>MEHQ01001333.1:48986-135454 GCA_008828725.1 Saccharina japonica
CAAAAGCGAGGTGACCACTTGGCGGACGGCCACGATCAATATGAGAGGCGATCATCAACTTTGCAAAGGAATCCATTGTTTTGGTCGCTATCAAGGGCTCTCAAAGGGGATTAAGTTGTTCCTCAAGCTGTGTTCGAGTGGGAGCCGCCACAGCCCTACACCTCTACACCAGGTTCAACATCAGCGGGGCTCGGTTCGGCTTCGTCGAGGGCTCGGATCCAGCAGCGGGGCACCACCTGGGTCTGAAGGGCCCAATATTACTGTTAATACTACCTGGTATATAAGCAATCATGGCTGAGGTGTATTTCTCCATCGAACTTAATAGTCTCCAGTCTTCCCCCTCTCTGTGTTGTTTTCTCTCTTCTCATGCGCACGTTTCGATGGAGTTCCGTTGTATATGAGGCGTTTTATGGGACGTACGTAAATAACATATACCCTGGAATCCTGGCACCTTCCTCAGCCAGGAGAGATGTATTGTCAGTAGGTACTGGCCCAGTACCGAGCCCTAAAAATTCAGTTGATATCACCACGTAATAAGTGTATTATCAGAGGTGCCAGGTATATACCAGTTATTCATGACAATACAAAAATCTGCGTACACACTTGGTACGTACTGCTGTTTGACACTGTTGCATATTTAATGGGAGGGGTGGGGGGATAAAACGAAACCGTTGCCGGCTTCCAGATACGCGTGCTTGACGCTAGACGCCGCTTGGCCCACCTTTGAGTTGGAGCTTCCACCGCCTAGGTGCTCGGCGAACCTGGCCGCATTCCTGTCCGATACAAAGTAACGCCAATACGTATCATACAGCGGAGGGGATTGGGGGAGGAAAAACAAGTCACTCAATCAATTCTTAGGGTTAGGATCAAGCTCGGAGCGCTACGTAGGGCAGGGGTGACGACAGATGGATGTAGCCGTGCCTGTGCTGTGCCGATAGAGCGCGCTGCAAAAGAACGGTTAGTGTTGTTGGTGTTGGTGGTGGTGGTGGTCCTGCCTTTTCGTCTATCGTTGTTTATTTTTTTGGGTCGTAACAAGGGCGCACAAAAAAAAAAGAAAACGACACCACACACCTATTAATAGGAAGGTCAGAATGAAAAACAAACCGGATCGCTGTGATCACAGGACGAAATGAGCAAAAACCATTTTTTTTTCGTTTTTTGTTCCCTTTGTTTAACTTGGTTTTAGAGACCCCCCCTATTTTTTTTTCGCTGGTCGGGGGGGGGGGGTAATTTAAAAAAAAGTTGACTTATTGTTTTCTGGGATCACAACGGTCCGGTCCTTCCCTCCAATATAGGGGGGGGGGTAGTGGGGTATCTGGGATTCAGATCCGCGCATACCCTTGACAGGACACCTAACTAATAAGAAACAGGAAATATGGACCAGGCTGGATTTCTCATTTGAGAGAGGGTGCTCAGATCCGCGCATACCCTTGAGTACCTCTATGGTAGGTTGTATGTGTTGTGTATATATGTGTTATATGTATTGTATGTGTGGTTTCTGTTTTGTAGTATACATTAAAAAAATTAAAAAAAACAATGTGATGGATGTAGTTGTGTGTGCTGAATGTATTTGTATGTGCTGGTATGTGGCTTGGATTCGAGGCTGTACTACATGGCTCGAAACACCCCCGATATCGTACGTACCGTTTTGTATTTTGTGGCTGTTGTTGCCCTACGTAGTTTTATCCTCACAGCAGCTAGTTTTGTTGTCTCGTTCATTGAACACCTTCTATGCGCTACCACACAATCGTATAGTATACGCGTGACTGTTTCCGCCGGTGGCCTGGGTGTACAAGCAGGGTCTGGCCTGTGTCCCGCTCTCTTAATATATATTTTTGCGGGATTCCAGCATGAAGCGTGTGCTGCGCGGATGCTGAGTTACGCCAGACAGCCCGCAGGTCGGCAAACACTACTGTTGTCGGTCGGGGTCAGCCTCAGACAGCCCGCAGGAGGCAGGCACTGTCAATCGGGGTCAGCCGACTGGTTGCTGCATGAGCTTCAGCTCCGCAGAGCTTATGGAATGAATGGCGGCCCAAGGCCAGGTATGTTGATTATCGGTGGTGACCATCGCAGGAGTGACAGAGAAGTTCAGGAAGGATATATATAAGTGTGCAAGGAGCAAGCTTGTCTCAGCTCGAGAAAACATTATCAGGTACAAATCAGAGTGCGTAGCAATGTAAATGCATCCTTATCACGACCCCTCGATGGAGATTGCATTAAACTAGCTACTCGCATATCCAACTGTCCTTTTGGATACCCGGTAATAACTTGGTTATGACTGTACTCGCGTAGCAATGTAGATTTCCGTAATACGACCCCTCGATAGAGTTTGCAGTCAAGCTAGCTACTCGTACATCCAACTGTTCAGTTGGATTGCCCGATAATAACTTGGTTTTGACTGTACTCTTGCTTGAGACTTGCGGCAGGTGTCAAAACCTGCTCCGTTGCACATAATATCTCCTCGAAAGTTTCAACTCACGTTACTTGGCCGGTGTACTTTTGTCGTTAATGTATACCCCTGGTACCAGGTATCTGTCTGCATGGCAACCGTTGCTATGTCCCGAAACAAAATGCAGCGCTCCCTTGGGTCAATTGCGGGATTCCAATCCCTTCAGGGTTTAGTCTGTTTCGGCTCACAAAAGTGTCTCTCTTTTCTTGACCGTGATTTATTTAAAGCAGTTATTTGAAAGCTTGTGTTTTACCGCGGTTTCTCGTTTTTGCTGCCGGCGAAAAATCCAGCCTCAAGCAAGCCGTGGCCACGCGCTCGCGGCGGTGCCTTTTTGCACATGTCACCCCCCGCTGTGTGGGAAGTCTCGTGGTTCTGCTCGCTAAGTTCGGCGAGGAACCCCACTCCTGCATCCGCAAAAGTCGTATTTCACTTGATCAAAGAGTGGGTCACTATTCCAAGACAATAGGAAGGAAAACGTGTTGATTGTTCGTTTTCACGCTTGATCAATTCGAATAATCATCAGTAATCTTGATTATTATTAGACATGACTAAAATATAATCATGATTTCTGTTTTTTTGTCGTGAATCATCACTCGATACCAGTACGTACCACCAGCACGAGTATGCATATATGTACGCACTTTGGTATCGTATATACGACTATCTCGTCGTGTATCGTCACATTGAAAGACACAGCACACAGCAGCACTACATGTGACCATGGGGCATCGACCTCGACATGTGACCAACCCGCTTCGTGTCGGGCAAGGCCAGATCACTGAAGAAGGGGACCTTCAAGAGCGGTGTTGAGATATATGTTTTGTGACTGCTGTGTCTGCAGGTGGCGGGAAAGTTTAGTGAGACTCTGTGGGCGCAACGCCGAATGGGCTGGCCGAACGGTTTGCTGTTCATTGTGGATCTCGAGTACACAAGCCCGCGCAGTAAATGAACAGCAGCAGCCCGGTTGCTTTGTTCTGGGTCATGTGAAGGCTCCAGAGGTCGACAAGAAAATCGACGAGTGCTCGTGACAAAGCACCGAGACGGGCATCTTCAAGAGCGATGTTGATATACTTCGTATATGTTGTGACTCTCCGCAGAGAGCGGCAATCAGCGAGTGCTCACGATACAAAGCACTGGGGTGGGCATCTTCAAGAGCGGGGTTGAGATATACTGATGTACGACTACTACTGTAAAGTAGTTGTACACATGCATACAATGTACGATTACGTACGTACGTATCATACGTGTACACTGTACGAAGTACCGGTAGTTCAGGCGTGTGGTCTTGTTGTTGGTGGTGGTGGTGGTGGTTGTGGTGGTGGTGGTGGTGGTGGTGCTGTTATTGTTCTTGTTGTCGTCGTCGTGGTTGCTGTGGTTGTTTTATACATTGAAATGGAAAACGAATCAGGAACAACTCGAACTATCGAAAAATATTTCAACGTGCCAAACAGCCAAAGCACCAACTGAAGACTAAAGATTAAGATTTCCAAGATTTCCAGCAAGAGAGATATTTTTGTCCCCTGTGCCCTGAACGAACATTTCAAGTTGTTATTGTAGAACTCCTTTTTCGCCCTCGACATTCTTAGACAGTTGTTAGTTTGACCCCAGACGCAAGACGAGAGAACGCACAGCAGCACAGCAGCAGCGAAACATCTGTTGCTGTACGATAGCTAGCTCACTGCTCTACTACTTCGTCTGCACTGCCTGCTGCGTGGTGTATCAGTAGGCTGATTGTACCGTCAGTTCGACATGTCTTCCAAGACGGGGTCCAAGAAGAAGAAGGGAAGTCGGTGGGGGAAAGCGGCGGCAGCAGCAGCGGCCAAGCCGGTGGCGGCAGCAGCGGCTAAGCCCAAGTCTATCGCCGGGGGTGGTCGAGGCAATGTCATCGCGATGGAAGAAGACCAGGCCAGGAAAATCAGGTATGTCTATGCTGCCGTTATCGCTATCCTGTTGTCTGTTGTGGGTTGTGGGCTTGGCTACAGCAGCAGTATACGTACTGGGAGACTGTTATACGGCAGTCAGTAGTACCCGGTATGTACTGGCAGTGTTCGTGTTCTACGAACAGCAGCAGTAGCGCAAGTATACGAATGCTCCGTAAGCAGTATACTCTGATACGATGCCAGGTACCTGGTCCAGCAGTATTCTCGCACGTTGAGATACAGACCAGACACAGTAGTAGAGACACACATCATACGAGTGTCATTGTTACGAGAGATCACAGAGACAGAGGGGTGGACAACCCTTGATAGTAGATCTTCACGGGGGGCTTGTGCTTGGCGCCTGAAGCCGACCCTCCGACCAGAACCCGAACCCGAACCCAAACCTTATGTCAGTGGTCAGTGCTGGGATACTGTGCTTGGTCAGACTCTAGGTTGACTCGGCCGGCGTGGATGCTGAGCTTGGAAAGTCTCTGGGTTGACTCGGGATGCTGTGGCTGGCAAAGAGTCCAAGTTGATTGAGCCGCGTAAAACATACCCTTAGCCAACCAGAGTGCCTAAATAGCTACCTTAGGAAGATCTACTACCATGTTTTGTCCACTACTGCAGACAGGCAGAGAGGTACTAGTAATTGGTGGTAATGAGCCGCGACCTCAAATACCTGCAGCAGTCATATCTGCGATGCATCACGCTGGAAAAGTACTTGTGTGCTGAACCAACACGAACGAACATCTACGTATACGTGCTTTAGTTCGTTCTTTTTGGCCCTTTTTGGAGAGAAAAAAACGTCAGCATACAGCAGCAGCAGCACCTGTGCTGGCCGAAGCAACAACAGCAGCGAAACAGCACAGCAGTAGTAGGACACACGAGGCCAGGCTCAGCGTCGCTGTAATACGCTCGGCTTGTCGGTCTAACACTTGAACCCTCTGTACTCGTACTCAATTTTTCGTGTGTCCCCTGCTTCCTCAACGCGACACGTACCTCGTTCGTATTGTTATTCGGCATACTGTGAAAAAATCTAAACCTGATTCAAAAACCGATATTCTCCTAGCACAGGTGCCACCACTACTACTGCTGTACGGCATCTACAGCAGAGCTTACCCGTCCCCTCATCAGTGGGAGGGTAGGCCTTACAATGCCACCTTCGTCGTGTCGTAGGGACACGGCCCACACGTTGCTTTGGTCCGATATATTTCGCCTACAGGTAAAGTCGGGTTTCGTTCGGTAGAACTACTGTACGTAAAAAACACAAAACAGCAGTTACGATATTTTACGTTCCGAAATAAAAAAAACATGATTCAGCCATGTGCATGGCCAGGCGGCCACAGCAACAACAACAACAACAACAACAACAACGGAACAGCAGTAAACAGCAGCAGGAGCACGACACACGAGGCCAGAGCCAACGTCACTGTACGCTCGGCTTGACGGTCTAGCACTTGAATCCGATGCTCCCACGCTTGGGTCTATCGTATTGTTCGGTATAATTGAGTTCTTCTGTATTTCAAAAAAGAAAAACCGTTGTGAAATAAAAAATATCGAAAAAAACGCCTCCGGTCATGTGCCTCTAAAAGCACACGCTGCCGCTCCTAGCTCGACCAACTCGGGACGAGTTAGAGCGAAACCAGCACGAGAAGACTTTGTTAAATTTTGTGCGTGCACAGAGCCCGACGGGACTGGCGTTGGTGCCGTGTACTATGAGAGCGAAGTACGAACGTGGATGTTGACTGTCTCACAGCTACAGAGAAAACATTTTTTTGTCCACCTTACCAGCCCTCATGCGACCCGATAGGAAGAGCCTTTTTTTATTTGAAAAATCAATGAAAAAAAGGCTCGCGCTTCGCGCTCGCGCGGCTCATTATAAACGTTCATGAATTTGATAAGCTGACGTCCAACAGAATGACGAGAAAGCGTCTCAAAAAAAAATCGCCTGCGGCGAAAAAGTCAATCCATTTTTTTTGTTCGCCTCCGGTGAACCCCCCCCCCCCCCTATATTGGAGGGAAGAAACCGGACCGTTGTGATCCCAGAAAACAATAAGTCAAGTTTTTTTTTAATTACCCCCTCCCCCCGGGAGAATGGGGGGGGGGGGGGGGGGGTGTGGTGTCGATAACTTTTTTTTTTGTGCGCCCTTGGTCGTAATACAAATTTGATGAAGTAATTTTCCGAAAAGACTCCTGCGCAAACACTCAAATACCGTAAATCGTTCATACCTCTCTGCCTGTCTGCAGTAGTGGACAAAACATGGTAGTAGATCTTCCTAAGGTAGCTATTTAGGCACTCTGGTTGGCTAAGGGTATGTTTTACGCGGCTCAATCAACTTGGACTCTTTGCCAGCCACAGCATCCCGAGTCAACCCAGAGACTTTCCAAGCTCAGCATCCACGCCGGCCGAGTCAACCTAGAGTCTGACCAAGCACAGTATCCCAGCACTGACCACTGACATAAGGTTTGGGTTCGGGTTCGGGTTCTGGTCGGAGGGTCGGCTTCAGGCGCCAAGCACAAGCCCCCCGTGAAGATCTACTATCAAGGGTTGTCCACTGCTCTGTCTCTGTGATCTCTCGTAACAATGACACTCGTATGATGTGTGTCTCTACTACTGTGTCTGGTCTGTATCTCAACGTGCGAGAATACTGCTGGACCAGGTACCTGGCATCGTATCAGAGTATACTGCTTACGGAGCATTCGTATACTTGCGCTACTGCTGCTGTTCGTAGAACACGAACACTGCCAGTACATACCGGGTACTACTGACTGCCGTATAACAGTCTCCCAGTACGTATACTGCTGCTGTAGCCAAGCCCACAACCCACAACAGACAACAGGATAGCGATAACGGCAGCATAGACATACCTGATTTTCCTGGCCTGGTCTTCTTCCATCGCGATGACATTGCCTCGACCACCCCCGGCGATAGACTTGGGCTTAGCCGCTGCTGCCGCCACCGGCTTGGCCGCTGCTGCTGCCGCCGCGTTCCCCCACCGACTTCCCTTCTTCTTCTTGGACCCCGTCTTGGAAGACATGTCGAACTGACGGTACAATCAGCCTACTGATACACCACGCAGCAGGCAGTGCAGACGAAGTAGTAGAGCAGTGAGCTAGCTATCGTACAGCAACAGATGTTTCGCTGCTGCTGTGCTGCTGTGCGTTCTCTCGTCTTGCGTCTGGGGTCAAACTAACAACTGTCTAAGAATGTCGAGGGCGAAAAAGGAGTTCTACAATAACAACTTGAAATGTTCGTTCAGGGCACAGGGGACAAAAATATCTCTCTTGCTGGAAATCTTGAAATCTTTAGTCTTCAGTTGGTGCTTTGGCTGTTTGGCACGTTGAAATATTTTTCGATAGTTCGAGTTGTTCCTGATTCGTTTTCCATTTCAATGTATAAAACAACCACAGCAACCACGACGACGACAACAAGAACAACAACAGCACCACCACCACCACCACCACCACAACCACCACCACCACCAACAACAACAAGACCACACGCCTGAACTACCGGTACTTCGTACAGTGTACACGTATGATACGTACGTACGTAATCGTACATTGTATGCATGTGTACAACTACTTTACAGTATTAATAGTAGTCGTACATCAGTATATCTCAACCCCGCTCTTGAAGATGCCCACCCCAGTGCTTTGTATCGTGAGCACTCGCTGATTGCCGCTCTCTGCGGAGAGTCACAACATATACGAAGTATATCAACATCGCTCTTGAAGATGCCCGTCTCGGTGCTTTGTCACGAGCACTCGTCGATTTTCTTGTCGACCTCTGGAGCCTTCACATGACCCAGAACAAAGCAACCGGGCTGCTGCTGTTCATTTACTGCGCGGGCTTGTGTACTCGAGATCCACAATGAACAGCAAACCGTTCGGCCAGCCCATTCGGCGTTGCGCCCACAGAGTCTCACTAAACTTTCCCGCCACCTGCAGACACAGCAGTCACAAAACATATATCTCAACACCGCTCTTGAAGGTCCCCTTCTTCAGTGATCTGGCCTTGCCCGACACGAAGCGGGTTGGTCACATGTCGAGGTCGATGCCCCATGGTCACATGTAGTGCTGCTGTGTGCTGTGTCTTTCAATGTGACGATACACGACGAGATAGTCGTATATACGATACCAAAGTGCGTACATATATGCATACTCGTGCTGGTGGTACGTACTGGTATCGAGTGATGATTCACGACAAAAAAACAGAAATCATGAATATATTTTAGTCATGTCTAATAATAATCAAGATTACTGATGAATATTCGAATTGATCAAGCGTGAAAACGAACAATCAACACGTTTTCCTTCCTATTGTCTTGGAATAGTGACCCACTCTTTGATCAAGTGAAATACGACTTTTGCGGATGCAGGAGTGGGGTTCCTCGCCGAACTTAGCGAGCAGAACCACGAGACTTCCCACACAGCGGGGGGTGACATGTGCAAAAAGGCACCGCCGCGAGCGCGTGGCCACGGCTTGCTTGAGGCTGGATTTTTCGCCGGCAGCAAAAACGAGAAACCGCGGTAAAACACAAGCTTTCAAATAACTGCTTTAAATAAATCACGGTCAAGAAAAGAGAGACACTTTTGTGAGCCGAAACAGACTAAACCCTGAAGGGATTGGAATCCCGCAATTGACCCAAGGGAGCGCTGCATTTTGTTTCGGGACATAGCAACGGTTGCCATGCAGACAGATACCTGGTACCAGGGGTATACATTAACGACAAAAGTACACCGGCCAAGTAACGTGAGTTGAAACTTTCGAGGAGATATTATGTGCAACGGAGCAGGTTTTGACACCTGCCGCAAGTCTCAAGCAAGAGTACAGTCAAAACCAAGTTATTATCGGGCAATCCAACTGAACAGTTGGATGTACGAGTAGCTAGCTTGACTGCAAACTCTATCGAGGGGTCGTATTACGGAAATCTACATTGCTAGGCGAGTACAGTCATAACCAAGTTATTACCGGGTATCCAAAAGGACAGTTGGATATGTGAGTAGCTAGTTTAATGCAATCTCCATCGAGGGGTCGTGATAAGGATGCATTTACATTGCTACGCACTCTGATTTGTACCTGATAATGTTTTCTCGAGCTGAGACAAGCTTGCTCCTTGCACACTTATATATATCCTTCCTGAACTTCTCTGTCACTCCTGCGAT
This sequence comes from Saccharina japonica, assembly GCA_008828725.1. Taxonomy (NCBI): domain Eukaryota; class Phaeophyceae; order Laminariales; family Laminariaceae; genus Saccharina; species Saccharina japonica. Next base: position 58,524 of record MEHQ01001333.1, read on the forward strand.
GGTCACCACCGATAATCAACATACCTGGCCTTGGGCCGCCATTCATTCCATAAGCTCTGCGGAGCTGAAGCTCATGCAGCAACCAGTCGGCTGACCCCGATTGACAGTGCCTGCCTCCTGCGGGCTGTCTGAGGCTGACCCCGACCGACAACAGTAGTGTTTGCCGACCTGCGGGCTGTCTGACGTAACTCAGCATCCGCGCAGCACACGCTTCATGCTGGAATCCCGCAAAAATATATATTAAGAGAGCGGGACACAGGCCAGACCCTGCTTGTACACCCAGGCCACCGGCGGAAACAGTCACGCGTATACTATACGATTGTGTGGTAGCGCATAGAAGGTGTTCAATGAACGAGACAACAAAACTAGCTGCTGTGAGGATAAAACTACGTAGGGCAACAACAGCCACAAAATACAAAACGGTACGTACGATATCGGGGGTGTTTCGAGCCATGTAGTACAGCCTCGAATCCAAGCCTGTCTTGTGGCCATGAACTATATTATTATTGCGATGAGTCAAACGTGATATCGACAACAACAGCGGAACTCCGTAATAGGAAGCTCTTCATACCGGCAACGCTCGTTGGTCAAGGCTCTGCTGATGTGTACCGTGATCCGGCCACACAAAATCATTTATACGATACACCCACTTCTTCCTTCTCCGGTTAGCTTTCACCATCTTCAAGATATATCAAACCGTTTTCTGGCGTCCAAAAAACACAAACCCATTCGGTCATCCGAGAAAATTCATTCAAGCCCATCAACGTTTTCAGAATCTCACAAGATAACCCTTCGCTGATATTCGGCGGTCGAAGTATATCCTGCTCTTCAAACAATCTTAGAAAAAAACAGGACCCAGCGGGTGGGCGGCATCTTTTCGATCGGTCCATGAGTGCATGCGATGGGTTCTCGGGGGGAGAGTTTTTCGTTCATTCTAAAATGATGTCCCCACCCTTCATCCACACCCTCAACCACCAGCCGAACATCTACATATACGGCCGCGCTCCAATAACATCCCACCAACACAAGCCGAACACTACAAGATGAGCAATACCACTATTGGGAGCAGTTCATCACTTTGACATCTTCGGATTCACTGAAGTGAAGTTCAGGACATCACATTTATGTACCAGGAAGAAAACAGCATCTATAATATAGCTACCAGTACGTAGCCAAACCGGATGGGTACCAACACAAATCAAAACTCGCCTTCACCGACACAGCAGTCTGCGTTAATTGGGTTCGCACAGTCCGTCATGCGCCAACACCATCGTAACGCCGAGTGCATCTCGAGAAGGTCTCCACTATTTAAGGCGTTTTCCCGAGCCGGGTTCGTTCTACATCGACAGTCGCCAGCCTGGCAAATCAACAGCAGCACGATCTATACTACCTGATAGGCATGTAGTCTATGCTTTAAGGCGCATGTCCCTGGCCGGAAATTTGGCAACGGTGAGGATACAGCAGGCCACATCATACATACCCGGGTCAAAAAATACACAGCAATCAACATACACGCGTTGCGCTCCGTGGGCTATAGGCCTTCCATTTCCATCCAACACTCTCGGTAGGGCCGAGATGCTGAGACCTACAGACGGAGTTACACGTGTACAGCAAAAAACATCCACCCCCCCCCTCGCCCCTTCCCCCGCCCCCCCCCCACCTACGTCGAAAATTTACGTACCGCTACTGTATTAAATTATACCATAAAATGATTTCGATGAACACTACTGACACTGACCGCGGGGGAAACGCCGACGGTGACTACTGCAATACATGTTCATGGACAAACAACAGCACAAATATCATTAAAGTTAGTCAACACTGAGAAACAACACGGTAGGGCCAAAGCAGCTTTGTTGTGGGGAAGTCTCCACACATCAGCCCTATAGAATCGATAGCAGCTGCTCGCTACCCAATGTCAGTCCTCCCGAGAACGCTTGAAATAACCCATCATGCTACATCTTGTCCTTCTCTCCCAACTGTGTCCCGGTTTCTTGCCTGCCTCTCTGCCAGCTCCCCCCATTCCCAGCGCCGCCGCCCGCCTGGGAGATAGTCACGCAAGGCACCGCCACAAACCACCCCCCTTCGCCTGGTCGCCGCATGAACCAACCGACTCGCATTTCGCTGCTGCCGCGCACGACACCCATCCGAACTAGGCGCTGGATCTAGATCCCCAGATGCATCATCCCCTCCGCGGCCGAGCGTGCAGCCGCGCGCCTCCCGTCCGCTGGCAGGAGAGACCTCGCAGCAATTTGCGCCGCCTCTAGATTCTCCGTGTAAGCGCTGTCATCGTTGAACCTGGCGGGTGGAGAGGCATGCCGGAGATCACCGTAGTGCTGCCCCAGCCCTCCCAGTCCCGCTGCGGTTCCTTCCGTTCCGTTGAGCAGTCGGTCACGATCAACCGGCCCCCTGTGGTCGGTAACCCAGGCCAGCTCTGGAGGCTCCACCGTACTTCTCGCGCCAAGCCCGTCGCGCTGCTGGAACTGCGACGACGGGTTGAGCAGCCCTCCCGCTTGAGCGGGGGGGCGGTGCCCCCCCTCTCCCATTCCCAGCGCTTCCAACAGCCCCTTGTCCACCGGTTGCGACTGCGCCGCCGGCAGTGACGCGCCCCGACCCCCCGCGACGCTCGGAGCGCGTCCCACCGCCGACATGTCGAGCGCGGGCTGCACTAACGGCGACGTCTCTCGGCTATTGTACACGATGGTGCCGTTAGCCTCATGCGCCACCGCCACCGCCCCTCCCAGCGCCGCCGCCGCCGCCGTTGGGAGCGGGGACTGCTGCGGTTGGTAGTAGGGGGCGTGGGCGTGGAATCCCCCCTGCGGGAAAACGTTATTTCCGGGGTGAACGGTAGCGGTCCAGGGGTCATTTGGCTCTTGATACTGCTCTGGTCCCTGTCCATGGCCATTGTTTGCCGCGACGGACGTATTTATACCCCCCATTTGCTGCAAGTACCCGTCGGCGGGAGTAACCGCTCTGCGGCGGGTCCCCGTCTGCAGGACACCGTGCGGCGGCCCGTTGCGCAGTTGGCCCGCAACCGCCTGCTGTGTTTGTGAAACCCGCTGTGCGGCGTCGTAGGGCAGACCCATCGACGGGTCCTCGGCATACGTGGGTGCGCTGCTTTGGTGGCCATTTGGCAGGGGGGAGAGGTGTCCTACCCCGGCGGCGCCCCGCTGCTTCTGCTTCTGTTTTTGCTGCTGCTGCTGTCGCTGTTGTTGTTGTTGGCTTTGCTGTTGTCGCTGTTGCTGTTGCTCTAGTTGTTGTTGGTGTTGCTGCTGTTGGCGTTGCAGTTGTTGTTGTTGTTGTTGTTGCTGTTGTTGTTGGCGTTGCAGTTGTTGTTGCTGTTGCTGCTGCTTCCGCTGTTGCTGCTGCTCCTGTTGCTGCTTCCGCTGTTGCTGCTGCTCCTGTTGCTGCTGCTGCTGCCGCCGTTGAAGCTGCTGCTGCTGCTGCTGCTGCAACAACTGCGTGTGCGGTTGTTGGTGTTCCGTGGGGGTTTCACTCAGGCGCTGGGGGAAGCCTTGCGGGGATCCCACCTTTTTCGAGAGTGACGCGCCACGACAAAACAAAGTGCGGGGGGGGGAAGCGGGATCCGTCAGAGTCTTGCACCAAACCGCAGTAGGGAATTGCCGAGCTGGCCTTAGTTAGCCCTTTTACCACTGCAAAAAACGATCCAACTCTAATTCCAAGTAGTTTTCCCCGAAGAAAGGACGCCCTTCTACGGCTAAGGTTTTTTAGCCCTGTTCAGCCCGTTTGGCTGGTTTAGGTTAAGAAACCCCCTCTAGCCACGTTCCGCGCAAAAATGACAGAAGGAGGTAGCAAGAAGTGTTCGTTCCGATCGTGACAGACCCATCTCGCGCCTTTCTACGACCTCATATAATATGACAGTTACTTACGCGAGGAAAGAGACACCTGCTGCGATACCACGAAAAACTCGCGCGGGGTGTTAACAAGTACGTCACCGTAGCGAGCAAACGGCGCGTTGCAAACACGATCACAACAGTAGCAGCACGCGCGCCTGCCTGTGGTCTCACCTTTGGGTAGCGCTGCGGCGGCGTGGCGTCATATCCAGGAGGTAACCCGGAGCTCGTTGCGGGGTAACCCATGCCCGTGTCATTTCTGAGTGTCGAAAAACAGGTTAGGTGACACATAACCGAGAATGGAGAGTCAAAAGAGGCGAGAAAGGCGACACGGCCAAGACAAAAGGATGAAGTCACATCGTTAAGAGTTGCAAGAGCCGGGGGCCGTTGCTTGAACGCGGCGCAAACTTCGTCGAGTGCGTAGGCGTTTCTTTCGGGACGATAATAAGCCTGCCATTATTATATGTTAATTTGTTTTTTTTGGCTTCGACAATAGCAACGGTCTCCGTTTCGGCTGCGACCGATTCGTCGCTGCCTTATCTTATGGCGGCCTCCGCTTCGCAGCACGTTGTATTCGCAACGCGCTCTGCGATACTTCAGGAGACTACGGCTCGACAGGTAAATATGTTACTTTTTTTAACGTACACAAATGAAGCACAACTATGAGACGTCGTTGATGTTGACGCCGTCGGTGTTTGGTTGATGGCGTTCCTGTCATAAATTGTAGGTATTTATTAGTATGAGAAAATAGGCGGGAAAACAAATGAGACGTTGCATTCATACGTATGACATGATACAAAAAAAAACGAAAACCCATTAGACGCCTACGTGCACGATTTTTTTTTGTTTTTTGTACCCTCACACCGCCACGTCTCGGCACAGCAGAGCTCCCGAGGCCAGAGCACGCAACGGAACATCTCCCGAACCGCAACTGCCACACCATGTACTAGCTCATGCTCCTGTTGCTGTGACTACCACCTCAAGACCTACACGGGAGCCCATACACTCTTACACTGAGAAACCAACCATGATGATACGTTTTCGAACTTTAGTATGTAAATAACGACCTGGTGGGGTCATATCATTTATGGCATGCCACAGCCACAGCAGCAGCAGCAGCAGCAGCTATAAATAACGGTGGTACTTTCTCAACGAGTACAGGCCGAGATTGTGTGGGCTCTCGTGCGTCATCCCAAACAGAGAGACACATAATTTGGCGACAGACATAGCGCGCGATATGCAGCGCGGCACAGCACGGCACAGGCGCGAGCTCGGAAACTGAAGAGCGAGGAACGGGAACGCCAGAGCCTCCTCTCTGCTGTTGTACGATGAGAAACCCGGGTAAGCGTAGCAACAAAAAAAGCAAGACACTCACGATGCCGCCACATTCGCCGACGAAGACGACCCCGCCGCAACTGCCGTCGAGGATCCCGACTCGCCGCCGGCACCACCGCCACCGCCGCCGCTGCCGCCGCCGCGGGTAGGGTTCGGGTTACTGCCGCCCCCAAGGCTCGAGGTTGCCGGGGGGTGCTGACCCGGCATGGACACCATCCCTACTCCCTCATCTACGTGCAGCCTTTTGTTGCTCCAGTTGCTGTCGATGCCCGCCCTGGAAAAAAGGCGCGTCACGCACAAAAGACAAAAGACAAAAAGCGTGGCGTGACGTGAGCGGACAAAAACAAGCGAAAACAAAAGGCATGTACAGATGGGAGAAAAAAACGCAAAACAACCCAAAAGGCGCTCGGCTCGAGTCGCGTGCTTTTCGCTCTCGCGTACGATCTAATCCACCTGCCTGGGGAATTCGCAGCTGGCGTGCGTATGAACATTATTTTTCGCGTTTTTGCCATTCGACAATGTGTGGCACGAGCTTCAACGTTCACCACACATACAACATTTTCCCAACAGAAGAAAACTAAGGGAACTCTCAAGGAACACATTGCCACTTTTTTATTTATTTATTTTTTGTTTCACAAACCCAAAATTATCCAATACCTGGTACGTACTCGTACATAAAATGCGCCAGCGGTGAATTTCTCCCGACCATTTACCTTTACGTACGTATGATAGGCCTGACGTCATCGGCGGCGTGTTTAGCCACCAAACATGCTCGAAATATACGAGACCGGTATTTTTGGGCGTGCCATAGCCTCTTTCGGCTTTAATCCACTAGTTTTAGCATATACGTACGTAGGGGGCGGTCAGTTGACCCACTTGGGAGTTCAGAGGGGAAAAATTGGCGGTAAAAAGTGACGGTTTCAGCAGTAACGGCCACGGCGTGATTGGGGGATCTAACAAATTGCTGTCGCGAGACCAAAAAGCAAGGAGTCGTACGGCACGGGTCGCAATGCCGGTCGCCCCGGTGGGCTATTAAGTGGTACCCTCGAATGCTGCTAGAGTTGATTTCGTGAGATCGAATACTCACGTGGGTCAGAGTTTTTGAGTTTATACGCACAAAAGCAAAAAAAAAAAAAAAAGGAATCAACTGCTGAGAGCGCCTACAGTACCAGCGATGCGTACGTAGGCGCAATTCGAGGCGAGTCGACGAGGGAAATAAAGAGCTGGAAGTTTTTTCGCGATAAAAAAACAAAAATCAAGGCACGAATCGTAGTGGGGAGGAGGGAAAAGTGCCTACTTTGTGATCCCGGATCCGAGCTACAACTAGTATAGGAAGGGGAGAGAAAGAAGGGTGAAGATAATAAATGGGATGGAAAAAAAAAAAAAAAAAAAAAAAACACATGATCCTACGACCCGTTTTACTGATGGGCGCTCACGCTGCTCATATAGACGGTCGGTAACACCCCAAGTTACAATTGTTTTGGTCGGTATCCCTTATATCCCTTAAAAGGGACCTTAAAAGGGGTCCGTCCCCAAAGGGGATAAGGGGTGAAACCGCGGTTTCCTTTTCGCATTAATACGTACCAGGTATATAGCCCTTTTTTTTTGCCAGCTGCGGGTTACATATCAAGGGATATTGACCGGTGACTCCCCTGGATGCCATAATACCAGGGCCAACCAGAAGATACTTCGTGAAGGGACTACTATTACGAGGGAGCCATGTAATTCTGCGCACGCTTGAGGACATGTCAGTAACTGCCAGAAAGCGGTCAAGTGTTGTTGTTGGTGTTGATAAGCCTCTTGACTCTTCAGGCCAAGTACGATGGAAAAAAGCTGCTGGCACCTAAATATCAGCGTTTTACCACGATGATGATGGTACTGCGTTGGGTCACCGCTACCGTGCATCAGTGAACCAGGTATTATCGTGGCTAGGTAAAGATCAGGTCGAGATATTTCCGCAGCTCGTTGAGACCATGCCATATAGGATGCATCGCTTGGCTTTTGCTCCCTCTCCCAGCTGTCGCGAAAAGCAGTTTTAATATCAATGTTCTCGCGAAGGGGTGTGACAATCTTCGTACTCCTGCTGTACACGCCTTTTTGTGTTCTGAACTATGATATAAACGATTGGCATGTTCGCGGGCGAACCGCTTCTAGCTTCGAAAAAAAAAGAAAAAAAAAAGCAACCCAGAGGGAAAGTTACTTCGAAAATTTCGTGGAGGGGGTGGGGGGTTCGCGCGCTGAACTACTGCTGTGAACTGTCTGCAAACCAGTTACATGCGCACAAGTCTGCAACAAATTGTTTTTGGGCAAAGAAACGACTATTATGGGGGGGGGCATAGTATTCAGGAACAACTATGCTTAATAAAAATACTGTAATACAGTAGTACGTACAGGACACCTAATAAGAAACAGGAAATCTGGTCCAGGCTGGATTTCTTATTTGAGAGAGGGTTATTTCTAAACTAATTTCAAGACAACGACTCCCGAATTTCTTATTTTCCTCTAAAATCTCAGCCTGCCTTTCTTATTAGCCTGTTGCTTATTAGGTGTCCTGTACTGTATATATGTAGGTTTTTGTGTACGTAATGGGTCCTGACTACTACAGTATGTTCCCCCCGTAAAATAACATGCTTCGTATACCATACCAAACACCAGAACAATGCTTCTCAACACCCTCCTCGGGCTTGGGGCACTCTGATCCCACGGTGACCTTGTCCGACCCAGGCCTGAGCCCTCCAAAACAGAACCTGGAAACAAATAATTAGCCGATGGCAAGGCCCACACCAAGAGAACCCTGGTCCCTTGGCGCCATAGGTGTTTTTATCGATTTCGGTGATTCATTCGTGGCATCAGGGTTCTTGGTGGGCCCTGCCGCCCTGCCTACCGGCGGCTAATTAGATTTCCAGGTTCAGTTTGGAGGGCTTAGGTGGCATCAGGTTGGCTTGATGGGATCGGGGTGACCAGCGGGAGCAGGGTGACAAGCGGGATCAGGGTGTGTACGTAAAAGCAAAAATTCTGGGTATACGTGGAGTACCCCTGTTACGTATTCGTCGTCGTTTCTGCAGACAACTTGTTGCAGTGCTGCTGCGCCCATCCGTAGAGACGTATGATATGATATTATGTCAAATGATATTGATACCTTTGGTCATTTTTCAACGCATCTGGATTGCTAGTAAGTGTATGCCGTGCCTTGTTGTGCATGAAATCGCATTGCCTACCCTGCTCACTGCATCACAACGTATGATAGTATTTATGTGTCGTGGTTTAGTGGCCACAGAGCTTGTATCTCTCTAGGATGAAGAACATACGCACCCTGACACATGCCTGGTTTGGAACTGTCTGAGCTGCCACGAAGTCTCTATCAGTCGTCATGGGGAGTTTTTTGGAGTAGGCAGGGCTAATTCTGCGACTCACGCCACCTCGCGCACATTTGCCCGCGCAGTGCGTAGGCACAATCCCGCTGTACCAGTGGATGATATGTCACCGCACAGCGCTTTAGAGTACGAACACACAACTGGATAACATTGTCCATTTTTTTTTTTTGTTATCAAGCACACAGCTGAACGTTGTTTTTTTTTAATTGGTTTGCTTTTTGACGGGGGGGGGAGACAAATGCGATTGATTTCAGTATCGGTAATTCGTGATCATCGGCTTTCTGTGATATGTTGTATGTACATACACAGATGTACGTATCATGTATATACCACGTACTCATAAAAAAATATTGGGCTGCCCGCTGCCCGCTGCCCCTGCTGCAGCGGCCAAACGCCAAACGGTAGCGTCAGTTCGTGTTTTCTTCCGCGCTGAACTACACAGTACGTATAATATCATACCAAGAAAACATTAAAAAAGTACGAACGTATTATTTGTTTTTTCCCACCCCATTTATTATCTTTGCCCTTCTTTTCTCTCTCCCTCTTTCTTAATAGTCGTAACTCAGACCCGGGGTGACTAAGTAGGCTCTCCTCCTCCGTACCCACTACGGTATATACGTGCCTTGCATTTTTATCGCGAGAAGATTTCAGCTTGTTCTTCCCTCGTCGACTCGCGTCGAATTCCGCCTACCCACGCTACGAAGGCGCTCTCAGCAATCGGTTCCTTGTTATTATTGCAAATAGAGTCAAATTCTCACCACGGTGGGATCCGAACTCCGGTACCAATGCTATTCATAGTAGCATTTGAAGCTATTAATAGCCACTAGACTAACAGATGTATAATGTGGAGTATAAGCCAAAAACAGGTGTAACTGTTCCACTTGAGTCAAGAACAGACACCAGGTACGCGAACACTGAAATCAAGGAATAAACATACTGTGCAAGACGCCTACTCAGAGACAAGCTAGTAAGAAAGCCAGGCTGAGAATTAGAGGAAACTAAGAAATTCGGGAGTCGTTATATTGGAATTAGTGTAGAAAGCACCCTCTCTCAAATAAGAAATCCAGCCTGGGTCAGACTTCCTGTTTCTTATTATAGGTGTCCTGTACTGTATACACCACGAACTGCAATTTTGTGTTTTTGGCCATGAGAAAAAGCATATCCATGATTCTGTTTTGCGCCTGAACAGTGAGCGCGCGGCCTCCAAAAACTTATGTTTTCGTGAGGGTATAGGCACCACGGGCTCCACTCAGACCTGCGGAGGGTCACCAGCCACCAGGTCTTTTTTTCTTCGCCGCGGCGGGGGCGCGTCTGAGCAAGAGTATACTTCCTCTGGCGCCCCCCCCCGCCCCCCCGTGGCCAGCTTTGAACCCTCGACCACCCCCGAGGAACCGCTTGCTCGGCACGAAAAGTTCCGTTGCCGTACAAAAAACTGCGCAAACCTCGAGGCGGGGTGGGGTCAGATGAACTGCCGTCTGTTCCCATGGTACTCATAGATGAGTGTATCGATGCACATGTCGATGTGGCGGGTCGTTGTCTGGTGATGTGGAGAGGGTGTGGTACGCTCACCACAAACGCACGAAGACCAAGGTAGCGGCGTTCGTGTAGCGGGTATGTATAGAGGAGACAGACAGTCTATGGCCTCTGACCGGCTCAAAATCAGGCAATAACAGTCGAAATATATTGCTCTGTATAAAGACAAAAATGAGACAAACTCGAATGTAACTGGCCCGGTTCAAACCCACAAGAGGCATAAATATGACGGCGTGAGGTTCGCCAATTGCAGGGCTCCCGGCGTGTGTTTTTTACTTGGTTTTCGTTGTATGTACCTTTTTTTTGGGAAAAAATGGACGAGGTGTACCTGTTTTTGGCTAAAAATCTACCAGGAATAATGTAAAAAGGGCGACAGCCAAAAGTAGGTATACCTACGCCATTTAAGCCATTTGTAGGTACACTTTCTTTCCTGCTGGCCCTCCCTCTGATTGGCCAGCGCTCGATCGTACCTATTGTTGGCCGGAAGGTTCAAAGTACATCTCTGTGTGTCTACGAGTACTCAAGTTGCGCTTCACGTATTTCTTGCTACAAGTGTACCAATAGATGGCTCAAAATTGTACCAATAGATGGCTCAACTGAAGCTTTTCTGGGAAAACGGAGCTGTGGCCACAGGGCTGTCGGGGCCAGGTCACCCGAGCTGTCAACAAAAAACCACGAACAGGCTGCGCAATAAATTTTCGCGGGGAAGGGGGGGGGGGGGGGGGGTGTATTGTGACGTTGTCACACAGAGTACCGCGCACTCTTTAAGATCGTAAGAAGCCAGCAAGAAATTGGGCTGTTGTGCTAGGAGCTTTCTTACGTGGGAAAGAGGCCCTTTGTAGGTACAGCAGGACAGGTTAAGCCACTTATACATGGGTACATTTGAAGCCAACAATAGGTGAAGCCCAACTTGAGTAGACGCAGAGAGTTGGAACCTTTCAGCCAACAATAGGGAGTAGGGGGGGGTAGGGAGCGCCCGTAGCCAACCAGAGGGAGGGCCAGGAAGCGATATCCTATACAGCAGTGCAATAGGTATTATTAGTATACCTATAAATGCCAAAAAATGGATACGAGGTATACCTACTTTTGGCTTTTGACCATATCATGGGCTTTTTGTTTTTTTGTCCACCATCCCATTTATTATCTTCGCACTTCCGTCTTTCTCCCTCCCTATTAACAGTCGTAACTCAGATCCGGGGTCACAAAGTAGGCTCCTCTCCCTCCTCCCCCACTACTCGTACGGTTCGTGCTTTGCATTTTTATCGCGAGAAGATTTCAGCACTTTCTTCCCTCGTCAACTCTCGTCGAATTTTGCTTACCCACGCTATATATAATATGCGCTCTCGACAGTCGGTGTCATTTGAGAATAAACACCTCCATGGGGAGAATCGAACCCTCGACATCCGGCCCAAAAGGCTTCGTGGCTACCAGTTAGACCACCGGGGCGACCGGCTATAATAGGACTACATTCACAAGTTTTTGGGGGCAAACTAATACTTGGAGTTAGTGAAGGATACCTTTCACATTATGTCGTAGCAACGGAGAATCTCTCAGGAATCTGTCATATCGAGTAAACGCGCGAATGATACGCGTTTCGACAAAGGATATTCGGAAATCGGAAATAGAGCAAGGGATTCGCAAACAAAAGATCCATGTTTCCAATTTCAGAAACAGCACCGGTATAGTACCAGGTATAGTGTAACAGCAGTGCTTTGAATAAGCAAGAATCAGGGCGTGTCTTAAGGGCCCGTTCTAACGAAGAAGAAAAAAAATCAATTTGGAAAAAATAAAATTCATATTCGCTTTTTACTGGTCAACACACGCACCAGCACCAAATATTATGCCCCAAGATCCTAATCTTTGGTGCTGGTGCGTGTGTTGACCAATGAAAAGCGGATTTGAATTAAAAAAAATCAAAATTGAATTTTTTTCTTCTTCGTTAAAACGGGCCCTTAATACGTACCTCTCACCGAAAAAAAAAAACATCCTGCCTGGGTACGCATGGTTTTCGGATACGTCAAGTTCAAACGAGATCCGCGAGGAAAACAGGACTTTGCTTTTGGTGAAATCCGTGTTTCATCCGTGGTGTATGATAGAGCGTAGTGGTCGCTGCTGGCGCGTGAAATTGATTTTGTGACTTTGTTTGTGCTGCTGGCTCGCACCTTCGAGCTCACGAAAACATATCGGGAGTCGTTTCTGGATGTCTTACGCCGGCTGCCCATTAATAGTATTACACTCGACGACATCATACACCCCATAAAAAGCTTGCCTCAATGTTATGGGATCGTTGCTACGTGACGTAGCACAGAGAGGTCTCGTCTGCAATTGAAGTGAAGTGCAAACTTTCAGTTGGGGGTTTTGATTTTTTTTGTTGTTTCATTTTGTGCCTGAATAACCAAAATGTGTTTCGGGTTTCGGTCGATTTCGACCACTGCTGCTCTACGACACCCGAAAGTCGAGGTGCAGGCCTATGGGCTATGGGGGGTATGACCCTACGTACAAAAAAAGGATGTAGGGTCACACCCCACATTATATACATAGGTGCAGACCCCGACGAGAACCCGTGGGCGACCTGTCTCGAGAGAATCACAACCTGCTGCAGGTGAGACACTATTAATCAAGCTGATGCATCCCCTTTCTGCTTCGTAAAGAGGCACGAACCAGCCAAAGGTTCAACGTCCAAATGCAGCGTGTCAAAATAGCGGCGGAATTACTATTACTATTAAATGTACCGGAAAATAAATTTGGAGATAAAAATTACATCAGGAAATCCGGGGATGGGGGGTGGAGAACAGGTGGAGAAGACCCTCCGTGGCCTAAATAAATGGACTCAATTATGTTATACTCCTACAGGGGTGCAAACCCAATTAAGACCACCCGGTGACAAGCCCAAAAACGTTTTGTCTTATCTCGAATATATAGTCTTCTACTGGAACAATGATGTCATATTGATTCCGTGTATTTTTTTCTCGCGACTATTATTATAGCCGATTTACCTGGTCCTGCTGGTATATGTACAGCTGTACAGCTGCCGCGCTGCATCACACGGCAGTAAATATGAATGTATCAGCGTACAGCACAAGGGCGCACAAAAAAAAGAGAAAACGACACTGCTCTCCTAGGAAGGTCAGAATAAAAAACACGCCGGATCGCTGTGATCACAGGACGAAATGAGCAAAAAACATTTTTTTTTCGTTTTTTGTTCCTTTTTCACTTGGTTTTAGAGACCCCCCCCTTTTTTTTTCGCTGGGGGGGGGGGGGGGGGGGGGGGGGGGGGGTGATTAAAAAAAAGTTGACGTGTTTCCTGGGATCACAACGGTCCGGTTTTTCCCTCCAATATAGGGGGGGGGGTAGTAGGGTGTCTGGGATTCAGATCCGCGCGCACCCTTGTACGGCATCAAGATGTTTTGGAACTAAATTCATACGAGTATAACAATCGAGTGTAACCAGCGGCAACCAGCACCACAAAAAGAGGTTTTCCAAACAGATGTGAGGCCTTACTCTACCAGGGGGGTAGGGAACGTATGCATGTAGACAGACGGGCAGACTTACTTGCCGAGACAGACAAAATACAGATATTAATAGACACAGACTCCCGACATCTTTGACCACCTGTCAGGTACGTAAACATTCTTGATTATATAAACTCGTCGTATAAATCACACTAATGTGTACACACACATGAAACACACGCAGCCAGATTGATGTTCGTCCCGTGATTTATACCGGGTGATATATTAGTCGGTCGCCCCGATGGTCTAGAGGTAACCTCGAACGCTTCTGAACGTTGATGTCTGGAGTTCGAATCTCACGTGGGTCGGACTTTTGAGTTTATTTGCAAAAATAAATAAAAAACGGAATCAACTGCTGAGAGCGCCCATTAATAGTACTCGTAGCGTGGGTAGGCACAATTCGATACGAGTCGACGAGGGAAGGAAAGGCTGAAGTCTTCTCGCGATAAAAATGCAAGGCAAGAACCGTAGTGGGGGAGGAGGGAGAGGAGCCTACTTTGTGACCCCGGATCTGAGTTACGACTAGGGAGGAGAGAGAAAGGAAGGGCGAAGATAATAAATGGGATGGACAAAAAAAAAAAAAAAAAAAAATTGTCCGTACGAGCTCCTTTCTCGTCGCGCACATATTATATGTATCTCGACGCTCTGTGGCCCTACGGAATAAATCAACGGTCTTCTTGTCGAGCACCGCAACCGACGTCCATCCGTCCATCCATCCGTCCGTCCGCTTTTTTTGTGCTTCGATTTTTTTTTCAACTGCAATATTTTTCGGTGTGTTTGTTGTTGATCCGTGCGGCCCATTGCACCAGCCACCCGCAAGAAAATAAATATCAAAAATATCTATTTGTATATCTGGAAAACCAAGCCCAAGGGGAAAACAGAAAATATTTTAAATATGAAAAATACAAATATACGAACCCCCACATATCTCAGGGAGTCAGAGAGGCATCCAGCGGCAGCACGCGTAGTCCGCAGGCTTGCCAATTTTACGTTAAACTTTGTTTCAAGTTTGTTCATAAAAAATATGAAGAAAGTAGTGCTACTCGTACTGCTGTCGTATTGTATGTGTACCAGGTAGAGAGAGCCAGGTACCAGGTGCTATATTTACCTGGTCTGGTATAATGTCTCCTTGTCTCTGATGGCGATTCTGACGATCGATATGTGGTTCGAACCTCTGATATAAGTCTCTGGTATCCCTTTGAGTCTGTTAACAATGATGTGGTGGTCAGAGGGACCTGTACGTCGGGAGTAGAGAGGCCCAAGGTGCTCGCTTATTCTTATATGGTACAGCAGCAGCTCTCGGCGGCTCTCGACAGTGGTTGTGATCGCACCCGTGTTTTGTGTCGTACGTACTGGCTGTCTGTGTAAAATAAAATAAAATGAACAACAAGTAGTTTTTTCTGTTTTTTTTTAAATTCACGGACGGCAAGCGTCGCGAGCTTTTTTCGCAGTGTGCACAAGTGGATCGCTAGACGCCACGGGACGTTGGCGCGTCGAAGTTTTTTAGAACGCGATATTATTGCATGGCGCCAGCGCAACTGAAAAGCTGCTGCTATCCCTCTGGTCCAAGCAGCGTCCAACCAAAACCGGCGGGAAATGAAGCCGGCTTCCAGAGCGGGGCCATTCAAGCAAGAAACCAGCCCGGAAACTCGAACATACGGAGAATAACCCTGACCGGATTTCTCGCCTGGGGCGGGCAGGGGAAAAACACTAAAACAGGAGACGCGGCGTATAGATCTACCCTCGCACCCACGCTGCGCCTCTCTTGCGAGGCACGGGGTGGGAGCGTGAACCCTCTCACCTCTTTGCGGCACCGCACTGGCCATCCGCCGGGCGTGGGATGCGCTGCTGAATCTTGACTGTGAGGCCTGATGGGCCCGGCTTTCGAGATCCGTCTCCGTCCGACCCAACTCGACCCCTTTTTCTGCTCCAGCCTTGCGCGTCGCACAACCTGAGAAGCCGTTCGAACATCTGCTCATCGTTACGGGCATACGCTGCGTCCGCCGGCCCGTTGGCGTATCGGGTCTTGCGTTTGCCTTGCGCAGCAGATGGGCAAGACATCGCACACACACCCAACCCTGTGTAGGCCAGATGGAGGTTTGTTCACTCCAGGAATGAAGAAACGATTTTGGGGTTTTACTGTACTTGATTGGCGTTCTTCAAAATACAAACAGGGGAGAAAGGGTGAAGGGTTGAAGGTCGCCAAGGTCGAAGGGTCGCACTGATTGCTCTAGAGCCCAGCAGTATACGATATGTGCGAAACGTGATACGAGCTCACCCAAGACGAACCAGGGCCACAGCAAGGAGGGGTGGTGGTAGTGGGCGGATGCGTGCCGCGGTTTTGAGATGTCAGTACGTGGCGGGAGGATCACACACACTCACAACAACAATAACAACAACACCATTGCAGCAGTACGTACCAAAACAACCACAGCAACTGCTGTGTACGAGCTACAACGTTTTTTCCAACGCAACACGACAACAGCAGCAGTCCCGTGCGTAAGAAAACCCAGAAAACACGGCCGGCCGCGGGACTGTTGACTCGCTGCTCCCTGCGCTGTTGAGAAAGTTGAGTCGTTGTAAGTCCTCCTCTGATTTGTTTTTTTATCGTTTTACTTTTTGGCGGGGGTTTAAAATTGACCCGTCCGTATGCGCAAAAATCAAAATCCGACTATACCATCAGACGTAACTACTATTTATTGTACATGTAATGAAGGTTGGTTGCCCTTACGCCTTACGACGGTGGTGGTATATCGTATAGTAGTCTGAATATTGGTAAGGGACGAAAGGGCTCTACGCGAGGTACGAGGTGGCTTGAGCAGCACACACAACTCGATATTATGTGGCACTTTACTCGTTCGTATGTTTGTGTCGCTCGTCAAAGCGGGAGACAGTCGTAGGGTGTGCGTTGGCCTGTATAATAACAGGGACCTGGAGTCAGGGTGCGTTGTGGCCTTTATAAGAGACCTGAAGTCCCTTATATTTTTGGGCGCTGCATCACTACGAGTACGAGTAAAAGGGACCCGGTCACATACTCTTACTGCTTGCTGTACATCGCAGTGGGCGCAAAAGGCGAGCAGACATTTGAGGTCCCTCATACATCCTGCACGAGGACTAGTGAGGACACATACAACATGCCGAAAAAAGTGCGCGCGATCGAAGTATCACACTCATAGCTGGCTTGCAAATGGATGAGTTTCGACGAAATCTTAATCTTCGATCTCATCACCAGGACTCACAGCAAAATGGAAAATATCTTACATTGCGTTCTCCCAGTATCATCGTGGGGTCCCTTGAAAGGGGCTATCGTACCTACTACTCAGCTTGTTGTTGTTGTTGTTGTGTGTCAGGTGTTGTGTGTTGTGTGTCAGGTGTTGTGTGTTGTGTCATAGTGTCTGTTACAGTATATAGTAGTAAGCAACTAAACAAACACGCTTGTTATTGTTGTTTATATTCGTACTGCTGTATGCTTTCTTGCAAGCACAATCGAAGCAACAAAGCCATGCTTACGAGTATTTGTTTATTTTAGCTGTATGGTTTTTAGTATGGTATACCTGGTACTAAACGCCATACGACTATTCGTAATTTGTTTAGGTTTTAGTATGCCCATTAAAAAATATATACTACAATAACAAAAGCAACAAAAAAACCCAAAAAGCAACGTACATAATAAGGGAGTAGATTTTGTGTATCATACAGAGCTCTTTTGTTTCTGTGCGTTTCTTCATTCGGAGTGCTATGAGTGATCAACGTTGAAGCTCATTCATTCATGCTACATACACATTGTCGGATGGCAAGGATAATGTATAATAATAATAATAATAATAATAGTAATAGACAAATCAACCCCTTATTGGAGTTGCTTAGTAAGTTGCTTACAAGGTGGCCAGGTGGCGTGTCCGTTTGGATAAAAGCCAAACATAGGTATACCTATGCCTTTTGAGCCATTTGTAGGTCACGGCGTATTGCACTCTGGAAAGGGCTTACAGGGCCCCTATTAATAGGTGATTGACCAACGCTCCGTAGTACTTACAAAAAGCTCAAAGGGCTTAGATACACCTATTGCCGGCTACTCAATTTGAGTTTCACCTTTTTTTTACTTCCATCGTACCTATTTATTGCTCGACCGATCCCTTTTCTGGCTGCCGTAATATCAACCATCGTCCACACCAGAAGCCGGGACTGACAACCTGGTGACCTTATACCTCTCAACGCAAACGCCCGAACAGACAACGAAACACTACGAATGCAGCTTAGCGCAGACGACACAGGTCAGCTACGAAACTCTACAGCCAGCCGTTTTTGTTGATTGTTTCCAGTAAACATATCCAAACTCCTTTATGTCCTTCGTGAAGCTCTTCGTGAAGCTCAGCCTGTCTGTCGTCCTTATTATGGTGTCCGAGCTCTTAACAGGCGCGGTGAGTGCCCTGTCGCACACTATGCATAGTGGTAAGATCGATTGCCCCGTTATTGCTCGTGCTGTGGCTAACAATGAACCGGATATGATCACCATCACCACGCGAAAGGGGCCTTCATCGTGTGACCCTCCCATATGCTTTGACCCCCACGAGAATGGCGGTAGCGCCGATGTGGGCGCCGCTAACCTACGTGTGCTTTCACCTGTGTCCTGTGATGTTTTTGTTGTTGATGATAGCCATTTTGTTTGGGTGAGCAAGTGTAATTATAGTGATCGTATTGCGTCGCCTTAGTGGGTGTGTTAGTACGGCCCCCGCTGCACGCCATACAGCGGTATAGACACTACTAATAGAGACACGACGCGAACAGACTCCCCATGCTTCAGGTAGCCGGGCTTCATCGAACGAACCTCCCCAAATGTTTCCTGCTCGCGATCTTCGTCGAAGAGCTACATACAGTCAGTACTTCGTATAGCTTGCTATCGAATCCAGTCCGTCTGTAGTACGTTTAAGAAGTTCTGAGTTAATCAACCATGCGCCTGGTACGGAGAAAGAGTACGAGGTAAATAAAGGTGCCTAATGACACAACAGACAAGAATATGAGGTAAATGAAGGTGTTTGACGACACAACAGACAGTAGTGTTTTTTTCACGTGGGTTATTTGCGGGGGGCAAGTGTTTTGGGGTTCTGGTGTTGTTGTGTAAACGGACCGGATTCGATACCAAGCTATAGTAGCTCTTCGACGAAGGCCGCGAGCAGGAAACACACGGGGAGAGTCGTTCGATGAATCCTGGCTATACCTTGAGCATGGTAAGTCTATTCGCGTCGTGTCTCTATATTAGTGGTGTCTATACCGCTGTATGGCGTGCAGCGGGGGCCGTACTAACACACCTACTAAGGCGACGCAATACGATCACCATAATTACACTTGCTTACCCAAACAAAATGGCTATCATCAACAGAACGGGCATCCCCAACGGGCGAAAGCACGCGTAGGTTAGCGGCGCCAACGTCGGCGCTACCGTCGTTATCGTGGGGGTCAAAGCATATGGGAGGGTAACACGATGAAGGCCCCTTTCGCATGGTGATGGTGATCATATCCAGTTCATTGTTAGCCACAGCACGAGCAATAAGGGAGCAATCGATCTTACCACTATGAATAGTGTGCGACAGGGCACTTACCACCCCTGTCAAGAGCTTGGACACCATGATACGGACGACAGACAGGCTGAGCTTCACGACGAGCTTCACGAAGAACACTTAGAAGTTCGGATAAGTGTACTGGAAATAAATTCAGAAAGGGCCGGCTGTCGAGTTTCTCAGCTGACCTGTGTCGTCTGCGTTGAGCTGCATTCGTAGTGTTTCGTAGTCTATTTGGGCGTTTGCGCTGAGAAGTAAGGTCACAAGGTTGACAGTCCCGGCTTCTGGTGTGGACGATGGTTGGTATTGCGGCTGCCAGTAAAGGGATCGGTCGAGCAATAAATAGGTACGATGGGAGACATAAAAAGGTGACATCCAACTTGAGTAGCCGGCAATAGGTGTATCTACGCCCTTTGGGCCATTTGTAGATACGACGGGGCGTTGGCCAATCACCCACTACTCGTAGGGGCCCTGGAAGCCCTTTCCAGAGTGCAATACGCCGTGTACCTATAAATGGATCAAAATGTCTAGGTATACCTATTTTTGGCTTTTGTACATTTTTTTGTGCGGGCGAACCGGGGGTGAACGGCTGAAATTCCAAACAATGCACAATAAATAAATAAATAAACTACAAAATTAGGTACCAGGTACCAGGTCTTTAATGTACGTGATATACGTATGATTTGTATGTATACTACTGTAATAAAAAACGTGTATCGTATACGAGCTGGTTGTAGCATAACGCCCAAACTTTCGTCAGCTACGAATGCCGCATGCAATCGTAACTCAAATGTCGCATATTTGATCTCATATTGACCGCCATGAACAGTGGAAGAGGTTGATACCGCCAGTTTTGATTTGCAGGACCTAGGACTGGCGCTACCGCCGAAAATGTGGCTCGACCAATCACAGTCTTTCAAAGAAGGTCAATAATAGTCAGGCGTTTCGGTACGAAGGATTTTGTTTTTCCCTCATTTTCTTTTTTGAATGAGCCGCTTCCTGGCGCAAAAAGGCATGTTTGTATGGACAAAGTTTCCCGCTAATATTCGACTATCTGACTGCGTATGATCAATAGTTTAACTTCAAAAAAAAATTACGCCGTATATCTATATTATTAAATGCTGCTATTCTGTCTGTCTGTCTGTCTGTCTGTCTGTCTGTCTGTAATTGAGCAGCGCTATCCAGAGCGATTCAGGCCCACCTGCCCCCATGGGTAGGGAGGCTGGGTGCCACAACCCGCAGAACACCGGGTCCCATGTCGCGCCGAGCCGTGGCCGTGGCGCAATCCCGATGCAGTTCTGGCAGCCATCTAGCCAGCCTACCTGCTGACTTACAATTTTTGAATTACTATTCTGGCAGCTGATTGGTTGCCCAAATCCATGCCAGTGGCTGCTGGCTCTTTCTAGAACATCGGTGCTGAAAAAAGCCACCGAGGTTCCGCCGAACCCGGGGAGGATAGGCTCCCATCCCCGTATCAGAAATCCCTCCATATCTCTACAACTCCGACCAACCGGGGACAAAAACGGCGATATCCCGGGTCAACACTGCCCCGCACGGTATGGAAACCCCACCCCCATCAGTTGGTCACTGATTGGCTGAGACTCAGGGAGCCCGCGGCACCCGGGGACGATAAAGTCCCATCCCCGGATCAGATATCCTTCCATACATCTACAACTCCTACGACCCGGGGACGCAAACGGACAACCCCCGGGTCGATACCGCCTCGCAAGGTGTGGAAACCCCAATACCACGGGCAAATTTTACGGTTGCCTGGCCCTTATAGAGCCAGCGTGCGGCGAGAGTTGCCCCTCGGGGCAACGTCGAAGTCCCGCCGCACCCGGGGATGATAAATTCCCATCCCCGGTTCATGAATCCTTCCATACATCTACAACTCCAACAACCCGGGGACGAAAACAGACATCCCCCGGGTCGATACCGCCCCGCAAGGTGTGGAAACCCCACCACCACTGGCTGATTGCTGATTGCTGATTTGGCTGGGGCGCTGGAGTTCTTGGAGCCAGCACGCAGCGAGGGTTGCCCCTCGGGGAAAGGGGACGATAAAGTCCCACCCCCGGATCAGATATCCTTCCATACATCTACAACTCCAACGACCCGGGGACGCAAACGGACAACCCCCGGGTCGATACCGCCTCGCAAGGTGTCGAAACCCCAATACCACGGGCAAATTTTACCGTTGCCTGGCCCTTATAGAGCCAGCGTGCGGCGAAAGTTGCCTCTCGGGGCAACGTCGAAGTCCCGCCGCACCCGGGGATGATAACTTCCCATCCCCGGTTCATGAATCCTTCCATACATCTACAACTCCAACAACCCGGGGACGAAAACAGACATCCCCCGGGTCGATACCGCCCCGCAAGGTGTGGAAACCCCACCACCACTGGCTGATTGCTGATTTGGCTGGGGCGCTGGAGTTCATAGAGCCAGCACGCAGCGAGGGTTGCCCCTCCGGGCAACAGCGAGGTCCCGCCGCACCCGGGGATGATATGATCACATCCCCGGGTCAGAAATCCTTCCATACATCTACAACTCCAACGACCCGGGGACGCAAACGGACATCCCCCGGTTCGATACCGCCTCACAAGGTGTGGAAACCCCAATACCACGGAACATTTTCGGTTGCCTGGCCCTCATAGAGCCAGCGCGCGGCGAGAGTTGCCCCTCGGGGCAACGTCGAAGTCCCGCCGCACCCGGGGATGATAACTTCCCATCCCCGGTTCATGAATCCTTCCATACATCTACAACTCCAACAACCCGGGGACGAAAACAGACATCCCCCGGGTCGATACCGCCCCGCAAGGTGTGGAAACCCCACCACCACTGGCTGATTGCTGATTTGGCTGGGGCGCTGAAGTTCATAGAGCCAGCACGCAGCGAGGGTTGCCCCTCCGGGCAACAGCGAGGTCCCGCCGCACCCGGGGATG
Organism: Saccharina japonica; assembly: GCA_008828725.1. Lineage (NCBI taxonomy): Eukaryota > Phaeophyceae > Laminariales > Laminariaceae > Saccharina > Saccharina japonica. The sequence continues at coordinate 80,626 of MEHQ01001333.1, forward strand.
ATATGATCACATCCCCGGGCCAGCAATACTTCCATACATGTACAACTCCAACGACCCGGGGACGCAAACGGACATCCCCCGGGTCGATACCGCCTCACAAGGTGTGGAAACCCCAATACCACGGGCTATTTTACGGTTGCCTGGCCCTCATAGAGCCAGCGCGCGGCGAGAGTTGCCCCTCGGGGAAACGTCGAAGTCCCGCCGCACCCGGGGATTTTAATATCTCATCCCCGGGTCGTACGTCCTTCCATACATCTACAACTCCAACAACCCGGAGATGAAAACGTACATCTCCCGGGTCGATACCGCCCCGCAAGGTGTGGAAACCCCACCACCACTGGCTGATTGCTGATTGCTGATTTGGCTGGGGCGCTGGAGTTCTTGGAGCCAGCACGCAGCGAGGGTTGCCCCTCGGGGAAACAGCGAGGTCCCGCCGCACGCGGGGATGATATGATCCCATCCCCGGGTCAGAAGTCCTTCCATACATGTACAACTCCAAAGACCCGGGGACACAAACGGACACCGCCCGGGTCGATACCGCCTCACAAGGTGTTGAAACCCCAACCCCACGTTTTTTATTGCGGTTGCCTGGCTCTCATAGAGCCAGCGCGCGGCGGGAGTTGCCCCGGGGCAACGCCGAAGTCCCACCGCACCCAGGGATGATAACGTCCCATCCCCGGGTCGTACATCCTTCCATACATCTACAACTCCAACAACCCGGGGACGAAAACGGACATCCCCCGGGTCGATACCGCCCCGCAAGGTGTGGAAACCCCACCACCACTGGCTGATTGCTGATTTGGCTGGGGCGCTGGAGTTCATAGAGCCAGCACGCAGCGAGGGTTGCCCCTCCGGGCAACAGCGAGGTCCCGCCGCACCCGGGGATGATATGATCACATCCCCGGGTCAGAAATCCTTCCATACATCTACAACTCCAACGACCCGGGGACGCAAACGGACATCCCCCGGTTCGATACCGCCTCACAAGGTGTGGAAACCCCAATACCACGGAACATTTTCGGTTACCTGGCCCTCATAGAGCCAGCGTGCGGCGAGAGTTGCCCCTCGGGGCAACGTCGAAGTCCCGCCGCACCCGGGGATGATAACTTCCTATCCCCGGGTCATAAATCCTTCCATACATCTACAACTCCAACAACCCGGGGACGAAAACAGACATCCCCCGGGTCGATACCGCCCCGCAAGGTGTGGAAACCCCACCACCACTGGCTGATTCCTGATTTGGCTGGGGCGCTGAAGCTCATAGAGCCAGCACGCAGCGAGGGTTGTCCCTCCGGGCAACAGCGAGGTCCCGCCGCACCCGGGGATGATATGATCCCATCCCCGGGTCAGAAATCCTTCCATACATCTACAACTCCAACGACCCGGGGACGCAAACGGACATCCCCCGGTTCGATACCGCCTCACAAGGTGTGGAAACCCCAATACCACGGAACATTTTCGATTACCTGGCCCTCATAGAGCCAGCGTGCGGCGAGAGTTGCCCCTCGGGGCAACGTCGAAGTCCCGCCGCACCCGGGGATGATAAATTCCTATCCCCGGGTCATAAATCCTTCCATACATCTACAACTCCAACAACCCGAGGACGAAAACAGACATCCCCCGGGTCGATACCGCCCCGCAAGGTGTGGAAACCCCACCACCACTGGCTGATTGCTGATTTGGCTGGGGCGCTGGAGTTCTTGGAGCCAGCACGCAGCGAGGGTTGCCCCTCGGGGCAACAGCGAGGTCCCGCCGCACGCGGGGATGATATGATCCCATCCCCGGGTCAGAAGTCCTTCCATACATGTACAACTCCAAAGACCCGGGGACACAAACGGACACCGCCGGGGTCGATACCGCCTCACAAGGTGTTGAAACCCCAACCCCACGGTTTTTTTTGCGGTTGCCTGGCCCTCATAGAGCCAGCGTGCGGGTGGGAGTTGCCCCGGGGCAACGTCGAAGTCCCACCGCACCCGGGGATGATAACGTCTCATCCCCGGGTCGTACATCCTTCCATACATCTACAAATCCAACAACCCGGGGACGAAAATGACATCCCCGGGCTCGATACCGCCCCGCAAACCCTACCACCATTGGCTGATCGCTGATTTGGCTGCGGCGCTGGAGCCGAGAGATCCAGCACGCAGCGAGGGTTACCCCTCGGGGCAACGGCGAGGTCCCGCCGCTCCAGGGGATGATATGATCTCACCCCCGGGTCAGAAGTCCTTCCATACATTTACAACTCCAACGACCCGTGGACGAAGCAAACAACCCCCGGGTCGATACCGCCCCACAAGATGTGGAAAACCCAACCCCACGGGCTAATTTTCGGTTGCCTGGCCCTCATAGAGCCAACGTGCGGCGAGAGTTGCCCCCCGGGGCAACGTCGAAGCCCCACCGCACCCGGGGATGATAACGTCCCATCCCCGGGTCAGAAATCCTTCCATACATCTACAACTCCAACAACCCGGGGACGAAAACGGACATCCCCCGGGTCGATACCGCCCCGCAAGGTGTGGAAACCCCACCACCACTGGCTGATTGCTGATTTGGCTGGGGCGCTGGAGTTCATAGAGCCAGCACGCAGCGAGGGTTGCCCCTCGGGGCAACAGCGAGGTCCCGCCGCACACGGGGATGATATGATCACATCCCCGGGTCAGAAATCCTTCCATACATCTACAACTCCAACGATCCGGGGACGCAAACGGACATCCCCCGGTTCGATACCGCCTCGCAAGGTGTGGAAACCCCAATACCACGGGCAAATTTTCGGTTGCCTGGCCCTTATAGAGCCAGCGCGCGGCGAGAGTTGCCCCTCGGGGCAACGTCGAAGTCCCGCCGCACCCGGGGATGATAACTTCCCATCCCCGGTTCATGAATCCTTCCATACATCTACAACTCCAACAACCCGGGGACGAAAACAGACATCCCCCGGGTCGATACCGCCCCGCAAGGTGTGGAAACCCCACCACCACTGGCTGATTGCTGATTTGGCTGGGGCGCTGGAGTTCATAGAGCCAGCACGCAGCGAGGGTTGCCCCTCGGGGCAACAGCGAGGTCCCGCCGCACCCGGGGATGATATGATCACATCCCCGGGTCAGAAATCCTTCCATACATCTACAACTCCAACGACCCGGGGACGCAAACGGACATCCCCCGGTTCGATACCGCCTCACAAGGTGTGGAAACCCCAATACCACGGAAAATTTTCGGTTGCCTGGCCCTCATAGAGCCAACGTGCGGCGAGAGTTGCCCCCCGGGGCAACGTCGAAGCCCCACCGCACCCGGGGATGATAACGTCCCATCCCCGGGTCAGAAATCCTTTCATACATCTACAACTCCAACAACCCGGGGACGAAAACGGACATCCCCGGGGTCGATACCGCCCCACGAGGTGTGGAAACCCCAACCCCACGGGCTGATTTACGGTTGGCTGTCTCTCATGGAGCCAGCGCGCGGGGCGAGTTGCCCCTCGGGGCAACGGCGTGGTCCCACCGCACCCGGGAATGATACCGTCCCATCCCCGGGGTCAGAAATCCTTCCATACATCTACAACTCCAACAACCCGGGGACGAAAACAGACATCCCCCGGGTCGATACCGCCCCGCAAGGTGTGGAAACCCCACCACCACTGGCTGATTGCTGATTTGGCTGGGGCGCTGGAGTTCTTGGAGCCAGCACGCAGCGAGGGTTGCCCCTCGGGGCAACAGCGAGGTCCCGCCGCACGCGGGGATGATATGATCCCATCCCCGGGTCAGAAGTCCTTCCATACATGTACAACTCCAAAGACCCGGGGACACAAACGGACACCGCCCGGGTCGATACCGCCTCACAAGGTGTTGAAACCCCAACCCCACGGGTTTTTTTGCGGTTGCCTGGCCCTCATAGAGCCAGCGTGCGGCGGGAGTTGCCCCGGGTCAACGTCGAAGTCCCACCGCACCCGGGGATGATAACGTCTCATCCCCGGGTCGTACATCCTTCCATACATCTACAAATCCAACAACCCGGGGACGAAAATGACATCCCCGGGCTCGATACCGCCCCGCAAACCCTACCACCATTGGCTGATCGCTGATTTGGCTGCGGCGCTGGAGCCGAGAGATCCAGCACGCAGCGAGGGTTACCCCTCGGGGCAACGGCGAGGTCCCGCCGCTCCAGGGGATGATATGATCCCACCCCCGGGTCAGAAGTCCTTCCATAAATTTACAACTCCAACGACCCGTGGACGAAGCAAACACCCCCCGGGTCGATACCGCCCCACAAGGTGTGGAAAACCCAACCCCACGGGCTAATTTTCGGTTGCCTGGCCCTCATAGAGCCAACGTGCGGCGAGAATTGCCCCCCGGGGCAACATCGAAGCCCCCCCGCACTCGGGGATGATAACTTCCCATCCCCGGGCTAGAAATCCTTCCATGCATCTACAACTCCAACAACCCGGGGACGAAAACGGACATCCCCGGGGTCGATACCGCCCCACAAGGTGTGGAAACCCCAACCCCACGGGCTGATTTACGGTTGGCTGTCTCTCATGGAGCCAGCGCGCGGCGCGAGTTGCCCCTCGGGGCAACGGCGTGGTCCCACCGCACCCGGGGATGATAACGTCGCATCCCCGGATCAGAAATCCTTGCGGAAAACTACAACTCCAATAACCCGGGGACGAAAACAGACACCCCCTGGGTCGATACCGCCCCTGGTTATTATTTTCCGGTTCAGAGTGGTACATCACAGCACACTGTGAATGCGAGTACTATGGGTAATGCAAAGCTAGCGCCACGGGCGGAGCCGTGGCCGTACCGCTAGTATATACTGAAATAAGTAATTATGAGGCAATGCCTATTCTTTGCAATTTTACCGCACAAAAGTTCCAAATATCCACGCCGTTTTTGGATATAGACCCTGAACTTTTGCACACGTGTTCTATGTGCCCCTTGTGATGAGGTGCTCTAGGGCTAAACAATTGTTGTGAGATAACCGTATAGGCCCAAAGCCTTGTGCCATCTTAAGATTGTTATCGTGAACTGAAATTTCCTTAGTAGAAAATACAGGCAGTGGCATCGAGGCTTCGTAAGCTCATAGGTCGGATGCCCGACGTCAAACCCTACGACAGTCCCCATATACTCGCCCGCATCGAGCACCGCACCTACAGTACATGACTGGAGACGAGAACAGCGTGCCGAGCCCTTGTGCTCTGCCGTAATCCGCTTCCTGGCACTGGGCTCCCATTCCCCGCCACCAACCGATCTCCTTGGCGGAGTTGGGGCTGAAACCACCGGCGGTGATGGTGTGGCCCAAAACATCGGCGGTGGTAGCGCAACCCTGGAGTATGAACAACCTGACGGCTCCGTCCCACCCATCCTCTACATCAGCTGTGCGACCCTAGACTCTTAATAATGCTGAGGCCTCACTACGAGTTGTGGGGAAGTCTATAGCCTCATTCTGTTGTTTCGAATAGCCGCATCTTCGACTCCCTTTCTCGGTCTGTTGGAATGAAGTTCGTTAGCATCCATCGACCGTCGTGTGTTCTGCATATACGACGATCCAGAGTGGGCTAATGTGATGAGGTGCATCAGAGGGCTATATGATGGTTGTGATATACCTGTAGATTCAAAGCCTTGTTCCATCCTAAGATTATTTTAGCTGTGCTGAAGTTTCCTTAGTAGATCAGATAGGCAGTGGCATCAAGGCTTCGTAAGCCCATACAGTAGGAATATTCTGAACATCAGAAAATTCCTTCAAGACGAGAGAACAACAAGCAAAAAAATGTAAACAACCACAGGATTGGTGTTACCACTTTGGTCAGGATATGCAATATCTGAGGAATAGCTACGCACCAGAGGAAATTTCCCGGGGTATTTATATATTTCCTGTCAAGCGGGCGCATGGTGGGAGCAGAATGGGCGTCGACATCTCGAAGCGAGGCCCTCAGCCCCCACTCGTCAGCGTTCCTCTTTTTGTCTCTCATCGTCAGAGGGTTAATAAAACACAAGATGTGCCCTAAACAGAAGATAAGCTGCGATTCCAAGCCAGCAACGATAATCTCCTGCACCCGTTCCATTATATCTCGAGTATCACTACAATCCCCTGAGACCCAAATCTCCCAAAATAACACAAACCGAAATATCTGGCGAAACAAAAATAATGACAACAACAACCGTTAGCCGTTCGGCAAGGGTCCATAGAAAATGTGTGCTAAACTGCAGGGTCTATCTCCAAAACACGGCGTCGACATTGGCTACTGAGTATATTTGGGGTGCTATGATCGGAACAGCCTGTAGACGCATGCTACGATAGAGGTGCACCATGTTTTTTCTGAACTCCTCACTTAAGGAGCGTCATACATACCTCACCGAAAAAACGATTTTGGAGGAAAATGAAAGTGCTGCCGAATGCGAAATCTCATGACCGAAGTGTACTCTGAAACATTTTTCGGTACAAAAATGAAAGTCTGACGAATTTTGGGTTAAGGAGCCCGATCGTTCAGAAAACGATTCGGCCCAAAAAGTGGTACCTCTACCGCAGCACGCGTCTGTACGAAAGTATGAGTTCGTACGTACGAAAACGTTCGCCATAAAACGGCACACCGACGTTTTTAGCACCATTTGACGGTACAAGGGAAATGCGTCACAAGAAGCACCTGGCACAGCAGCGCTCTTTTGCCGAAACATCCCTGTCCGGAATATGACAACAAACCCCAGGGTACGCCGGGTTTTAGTAGTTCTAACCCCCCCCCCCGCTTGGTTTTTACCGTTTTATGGCGCGGGGTTCACCGTTTTAATGCATGAAAAACACCAATTTCGATACGGCCATCCACGTCAATCTCGTCAACTTTAGAATTCACTCCGTACGTACGTAAACAAAGACAACGCCATGTACGAGTATATTTGATAAGTGTGTGTACGCCCCACGGAGCAACAACTACTGTTACACCATTCAGCCAACTGAGCAATGTCGGGGTCAGAACACACCACCATTGCATCTAAAATATCCCGTTGGGTCATCTATCTGCAGCATGTCGGAGCTCTTTGTTTTTTTTTACCCCTCCCCTGTGTGTGAATGTATGTTCACAAGCCCACCGAGTGTCAGCGGGTTCCGAAAAGCTACATATAGGTACCGACGCACTATCGACGCACTGATTACATGTGCTCAAATATAAAATAAAGGGCTCCGACAGGTGATCTTCGTAGCGACATGATATGACCTGACCCCAGACATTGCTCAGTTGGCTGTATGATATGATGTTGCTCCGCGGGACGCGATAGTGTTGTCTTGGTTCCTTCTAAAGTTGACGGTGTTGACGTTGATAGTGTATGTGTCGATCTGTTTGTTTACACGCCATAAAACGGAGAACCTCGCTCCATGTGACTCTGTGAAACCAATCCGAGAGGTTGGAAGCCCGTGCACCCCTGGCGTTTGTGGCCATATTCCGGTACAGGGGTGTCTTGGCCAGTGAGCGCTGCTGATGCAACGTGCTTCTTGTGGCGGCAGTTCCCTTGTGCCGGAAAATGGCGTCAACCCCCCCCGGTATACCGTTTTCTGGATGACGCCTAATCGTCAGGGACGTACGTACGTTACCGGTAGCGGTAACACAAACATAACTGGAGTTGCGGGTGGGTAACTACGTAACATTATTTCTTGCGGTAACATAAATGGAGTACGTAGCGTCTCTCGTACGGAAAGGTCTTTATATTGATTAAAAATCTTGCCATTCCACGATGTGTAGCATGAGCTTCAACGTTGATTACACATAAGCTTTCCGAAAGAAGAAAACCACGGAAAGAAAAGGAGTCATATGCACAAAGTCTAACTCCTTTCTGTCGAACCTACTTCCGGCTTGAGCTCTATTTACAATACTCAATTTGCTGTCCTTGCTCCTTCCCTCGCATTGCGTACTCATATTTTTTTTACGTACGAGCATTCTAGATCTTAAGCCGCATCCAAGCTCCGTCCCCACGCCATCGATGTGGGTCTTTTACACCTTCCTCCCGGCTCCTTCTTGCTTCCTGGCGGTACCTAACCTGGAGGTTGAAACGCGAGATGCTCCTAGAAATTGCGACCGGTGTAGTTACCGAAATGGTTGGGAGCAGGCGTTCCTTCACCACCCCCTTCCTTTGTCATCGATCCTCCATCACTCCCCCCCACGACGTAGCTGTTATCTGGTCGACGAAATTGCCTCCTTCTACTCCGAGGCGCCCAAAGCTTTCCACCGCTAAAGTGGCAAGTTTGTGGCCCCGTTTGTCAAAGGACACATGTCCCGGACAAGCGTGGTGTTGACGCGTCCGCGCCTCGGAGTTAGAGGCAGCTGATTCATGGTGGTCAGCACTGCCTCCTCGCAGGTGCTTCTGCACCTGGGGGTCTACATGGGTGACGTTCAGCAGGATGGACTTGTTCCTATACTCCCGGTTTGGAGGGTCTCAAAACTCTCCTGATGACGATGTCCATCCGCAGGTTCCTTTCTGCAGTAAACGGTTCGCCGCTCTCCGCTTGGTGTGGAATTCCGAGCCGCTTTAACTTGCGGGAGATTGCATGGAGAAGTGTTTAGTGCTAGTTCACCTGCGCCCCGGCTCTGGAACAGATGCACGTCAACTTGATCGCAGCAGGGGCACCTTACAGCCACGTACCCCTCGATCCCTATGAAACACCTTACCATTCCCACAAACTCTGCTACGGGCATGTCACGGCACGAGCCTGTTGACCTCGCCCGAAGGCATGCAGTGGCTCCTGCCTCTTGTAGGCTCCTATGTCGAGCCTTGGTGGAGGCCTTGGTTTTGCACCCCCCCAACGGGCCGCCCCGCCCCGGAGGGCGTGCCCTCTTCGGCAGCTGACCCAACGAAGCTGTGTGGGCAGCATGCCTGCCCTGGTTGACCAGCTTGCTAAACTTATGTTGGGCTTTCCGGGAGATAGTGGTGATGGTGTCGTGCACAGCCAGCAAGTCGGCTTTTGGGGGCCTTGGGGCCCGGTCCTCCACTGCGTCTAGACCCCATTTCAGCCGAGACTCGGGGACGATCCCTGCCATCGCTTCCTTTGAGACCCCCCATGTATCCTGAACCTTCCACAAGCTGCCACTTAGCTGAGCAGTGATGCTCATTCCAGGGAGCCCTCTCCTCATTCGGTCTCCTAACGGCCCCGTGAGGTCTGCTTGGACCCCCGGTAGGATCCCCCCCCCCCTGCTTCCAATAAAGGCAGACATTCGCCTCGCTTCCGCGGACGGTAGCCCTAACCTTCCCGCCCCCGTGGAAAGACGTTCTTGGACTTGCTGGTGAGGGTTCAGAGTCAGCTGAATACCCGGGCACCCCTACTGGAATAACAACTGTCCCTCTGCCTCTCCGGGTAGCTCCAGGATGTTTTCGTACGCCCACTGCGCCCCTTTGTCTGCTCTTCTGCATGCTTCTAGGGATAGCCTAGTGTCCAGAGCCCTTACCAGGTAGCTTGTCCTCGCCCGACTGATCCGATGGCAGAAAGGTCCGCCGCCTTCTTGTCCGGTATGTTAGCGAGGCAACGCGTGAGGCGGTCGGCGCTTCCATCCCTCACTACCTCCATTGATCGGCCTAGCACGTATTCGCCCGTGCCAATCGGGACAACCACCACCGTCGCCCCCCCTTCGCCTGCGATGCTGACATCAGCGCTTTCCAGGAGACAAAATCTCTTCCGCCGTCGGAGCGTACCCTTTGGGTGGTAGTGCGACGGTGTTGGCGGGGTCGACCACAATGTCTTCTAGCTCTTGCCGTAGGTAGATAAGGGCTCTGACCGTGTCGGCCGTAATCCTCATAAGGCTTAGAGATACATAATTCATGTACGCGAAGGCTTCCACTTCCTCTCCCTCAAGCTCTCCTCTGAAACGCGTCAGCCCCGGTCGTAACGCCAGACAGAACATTTCCGGCTCCATGGGACCCCCCTGCTGGACACCGCCGGAGCAGGCGATCGTCCTGGTCTCCACGGAGTCCATCCGAAAAACACCTCAGCGGATCTTGTGCTATAGCACTTGGCCACAAACGGCGTGAGTCCTGGCACACAGTTAGCCACCCCCGCAAGCACCGCCGTCCTTTTGACGGTGCTGAAGGCGTCGGAACAGTCTGTGAGAACGAGCCAGTTGCCCATCTCGTGCAGCCTTTTAGCCCTGAGACCCACAGGCCCCACTCCGCCGGGGGCGGCGACCCCAAACTGCCCCACCTCTCGGGTGACCTCCTCCAACCGCGCCCGCCACTGTCGCATAGCCCTTGCGGTGATCAGCTTCCTCCATGTCATGCCTACGCAAACCGGCCAACACTTTCCTCCCTAATGCAGTGAGGCTCGGCTGCACGAAGAGCTGCTATAACTCTGGCGGGAACGCGTCCTGCTCGTCGACAACTTTCCGCTAGAAGGCTGTCATGAAACGTTTTACTTATATTGGAAAACCCCTCAAATCGCACACACTCCCACAGGTGAAAATCACATCAATCGCCGGTAAACAAACGTAACTATGCAGGTTGCCTTTCGGTACGGCTCTGCTCGGGTAACTCACCATGCAATGAGCTTGACGTGCTGCTTGAATATTACCAGGGTGATAATAGTTATTATAGCTTCTTGAATAGTCGTTGCTGGAGTAACCATCGACGGCTGCGCCGCCGCCGCCGCCGCCGCCGCCGCCGCCGCTGTCTGCCGTCTCACTTTCACAAGTGTCGCCTGCTGTACTGAGAGGACTATCAATGGTGTCGCAATGATCGGAGGGTGCTCCCTCTTTCGCGTTCGATCCGGCGATGTCTCCTCCGGCCGCCTCACCGGCGACACGTGCTTCGGTTTCTTTGTCGTCTGGCCCACCGCCCAATGCCAAAACAGGCTCGGCACAGCCACCAAAAGGACAGAGCGGGCTCGGCACCGCCGCCACTGCCACTGCCACCACCATCGCGAAGACCTTATTTCCTGCCTAGCTGCAGCCGCCTCAGCCGATGGCTGCACCCGAGACAACATAAAGTGCGCTATCGGTTCCGAGGGAAAGATTGGCACCGTGGTCACCGTTACCACTGCCACTCCCTACACTGTCGTCATCGCCACACTCACGGGAATGCTGAGCACCCATACGCCATTGGGAACATCACCCCACCGCCCCTGCCCGCTATGTCACCCTCTCCTTGGTCACGCTTGCCTTCGCCGTCGCCCCCATTGTTGACAGCAAACGTTTTTCTCTCGCACGAGCCAGCACTACCACCACCATCGCCGCCGCCCCCGCCGCCGTCACCGCCATCGACGCCACCGACAACGCAGCCACCGTGGCAGCCACCAGCACTGCCGCCGCAGCCGGTAGCAGTGAGCGGCTGGAGGAGTCTAGGGGAGGGCCAGGGTTCGACCTCGGAAATACCGCTGTCGCCGTTACGGCCAGCATCGCCGAAGGCTATCACGACCGAGCAGTAACGTCACACGGATCAAGTAGACTGCGGTATGTGCATCTACAGCTTGACCGACCACCAGGTCCATCTTTGCTGGTGCACTCACTGCCTCTACCCCACCTGGCGTGCTATGCTAGCCTCCGTGCCACGAAAACGGAGCTCGCCGTCGAGTGCCCACTATGTGGAACACCAAACGCACTCGACACCACTGAAAAGGGAAAGGCGAATGCTGAGTCAGAGCGGCGTAGACATTTCGACACAGCATCACCGACCGGCACGAGCTCTATGTATCATCTACGAGTTACAATTTAGCGCCGGGGGGGCAGTGGTTTTCTTCGCCAGCCCTTGCTCACAAGTTATGCAACCTGTCGTCGTCAGAGGTGCTATGACCTACATCAGCAAGGGCAACGTCCGTTTTACCCCAAGATCCGTATCCTTATAGGAAACCCGGGGATGTATCTAATGTGTAGGATGCCCCCTGACGACCACAGCGATAAAACGAGCGGAGGCAAACGTTGGCCGGGATCAATGTCGATTGGGGGTACACGCGCGTTTTGATTCAGGCCAGCCTCACAGAGGTACTGTCCTCTTCGTGGACTTCTTCTTACCGCGGCTGGCTGCACGTAAGATTCGGCGGTGCTATCGCGCTGGGAGTCTTGTGTCGGAGCCGCCTGGCGGCAGCCCTGAGCTCGGTGCCGGGAGAAGAGCATGTATTTACAGATTCGGGAGAAAACGGTGGAGCGCAGGTGAAAGGCAGGCGAGGCCAATTACAAGGCGAGAGGGACCCGATCTCTGCTGGGGCTCTGCGTGGCTACTGCGGTAGTGCCATAGTTGGCCCAAACGGAGACACTGGGAATAGCCACGCGTCTGTCCCGTTCCCATGGGCCCACGGTGGCGTGCTCCGCATTCGATGCGTGCTGGAACGTGCAGAGCGGCCTTGTGCGAGGAGGCCACGGCCTGAGGTTATCAATCGAGTGCCAGGCAACTTGGCCGGCTTGACGTCAACCTCCTCATCCGACGGATGTTGCATTGGGGTCCCCCTTAGCCCATATTTGGGAGAAATGTTCGGCGGTAGAGGATACGTTGTAGTTCGCCGAAATCCTCTAGAGGAATCCCCACCTGCGAAACTCGTCACACCACGGAACGGCCGGGTCCCATGAATCGTTCGAGGAGATCGTGATTGCTCACGGGAACACCCCAGCCTCCCCACCCGTCCTGCTCGCCCTGATCTGTGACGCCCTGCGCATCACCTCGAAGTGCTTAAATAAACCAGTATGATGGCCATAGACGCATGCTGCGGTAGCCTGCAGGCAGGTGCACCGTGTTTTTTCTGAGGGTGGTCACTTGAGCTCTAAACCTCACCCAAACGACTGGTGCTACGATAGGGGGGTACGCACATTTTCACTACCGGGTTTTGGCCACTCGGACGAGTGGCTCCGAATTTAGCTGAAAATGGGACCTAAACATAGTTTGTTCGTGTTACGTAACAAAACCTCCAATGGCGGTGCATTATAGAACAACAACAACAACAACAACAAAAAGGTTATGAGTACAACGCAGCAAAGCAGTCACTCGGCCGAGTGGCTCTGTGCAGGTGAAAAACAAGCACCTATACACGACCCCCCTACCGTAGCAACAGTCAAAAGATGGTTTTTGATGAAAATAAAAGTGTTGCCCGATGAACGATCTCGTGGCCTTAAGTACAAAACGAAAAATAATATATACGACGCAAGAGCGAAATTCAGACGAGTTTGGGTTAAGGAGCCCCACCGTTCAGAAGAAAATTCAGCCAAAATGTGCTACCTCTATCCTTACACGCGTCCATACTTGATGCACACCTCAAGCTGAATGACGAATTCCTCGAATGATCTCTACACAGCAGCCTCGACCTTCATGCATGCGCTTATTAAGTCGTTTCTCAGCTGTTTACAGAACCCTCCTGGGATTGCTGTTGCCTGGACCCACGCACACTAGCTCTCTTGCGGTCGCCCTCTCCTACCACACCGCAAACGTTTCTACCTCCGTTTCCTACGCTTGCACACCATCTGCTCGGTCCCTGACTGCGCTTTTCACATGGCGTGATCCTAGCGGCTGTCGATATCATCGCTTCAGTGAACGCTTTTGCCATTCCATCGACATCCATGCCAGGGGGTAAGGGTGTGAATGTCTCGATGGAGGCTTCCCGAAGTTGAAGATTGGCCATCAGTTGGTGGAGGTCGAAACTACCGGGAGGACGACGCGGATAAATATCGCCTGAAAGTCATCGCCGACGGTTGCACGGCCTAAATTTCGTGGGGTCGCACCACTTGCGTCACAGACGGCCGCTCCGGTAGGACGTGATATGCGTTGAGCTAGCGCCTCTACTCGAGCCGACCCTAACACCATGACAAAGACCCTCCCAACAACCGCCAGCTGTGGGGAGTTAACGTGCCGGCGATCGTTTACGTCGCCAGCAGCGCCGAAAAACACGGGAGAGCAAGAGCACAAGGACATAACTTCCGAACCGACACAAGGACGATCTTGATGGCGAGCATGGAACCATCGGCGTGCGCTGCTAGATATCGGGTTTTTGGAAACGCTTTCGAACCCATGCGTATACACTCTCGGAGGAAGCAGCAACACCATAGCGACTCTCACGTTGTACACTGACGAAATCCTGATCTACTGAAGGTATCACCGTGACCGCCGGTAACGAAAGGTATTCGCGACCTCAACGGGCACCATCCGGGGGTACATCATCGACCAGGGTCTTCCAGTTCGCACCTCCGACATTATCGTATCTGAATTGGGATGCAACCTCTTCTCTTCCGTCAAGGCATTAAACTCGGGGAGTAAGCACCATCCTCGCGAAGGGAAGCCCACACTTGAAGATCAACAGCAACACGCCGCTTCCGCTGAACCAACACCCTGAGTACAAGGGCCTGTGATCTTACGAAGTGCTTCTTCGCGCCCTGGGAAAGACGACAGAGACGATACCAACAACGCCCCAGCCGAACGAAGTATCCGAGTGGGGTGGCCAGATACTTGCAACCAAGAACAGGTGTATTTTAAGGAACGGCAACAACACGCCTGAGAAGGCTACTATCACGAGACGAGGCGCTATCGTGCGCAAATCCAGAACAGCACACCTGAGGAGGTCACTATCGCTGAGACGAAGCGTCAGCGCGTGCTAATCCAGGACAGACCGCAGCAGTACGCGATACAACTTTTTGAGTAGGGCAAGTCATCGACAACGGCCAGAGCGCCATCGACGGGCGGTGGAGTATCCTCACCAGGGGCAGGAGTTTCATCACCAGGGATTGGAAAAGCCCCATCAGGGACCGGAATGGCATCATCAGAGGCTGAAACGCCACCGTAAGAGGCTGGAGCCTTATCATCATCATCAGGAGTCACCTCTTCTATTTCGCTCGCGGTCGCATCTTGCTGCTTTTCCCGGTGCCGCACCTTCTTCTTCGGCTGGGATCGCACCGCATGCACCGCATTACGAGACCGCCAAAACGAGGCCCAATGCAAGCCTTAAGGAGACCTTCGACAGTACGAACGCCAAATAGGGCATCGGGGGCATACCCCCCGGCCACTCGTGTAGATATAGCCCACACCGATAGAGACCCATTTCGTTTTCTGGAGGAGAATTGGCAGATCACAATCCCCCACACAATCCCCAACACGACATTCACTCCACGGGGCAGCATGGCTTGGGACTACTGGAGCTGGGATAATCAGGGGACCATCGTTTGTGATCGCCGGAACTAGGATCATCGGAGTATCATCGCTTGGGGTAAACGGAGCTGAGATCACCGGATCATCTTCGCATGGAATCAACGGAGCATTGCCACCGGGGGTCGCTAGGCCATCATTGTCAGAGGTCGACGGATCGGCACCGCCTACTTCACCAGGGATCACGTCCCCTACTCGTGAGCTGTGCCTGACTCGCACCTCTGCACCAACCGTGCGCAATACAGAGACCGACCGTCAGCTGAAGGGGGTTCACATGCTCACGATAGCGGAAAGACAACCGCGGGAAAACCCCCAGGACAGGAGACAATAGTATGTGCTTGAAAGGCCGGAAGTTGCCTCGGGATAGATAATTGGTCCGTTTTCGTACTACTTGGATGGCGTTCGTATTCGGGATAATTATAAGAATGGAAGGGCGATGATGCCCGTCCGTGCGAGATGTCATCACGACTGTGGGAATAATATAGCTGTTTATCTCCTACGCTTGATTCTACGAGAAATGGACGAACACCAAGGATGTGCTCGATAGTCAGACCTGCAAAGGGATACTCTGTGTCTCCCCCAGTCTTCTAACAATGATCTGTGGAATTCATACAGGACGACCGAGAGCCACAAGTAACTTCCACGGCCGTCGCGTACACCTGCGAGCCACCCTCAGACGTCCTCGTCTTCTTCAGCGGGGGAGCTATCATCGGGACCGAGAAGAAGAAAAGGACTGCATGATCAACAGTGGAGGCAGAGCTGATTATGGTAATCACTTTTGAGGGAAAGGGAGGTAGCTGCCTCCAGAACGTCAACCTTACAATCACAAGCCAAGTATAACAGATCAAGCACATCGGACAACCACCGACATTTACACCAACAAGATCGTTCCACTGGAAGCATGAATGTATTATCTCCCTCACCCAAGCTGTAGAGTGTCGCATGTTCATTTCTACGGGGTGGGCAGAAGTTACATTCCTTGGTCGAATACTTTATCACTGGACTATTCTTACATTGTTTGGTAGCGTATCCCGTCCATCTTCCCTGCGGTCATCACCTGTGTTGCGCACGATTGCAAAGGTCGTCAGAGCACCAATTATTTGGGTACTAGTCATTTCGGCGTATCGTACCTTTAGGGCTGGCGGGGCTCAGTCCTTCAGCCCTCCAGGTACCTGGGGACTGGCAGGACTCAGTTGTTTCAGCCCCCAGGCGCCCTTGAGACTGGCGGGACTCGGTCAATTCAACCCCCATGTACTCTGGGGACTGAAGCCTCCAAATCATCGTACTGACGTGTCATTGACTGGGTCCCGAGGACTGGGCCTGACCTTTCTCGGTTATGTTAGATTGATTTTCATGGGCATAGTAAAATACAGAAAAACGTGTTTTCATCTGGTTTGGCCCTTTGACTCGGTACTCGCGTGGACTCGGTCATTTCAGCGATCAGGTACCCTGGGGTCTCAATCGGTCCAGCCCCCAGGTACCCTTGAGACTGGCGTTATTCAGCCCTTTCAGCCCCCCAGGTGCCCTGCGGACTGGTTCCTCCAAAATGACTGGTACCAGCGAGGCATTGACTGAGTCCCGAGGACTGGTGCTGGTGCTCCGACGAACTGTGCAAGATCGCGATAGATTGCAGTCAGTACCAAGCAAGGCATACTGTAACCAAGTCGAACTCATTTCGTTTGGATAGGTGAACAGTAAGTCTGTCTACGTCCTCTCCAGCACTTCACGATGCATGGCAGGAAGGCCCGCCACCTGGATGCGTACAAACGGGAGATTAGCGTACACAAGGGATGATGTCTCCCTAAAACCAAGTGTGTCTTTTACCAGCTTTAAAACAGCTGGCAGTGTACATGTGCTCCTTTTTTGTTCGCGGGTGGCAGCAACACTGGCAATATTTTCATTTATCTGCTTGTTTCGGAGGGATAAACGCATTCACTGTTCTAGACTACTATTAATACAAACATATTCCTTGGTCGTTTCCCTGTGCGCAATGTATAGGTTACGTGCGACGATTCTAGTATAATTATGAACTGGAAGCTTAACTTGTATAAAACACGCAGAAGCTCGTACCGCAGCAGAGCAGTTTTTTTGTTTTTTCTGTCCGTGTGTTTTTGTGTTAACTCCCGCATGTATCGCAGCAGAATGGTTTGGCACTAAGTAACGTGATTGAAATATATTCCACGCAACAACTATAATCGGCGTTGTGTGCGTTTTGGAATTATGGCATGTAACGCAAAACTCACGAGTACATTATCACAGAGTTGAATTTCGAAATGCTTTTAAATTCGACGTATTAGCGCATCGAGGGGTCGTATTAGAGATGCCACTCATTACTTTCAGTAGTCAGAACTGTATCAGCTAGTCGCTGCATGGTAGCACAAAGTAATCTGGTACATGTAGTGCGTACCACACCATCAGTACGTAAGCAGTACCCATCTACTCTGTAGTAGCAGTACTGATCTGTTAGGTGTCCCAGTTCGTTTGGCAAAGCAGAACGTAGAGGCAGGTCTTACATCTTAAACCACGTGTATTTGTACAAATAACGAGTAGTCTCTAGAAGAAAACCACAGCTACTCGTACGACAGGACAGCAAGTACACAGTAGGTTGTGCTTACAAGCCTGTAGTGTCGTCTGAGCTCAGTTATGAGTATTGGAAACACGAAGCATCGCGCATATGCTCAGTTATGAGTATTGTAAACACGAAGCATCGCGCATATGTAGGTATGGAACGGGACGGTCGTGTCCGTATCCAGTATCCCTCTAGGAACCCGTAGCAAGCTCTGGGAATAGACCTAGAGTAATAGCTGGCCACGCACCCTACGCTATGAGCTGTAGAAGTAGCTATAAGACTGGGGTCGTGGATTTATTATAATCATATTTTTGTGTTTTGCTATTAATCGCGCTGCGAACGCTCGCGCGCACATCCCCTACAAGCCCACTCCTATTCTGCTCCTCGTCAGTTTATGTAGGTTGAGTATAGCAACCAATCAACATTAACATTGGCCTCGGGTCATCAACATACCATCTCTTAAATTGAGTATTTTATACGAGCTCACCTATTCACTTAACCACGACTCAAACATTTGCTTCTCGATCATATTGGTACTCTACCACTAGTACTACAGTCGTAGACTATTGTCTTGGCCGGTCATTGGCCAGCGAGTCTATATTCGCGTACACACCAGTTACGAGCTACACACGTCACACACCACACCGCTGAGAGATGCTACCACCGCACTTCGTGGAGTGTATGTGCGAGTCGCGATGGGGTTCCCCACAACTTAAGCCACGCCCGCCGGACCTTATACCCCTTTTGGGAATCGCCAACGCCCGAGAGCTGTCTTCCCCGCCCTCCCTTTGTCGCAGAGGTGAGGCGAGAGCTTTTTAAGGTGCACCGCCTCGAGCCCTCGAGGCTCTAAGAGGCTGGCGACAAGTACTTCGGTCATGGCGAAAGGCGGTTAATTCCCCCTGTTACAGAAAGACGGCATTCAGAGAAAGGGAGGAGGGGCGGCGGGGATGAAAGGGTGAGGTTGTAGCATAGGAAGAAAGTGTACCGCGTCGCGCAAGCCGGCGCAAAGGGCTTTAAAGCGAGTAGACCTGAAGCATTTACATAGCAAGCATGAACACTACCAATGCGGCACGTTAGCCCTGACTGTCCTTTTGGGGCTCAAGTACAACGACCAAACATTTAAAAAACCGAGGCCTTACCAGCCGTATTCTACGTAGGGCGAGCAATCTGCAGTGTGAGCAGAACCACGCTTCGAGCGTGTTGCACAACAACTCTTCGCAGGGTACACTCGGTACCGGACGGACAATTCCCTATCCCAGCAGCGCCGGGTTGCTATCTGGCGCTGATGTAGTAGTCGTCACCCGATATATACCGACATTTTTTCCCTTTGCAGTCCCAAAGAGGTTACATTCAGTTCCTCGTACGTTGTGCACCCGCACTATAATAAGCTGCAAAGTCGTCATGTGCCATTGACACTTTTCTCCGTCTGAATTATCAAAGAAGTCCCACTCAGTTCCTCGCACGCTGGGGGTGTACCCGCACTATAATATGCACACACCTTCTCCACGATCGGGTAGATCACCGTCACCAGTTCGTCCCCAGGGGCAAGGAAAACCGGCGTGGGCCCGATTAGCGAGGTCAGCAACATCGTTAGAAACGGCACGAAAAAGCAGGAGCCGGAGACGCGAGGAGAGGGGGAGATGGACATCAGTGGTGTTCCTTCCGTAAGTCCACTACGCATAGCGACGCGGGTTTCCGTATCCAGCATGGCACCAGCAGTGCAAACGCCGGGAACTCATATTATGCCGCTTCTCACAACAGTGCATCGACCCCCCTATCTCGTTCACCGCGGTGGAAGCGCCGACAGAGGAGGAAGTATTCTGGCCATTTGGCCCCATAAATGAATCAGTCGACACCAGCGGACTGTTCCGATCTTTCGACGGCATCAGCGGGGAAGAGACTGGCGACTCGCTCTTTATGATCGAGGAAGAATGGACTCAGCAACTGGGATTTCGAGAACAATTCGTCGGGGGGTTAGCGGCTATGACCCGTGCTCTAGTCGCGGTGGCTATGCTCCACTATTTGTGGCTCTCGTTTGGCAACTCTCTTTATGCCGTAGTGGTCACGAACACACCAGTGTACAGCCCGAAGTATTTGGGGGCATCACCAGTACGGAAGACGGATCGGCTCTCACGCCGCGGGACTATGGACCAGCTACTGTTGCGGCGGATCATCGCACGTAACGTAAAATACGTACGTAAGCGGAATGCTTCCAAAGGATTGTACAACTCCAGTCAGTCCAGAAAGCTCCGCTCTTCGGTAGTCCAAAAACCGAACACACAAAAAACAAATCCAGAGGGGAAAACGGAAGAGAACTTGGTCTGACGAGAGCTTGATTGACTGCGAACCGAGATTGAGTAGAGCGATCGTTACTGCAAGATGTTGTCGAAGGTTTGATACGGAGATATGTTGTGTAGAGCTAGAGCTTGGAGGAGGATTGCTTGAAACGAGTCTGGAGTTCGCAGGCAGAAGACTGGCCTTTGCAGGAAGCTATTATCGAGACAGGACACAGGAGGAGAAACCAACCTGCATACATCACGGACGGAAACGAACAAGAAGTGGTAAGAGACTATGGACAGGGGATTGAAGACTTGAGTGCGTACGTCTTTGATAGCTCTTATCCTTCGTTACACTACAGCAACGACTCCGCCAATGTGCTTGTGGACAGTGGCGCGTCGGGACACTACTTCGACGACGCCATCATCCCCGGATTGCGAATTATACTATTAAATTAAAAGATACTGGATGTGCCGCGAGAAATCTCAACCGCCGGGTGGGGGGCAATTGAATGGTAATGCTCAAAGAGTGCTCCGGGGCCACGTCATCGACGACAAAGGCGTGCGGTGCTTAATCCAACTTTCGCGTCTGGTTGTGCCTGGCCTGGGGCGTAACCTGTTCTGAAGCAAGCGGCGCGTAACGGTGTCGTGTCTATATTTGATATGAATAACCCAAGACTGGAGGCAAGCAAGCTCACATTTCCACTTCCAGAGCTGGGGCGCGATCTGTACTCTTTCTCGCCGGATATCAGCGCCGGCAGCAACGGGCCGGAGCTGGTAGTGCGGGCTGCTGCTAACGCCAACCTGTGGCATCGGCGACAAGGACACCTCGATCGCAAGAGCCTAGGCCTCTTGAATAATCTGGAAAACAATGGGGTGAGCTTCGATGGGCCTGCGCCAGACTGCGGCGTGTGCACCGTGGGCAAAAATCACCAGCTGACTCATCCCAAGACCGCCGATCACAAGGTCAAATTCCTTTTCCAGCTGATTTTTGCCGACCTGATGGGACCGTTAACCCCAGAAGCACTCGGGGGCTACAAGTACGTCACCAAGATCTCCGACGAGCACACCAGGTAGACGGAGACTTATCTGCTGCAGTCCAAGCACGACGCTCTCAGCTCGTTTCAGACATTCGTACAATTTGTGGTGATTTCAAGCGGTTTCCGCGTCGAGCGTTTGAGGGTTGACGAAGGCAGCAAGCTCATCGGCAAGGAGTTCCAGGACTATTGCCTTCAGACGAGGGTGTCGCTCGAGTACGCCAGCACCAACACCCCGCAGAAAATCGGTATGTCCGAGCCCGCCGGAAGAACTCTTGCAGCTATGGTGCGATGTATGCTTGCCGACAGTGGATTGCCAAAGTGTCTTTGGGGATAATTTATGTTCACGGCGGCGTTTCTGGGCAATAGGGCGCCGCCCTCCGCGATAGGCATGCAGTCCCCGTACAAGAGGTTCCAGCACCAAAGTGTAGATGTTTATGGCATTAGCTTGTTTATGCTGGCATATTGTCGGACGGTAAAAACAACAGAAACTAACGATATCCTTATTTCACAGCTGTGTCACAGCACAAGCTCGGCAAGCTATTAACCGCTATACGACCGTGGTATATACCAGCACCAGCTTTTGCATCTTTACCTGCGGATGGTACGCAATTTTCGCCTCCGTAAAACAGAGATGGAGCGACGATGTACGATCACCTTATCTGAATTCGAGAGCCGGGAACAGCAATGGTCAAACCGTTGGCGACCAGCTATGCTACGAGGACACAACGAGAACACTACGAGAACACAACCTGACAACATTTACGTGTGAGTTGTACCGGACTCTTCAGGTGCAATCATCAACTTTAATATGTACCAGGTAGGCCGTTCCTACGGCCATAAACTGCGAAGAGGTCATCCGAAATACTGTCCAAGACTCGCACTGTTGCTGCTGCTACTGCTGCTACCGTTGCCACAGCTGACACTCTGTTCTAAGTTCCAACCGAGCGTTGTATGTTATGCCTAACCACGTAACATGCATATTTATAGTCTACGACTTCATTGATCGCTAGTGCTTACGAGGCCAGTGTTTTCAGCATCGCGAGAAACCAACCATCACCACAAGCAAGCAAGCACGAAGCTCTCCCTTTAAAAGAGTGACGATACTTTTTCAACGCCTTGTGGCCGTGCGGCCAGTGATCTGCAGCAGCAGTAGATGCCACTGACGCCACCACCGCAGTTCGTACGTACGTCAGTCGTCGCGACGGGGTGCCCCCAAACACAAGCCACGCCCGCGACACGTTAGTCCGCCTTTGAGAATCGCCAACGCCCGAGAGCGGTCTTCCCTTCCCTCCCTTCGTGGCAGAGGTTAGGCGGGAGCTTTTCAAGGCGCACGGCCTCGAGCCCTCGAGTTTCTAAGAGGCCAGCGACAATTGCTTCGCTCACCGCAAATGGCGGTCCGTCCTCCTGCTCCAGCAACACGGCGCCCAGCGAAGGGGAGGGGGGATGGGGGATGGGGGGCGAGGGGGCGGAACGGTGGAGGGGTGGGGGGGTTGGGAGGGTGGGCGGGTGAGGAAGGGTTTGCTCATGTCATGCATGGCCGTAGTCGTATGACTATAGACCCTCGCATATCTACAATGCCGGGACGTATATAGCACGTCGAGTTTCCACCGACCAGGTGTGCATTGGGGGTGGGGGGGGTAAGGGCACAGGGAAAATTATAACTAAATGTACAACGTTGCGCAAGCCGGCGCAAAGGGTCAAAAAGCGAGGAGGGCTGAGGCGAGATGTGTATAACAAGCATGAACAGCAGTACGCGATACGTTACGTAGCCCTTGTTAGCTTTTTCAGAGCCCACAGGTACAACGACCCGAACCACAAGCGGCGCGGTCTCGCCATCTGCCTTCTAGGGAGAGCGATCTGCAGTGCGAGCAGTATCATGCTGCGAGCGTGTTGCACAAAACTTCCTCCAGTGTACGTACAGTAGTTCCAGTACTAAATGTAAAACTTCTCAACCCAGCAATACCGGGTTACTGCTTGTGGCTAGACCAGCAGCGTACAACATGGCAGGTGCATCTCCCCCCCCCCCCCCTCCCCCTCCCCCTCCCTTGACATAGTGTCTTCAGTATTCGCCCTTCGTCGTGACCGCGCCACGGAAACAATTGATGCTGCAAAATCGTCGTCTGTCAACGACACTTTCCCCCTCTAAAGTCCCAAAGAGGTTATATTCAGTTCGTCGTACGCTGTGTACCAGTAAAATCGGGAGTCAACCAAATGGAACTACGTGATCGTAGGGATGTGGTTCCACTTTTAGAAACCGAAACTACTGGGTCATGGTGTAGCACACGAGATCATTCTCTTCAAAGGCGACCAAAAGCCAAACCATCGAGGCTTTTGATAAACAATTCTGACCATCCCACCCGCCCAGCTGACAGGTACTTAACAGTAGTTTCTGCGTTTGTAGTTTTCAACGGCCGGGATCGCCACCGCGCTGAGTATGCACTCAGCACGGGGGTGATTTATCCCGGGCGAGGCCCTCCTGCTTCGGGGCAGGAGGCCTCAACTAATCCAATACTTACTTTAAATGATCGTTGAAAGCGTACAAGAATACTACAGCAATATTTTATGCACACCTTCTCCACGATCGGGAAGATCAATGTCACCAGCTCTCCCCCGGGGCTAAGCAGCGATACCATGTGGTCAGCCCAGTCGTTCCGAATGCTCGGGTCGAGCGCGCTGCATGCGAAAAGGGTGGAAGGGGGTGCCATAAAAGCATGCAGCACGGTGCTGGTGAGGAAAAACCATGCTGGTAGGCTATTCGGGAATAATAGCGTCTGTACACCCCTTGCCAGGTGGTTTCACGGGCTTGCGCTTGTAGTGATTGGACTACCTGGTTGGTGTTTGGCAAGTGTGTGCCACCCACCTATTCCTTAGCAAATGTTCACGTGTTGCTGTAATAACTTCCATACACGTAGACGCAGTACTCAACAGTCGGTGCATAGTGAGTGCTTATTGGCGATACAATTCGTAGTTTTACTAAAATTATAAAGCCATTACGATTACGTTGATTTACCCAAAGACAATGCCGTGGTTATGACGTTGTGAGTAGCTGGTGGTAGCGTGCCGTTATTGAAAGCGTAGTGTCGAGCTTTTGATGCGGTATGAACAGCGCAGTCCTTGCGAAGACTGGATGAAAAGAACCGTGGGCACGCAAGGGCCTCGACGTCTCATTGGTCAACGTTGCCTAGCACCACATACATGCACACGACAGCGTCGGATAAAGAAGCAGTCGCCCCAAAAACATATGAATCATCACCGCACCAGTAGCAAACACTTGAAAAAAAAGAGCGTCGCCAAACTACTAATAGCACAACATGGATCACCGACCGCCGCCAATATGCTCCCCAAGTGACCGTGTCCTCAACACGCGCCGCTACCCGGATTCTCAAATTTTATCCACCATCCAAAACCTACTACTCGTGGCTCAGACGGGCCTTGACCTCCATTGTCAGATGAACGAAAACCGAAAAGAGACAAAACGATACACGATACAACGACGTGCAAGATTGCGACGAACCCTTTAATATCTGAAGCACTAAAAATCAGCAAGTAGAGGGAGGACGAATAATGCCATGCAAGATGGACGAGGAGGCGTCAGTATCACTCGCGTTCAGCTCCTCCTTTTTACCAGAATCATTGGTTTTCTTTCCTTTTTTATCCGCCTGCGGATGGGCAAAAATAAAGTTTCACCCCTTAAGGACTGCAGTCCCATTATGGGGACAAAACACTTGGAATTATAGTCAAACTTAGCTGTATGCACAGTGCAGTGCAGTGCTACAAGGGGTAAACTCACCATACATCCACATGTGACGCGTGCTGCAATAGAGGTAGCACTTTTTGGCCGAAGATTTTATGATTGACTATTACTGACTGTTCAATGGCTGTCACTGACTACTTCGTAATGACTACTACCGACTATTACTGACTATTACTGACTATTACTGGCTAGTACTGACTATTACTGATTATTACTGACTAATACTGGCTATTACTGACAGTTCAGTGGCTGTTACTGACTACTTCATAGCGGCTTCTACTTAATATTACCGACTGTTACTGCCTATTGCTGACTAGTACTGTCTATTACTGACTGTTACTGACTATTACTGATTACTACTGATTATTACTGGCTATTACTGACTGTTCAATGACTATTACTGACTGTTCAACGGCTGTCACTGACTGTTCAACGGCTATTAATGACTGTTCAACGGCTGTCACTGACTATTAATGACTTCGTAGCGACTACTACTTACTATTACTGACTATTACTCGCTATTAATGACTATTACTGATTATTACTGACTAGTACTGACTATTACTGACTATTAGGGACTGTTATTGAGTATCACTGACTGTTACTGACTATTACTGGTTATTACGGACTAGTACTGACTATTACTGAATGTTAGGGACTGTTACTGACTATTACTCACTGTTACTGACTATAAGGGACTAATACTGACTTGTACTTACTATTAGGGACTAATACCGACTATTCCTGACTATTAATGACCATTAGCAACTTAGGAACTACACGGTACATATCCCATTGGGTTGCAATGCTATTCGTTTTGATACCTAAAGCTATCACGATCGGTTAAGCCGACAAATTTTATAAAAACAAAAGTCGACAGCAGTTTGGGTGATACATACGACCTACGGCAGGTATAGAACTCCTATAATATAACCAAGTGAGGAGAAAACTACAGTAGGTGCTCGTATACGCCCCTATCGTACACATGCCATTTACAATTTTTGTGCCATATGTCAATTTAACTCGTCGCTCCCGCGGTTCCAACAGCAGCGCAGCCTGCCGCTTTATACCTCGGACGCCTGAGTACGGTATGTCCACCCGGCCTGATCATCAGATCTCGAGAGGATCAGGTAGCTGCGGCGGAGATACGAGCCACCCGGCCGGGGTTGCTCGTCCGCGCGCTTGCGTTGCAAGCTCCGCGGCAACGGGGCGACGGCGAGATGCTCTCACCAGAGAAAGGTGTAGTCGAGGATGACGTCGAATTTCCCCTCCTCCGAGCAGGAAAACTTGAAAAAGTCGCCTGAACGGAACGTCACCTTATAGAACGAGCGAGGTAGAGACACAAAAGCGACACGAGATCGCCGGTTTTTTGGTACAAACAGAACAGTAGAGTATGGTTCGTATGAGGTTAACAGAAGAAGGAACCTAAATGAAAAGAAGGCACACAGCAGCAGTGCTCTCTCTTTCTCTCATTCTCTCTATATCTCTCCCTCTCTCTCTTATGTCTTTCTGTGGGATACACGACGGACCGAATGTCGACAGGCGGGTCCGTTGGAAACGATTGTTCAGTGGTCCATAGTTTGTGCAGGAAAACGCAGCAGTATGGTTTTGCGCGATTCGAATGAGACATGATTCGAGGCTCTCTGCCGTCTTGTGGGTGGGGGGGGGGGGGGGGGGCCGCCAAAGCCGAGCGCCCCTACGCGCTTTGCCTCCGAAAAATATTTGCAGTTAGTTGTACTTGAAGATTGCACAGCACACTCGCACGATTAAACACGTTTAGTTTCTGTACATA
Organism: Saccharina japonica; assembly: GCA_008828725.1. Taxonomy (NCBI): domain Eukaryota; class Phaeophyceae; order Laminariales; family Laminariaceae; genus Saccharina; species Saccharina japonica. Next base: position 107,134 of record MEHQ01001333.1, read on the forward strand.
CTTCAAGATAGCCCCCACCCGTCCACCCTGGGGGGGAATTATACAAACTGGAAATTTCGATGTATTAATAGTATGAGTTTGGCTCGCGAAGGCAACAGAGTGGCCCCAGGGGGAAATCGGCGCACGCATTCGCTCATTCCATTGTGCTGCAGACATATCCCTGAATTCTGCAGCTTCAGATATGTTTTCTCGCTCATATATATATACAGGATGTACATCCTGCATCAGGACAAATAAAGCCCGTAAGTACGCGCGATCGAAGTATCACACAGCTTGCAAATGTGAGTTTATTCGACGAAATCTTCGACCTCACAGGTGTTGTTTTTTTTTCAAGTTTTATGAACATATACGGCTATGTGTGACGGTGAGGGTTAGACGTATCTATCGTAGATCTCAGAACACGTACGCATGGTCGGAGACATCACAAAGTCAAGCACCAAAGATCCGGCCAGACCGGATCTGAGGGCGTTAGAGGTCCGCTAAGCGTAGACCTCTCTCCTCAAGCTGACTCGATGCTCCTCCATCCTTAATGCCCGATTGGGGTGAGGCTCGGTGAGCCCCCCACGGTGCCAGAACTATAATAGACCGCCGTGCTCGCACGGCGTAGCATTCTCCTTGCTAATCATAAGAAAGAACTGTGCTCGGTTACGTCGACCGTAACGACGGCTACAAGGGACCATCGCTCCGGGACCTCTCCAAGGCGACTTCTACGCGGCAGCGACGACGACGGCGGAGCCTAGTAATTACATATGTACTTCGTGTGTTTATCTAATATTACCAGAAGTCGGGGTATCGGTATATACAGTATCGTCACCTTGCCGCTGGGCTTCTCCGTCTCCTCGGCGAGCAGATCTTTGGCCTGCTCCACCCCCGTCGGGGAGAGATCGAGGCCTAACGAGTCGTACCCGCTCTTGCCGAAAGCGATCGCGTCGTACCCACGGCCGCAGCCGGGCACAAGCGCCCGGCCCTTGGGGAGAACACCTGGAAGTATCACGTATTCCAGCAGAAGGCGCACGCAAAAAGAGAAACGTACATTTGGCGTCGAGGCTCAATTTCTAATTTGTGTTGCCACTACGACTACGTACGTACTGTACAACAAGTAAGCACAGGCTTCGTGGCTATTATATAGCAGCCGACCCTGAGTGAGCATCGTTTTTTCAGTCCAAAATATGTATCGTGAGAAAACTGAGCCTCTATTTTTCACAACCCAATTTCTTAAGAGTGGGAACCTGTTCGTATGGACTCTCGGCGCATGCTACGGCATTATAGGGGCTTCAGCACTGACTGGCAGTTACGTGTTGGATCATTTGACGCTTGACTTCTGAGCTTGTATGTGGTGAGTGGTGACGCCTGAGGCCACGCTTTCTGTCCCTACATACCCTCTTGAGACACCACTACTATAGCAGTATGAATCGCAAAAAAATGCAATGAGCGACAGGCGACCGTCAAGCCGTCAGTCACTCAAGGCCGTCTGTCAAGGCATTTCCATCTGTCTAGACGGGTCGTCCCCTCTATCCCCGGTAGAAAAACGCCTGATTATCGGTGCGAAAACCCATATATATTTTTGGGCATAGATTTTGACAAAAAGGGGGACGCCCCCCAAAATATGGTGACTGAAGGGGGGACACTGCTAAGCGTGGCGGCGAGGTTCTCGTAAGACAGTTGGTCGTCCACATCACAATCCAACGGCCCAACGCGGGGCACATTCACGGTATACTCGTAGTAATATATTAGCCATTACTGTCTGCGAACAGCCCAACAGGCAACGGCCTACTCTCCCCTCCGCTACGTCATGGCACCTACCTGATATACGCGTATACGTATACGGCGGCACCATATGGTTTTACAGCAGGAAGCTGGCCCAAAGATACGAATACCCACAGATGATCCAACCATACTCGGAGTGTCGAGTACATTTTGTACTCCGAGTACGGAAAAGAGCCTGTTGAGAATACCTGAGTACTGGCGCCCTAAAAGCACTGTGAGTACTGGAAGCATGATGAGCAGCACTGAAGACCTAAAGTCCTGCGAGTACTGGGGGTATGAGTAGTACTGAACACCGAGTGCAAGCAGTGCCCACTTTGTAGAAGTTCCGTTGTGGTTGTTGACGCGTGCTACGGTAGAGGTAGCACTTTTCGGCTGAATCGTTTTCTGAACGATCGAGCTTCTTAACCCAAATTCGTCAGACTTTCATTTTTGTGACAAGTAATGTTTCGGAGTATACGTCGGTCATTAGATTTCGCATTCGGCAGCACTTTTATTCTCCTCCAAAATCATTTTTTGGGTGAGGTATGACGCTCCTTAAGTGAGGAGCTCAGAAAAAACATGGTGCACCTCTATCGTAGCGTGCGTCTGTTGTGCTGGTTGCGTTGTGGTTTGTGGGGGCCACAGGGCACAGGGCGCCAACCAATGTAGTAATGCATTGATTTGCAGGGCCACACCTGGACACCACGATTGATTATGAACCAGATGTGCGTGTCACAGGACCTGCTTTAATGATGGTATGCACAGGCAGTACGCACGGAATCAACCGGTGTGCTATGCATACCACGTATAATATGTACTGGTATGCTGATATGCTAGCCACGGGGTAGACTGGGTATGGGGTATGGGCCGTTGGCATTTCCGACGTTAAACGTCGTCTGTCCGGTGTGCCACAACAACCAAAAACATGGATTGGTCACTTATCGGTGGTCTTTTTGTCCCAGTAAGGGGGACATATATACGCAACGTGCCAAAAAGGGGGAACGATACGGCAAAAAAGGGGGACTTCCCAAACTTAGTAAAGGCAGCGGGGGATACCCTCGCGTAAGCATGCCAAAAAGGGGGATATACCAGGGTTCGAATTAGTTGTTGAAACGTGCGCAATTGCACCATTTTTCTGAAATATCAGTTTTTGCGCGCCACAAAAAGCAGGCACATCTTTTTTAGGCCCCCGCACACTTTTTGGCCGCAAGAAAATTGGGGCCTATTTTCGCCGCAAGCGAAAAAAAATCGGGTCTGTTTTTTTTTAGGCCTTTTTCTTATGGTTTATTTGACAATTTCCTGCCGAATTTGTTTGTGGCTTTCTTTTCTGAGGGGCGAATAAATTAATTTCAACATGTTGATGATTCCTCAGAGTTGACCTGTGCGCTGACATCCATTGCAGTTATGTGGAGCAGGTTCTGTCTGTGCTTGTCTGTGTGTTATTTGCAAGACGAGCGAATGAGACGCACATTTTGAGTACATTTACGCACATACGGGGGAGCACACCGAGCCGCCACGCGTACAAATTCAAATATGCCCGATGTGCGCTACGCGCACATGTTGCTGGAGCACTAATTCGAACCCTGCTTACTACTGTACTACTGCCACTACTATATGCTCGTCGCCTAGAGCCGACCCACCGATCGGAACCCTATAACCTTGACCTTTGTATGTCAGTTATCAGTGTTTGGGCACTGCTGTGCTTGGTAAGGAGACTCTAGGTTGATTGGGCCGGCTTAGATACTGTGCTGTGCTTGGCAAGACTCTAGGTTGATTCGACAACGTACGTCGTACAGTAGTAATACTTCGTAGTACAGCAGTAGCATACTTCGTAAAAAAACAGTACCAGGTACGTAGGTACATACAGTACAGTGCAGGACACCTAATAAGAAACCGGAAATCTGGCCCAGGCTGGATTTCTTATGTGAGGAGGATGCTTTCTACTCTAATTTCAATATAACGACCCCCGAATTTCTTACTTTCTTCTAAATCTCAGCCTGGCTTTCTTATTAGCCTGATTCTTATTAGGTGCCCTGTACTGCTCTAGTTATACATGCGCCACATTATTTGTATAATGGCGCAAATATTTTTTCCGGCGGCCGTCTGTCAGGGGTAACACAGCAAGCAGCAGCAGCAGTGCCGTCTCATTGCACATTTTTGCTACATTTCGAGTACGATCGTACGATACGAGTACCGAGTCACCGAGTCGTACCGAGTACGTACATTTAAAAAATAATAGTAAAAAAACAGCTGTGATCGAGGATTTCGTCGAAACTCATCTTTGCTATTATACAAGCTACCTGGTACGAGCTACTCTTGACTCGTACATATATACGAAGCTGAGTGTAGAGTTTTCGTTGCGTTTCATTCAGAAAAGGCAGGAAATAATACCGAAATAACGAAATAACGAAACAACGAAACAACCCCGCCCCGCCCCGCCCGTTTTCTTACGACAGAAAACGAAAAAAGTATATTTCAAATTTCAAAGGCAAGAGCAGGCACAAGCAGCAGCAGCAGCAGCAGCAGCAGAGGGCACAGGGATATTGCAGAAGAGAAAAAAATGGCTAAACGCACACACGCAAGATATTTATACGTGATCATTGTCTCTCGCGCCAAAAACCAAGGCATGCACCGCCCGTCACGTGCGTACGGTAGCGCGTGGACGGGAAAAGGGGAACCCCGCCGAGGGGAGAGAGAACCTGCCTTGAAACCCCCCAGATCTGAGTAAAAAAACTCGAAGTTACGTATACTACTCTGTACTCTGTACATACGTGTTAATTTGCATACGTACGTGGCGCCAAAGGGACGAGCAAACAGACTCCGTGTTCCATGTACACACACGTATATACGCCCTTGTACTTCGTACATACATACTCGGTTTAACCGATGTCGTCATGCTACACAGCCGTAAAGTAAACCAACAGCACAGCTGTCATCCCAGCTTTGCCGATTTCCTCCTGCTGCAACAGGAGAAGACCAAACCACTCTTTTTTTGTTCTGCTGTTTGTACCAGGTATACGATACCTTGGTCTAGAAGCTGTTGGAGAGCAGGAGAGACAGTCCCGGTGTCCCACTTATCGCCCTTTTTGAGGCCGCAGGACCAGAACCCCTCCCATCGAGGAGAAGCACCAACTTCTTCGGAAAGGCTGCTCGTCGTCGTGCTCATTGACATCCTGCTGTTGATGCTGCTTCTGCTGGCGCCCGCAGCTTGGGGGAGAGGTAGTCCTGGTAGTAGCGATGGATATGGCGAGAAATGTCGCAACGACCGCACGAAAGCACCTTCTTCGTCGAGGCGCACGCTGGTTTGAGACACCGGCGGCGATGGTGTTCTTGAGTGCTGCTGCTGCTGCTGCTGCTGTTGTTGCTGCGCTGAGTTTATGAATGCCCTTCCAGGGAATGCTCGAACTACTGCAAAAGAGGAGGCTAGCTGCGAGAGGAAAGGAAGAACAAGGCAGCCTTTGAGAAGAGAGATGCAGTGAGTCATGGTGAGCTTGGGAGCACGCACTGGAGGTCGCGTAAGGCGGTGCCCAGGCTTGGGAGACGGCCCAAAAGGCGGAAAGTTTGCGGGGCGTTCGACATGAACGTGACGTCATGTGCGGCGGGATTTCAACTTTTGAAATTCGAAACGATACATATATGTTCCGTTTCGAGTTTCGAAGTTTCGAAGTTTCTTCCAAGGTAGCTATTCCAAGGACAATCGATCGACGATCGTTTGCTCGCCCCCGGACAGATCATGATATACTGCTGTTGAAGATCATCTGCAGCGGTAGTAGTTCCTCACCTGTCCTTGTGAGAGGCTGTGCAGGATCTGCATAGCACAGATCCAACCCTGGGAAACATGCGCTATAGATCATGAGTAGCTAATCATGCAGAAGTATATGCGGATATGCGGTATGCGGGTCCCACCCAAAGATGTCGGGAGACATGTCAAGCAAGGTAAAACATGGGCTGTCAAGGGTGTAGGGCCGAAGTATTCCACACTAAAACCTAGTAGTTTGGTGTCAGTCACGGCATGTCAAGGCAAATCTGCTGTCTGTCAAGGGTTGAAGTCCTGTCTCCTGACATCTATGGTCCCACCCAGCACCCAGCAAGGCAATATGAAAAAAAAATGGGCCCTCGTAGCCAAAAATAGGTATACCTACTCCTTTTGAGTCATTTATAGGTACACGGCGCAGTGCACCCGGGAAAAGGCTTCCTGGCCCCGCCTGATATTGGGCCTGCGCTGCATCGTACCTACAAATGGCTAAAAAGGCCAAGGTACACCTATTATCAGCTACCTGGTATTCAACTTCCGCCTCGCCTATTTTTGGCTTAAAGTGTACCTGTAAATGGCTCGAACGATCACTTTTTGGCAACTGAAATATAGACAGACGGCCAGACCAGATGCCGGGACTGTCAACCAGCCGACCGTACTTGTCAAACCAGCTGACCGTACCTGTCAACACAAATACCCGAAAATACTGCCAAACAGTACGAGTACGAACGCAGGTGACGCCGGAGACAACACAGATCACCTAACAAACTGAGGCGTGGCGGGATAGTAAAAGGCGTCGATCAATAAGAGGGCAATGCACCACTACACTCTTCTAGTATTATACTGGTGATACACAAGCGTGCCCCCACAATTACTGCATACCTCTGTTAAGAACTACTGTAGGGAACCATAAGAACACGAGACAAGCTGAGCTTGACGAAAAAATATATGGACATCGTATATGTGGATTGGTATGAAATTCAGAAGAATGGGTCGGGCGTCCAGTTTGTTAGGTGACCTGCTTTGTTGTATCTGGCGTCACCTGCGTTCATACTGTTTGGCAGTACATTCGGGCGTTTGTGTTGACAGGTACGGTCAGCTGGTTGATAGGTACGGTCGGCTGGTTGACAGTCCCTGCATCTGGTGTGTCGTCTGTCTATATTTCAGGTGCCAAAAAATGATCGTTAGAGCCATTTATAGGTACACTTTAAGCTAAAAATAGGTGACGCGGAAGTTGAATAGCTGAGAATAGGTGTACCTTGGCCTTTTTAGTCATTTGTAGGTACGATGGAGCGCAGGCCCAATAATATCAGGCGGGGCCAGGAAGCCTTTTCCCGGGTGCAATACGCCGTGTACCTATAAATGGCTCAAAAGGCGTAGGTATACCTATTTTTGGCTAGTTCTCTAAAAAAACCGTGCAAGATCGGGAATAGATCTGCCCTGAAAGATCTAGATCGTGAAGTGAATGTTATTAATAGTGTTTCATCGATCATGTATACTGGTATAATATACGTTATTTACCTAACGTGTGTTACGATGCAATTACTGTAGCTTTGTGGCTAACGTCCTAAGTTTATGTTATCATACTCGCAGTGGGCCACAGACTGACACAGGAACACGCGTACGAGTATATGCTGTCGCCAGTACGGAATCTAGTTATTATAACACGATGATAACCTTGTGTTACGCAATCGCCCGCCAATGTCGTAATGCACTAACACTGTGCTGCCACAATATCTAGAAATCAGGTATAACGTACGCGTATTAATAGTAACTATTATTAATAGCATTGATGTGGTATGTAAATTGTTACGTTATCCGAGGTTAAAGATCTACAGAGTAGTACTTGCAAACTACGGATGTATGATTCACATTCACGTATGTTCATGTAAACTACGGATGTATGATTCACGTATGAGTATTGTAGGAGAGTTTGGTACTGGGAAACGACAGCATTCTATTGGATGAAGATGTTGAGGTGGTATGCTGTCAGTATTTTTTATTACCCCGGTGGAAACATGCCTGCTACGGAATGCTTGGTTGTGGATCAACTCTGATGGGATACGCCCATATCACTACCAGGTACTTGATTATCTACTAATAATGTTTTTGGTTAACTTTCTACAGTGCATAACTTTTCTACATACATCCTCTATTCTTCGAGACACCTCGACGTCGTGTTGATCTCCCTGTCCTCGCTTCGAGCCGATCCCGCGTACGAGGCGATTCAATACGCTAGCGTGAGAAAGCAATCTCGTGTATGGGGTCCGGCTCGCCTCGCGGAGAGGGTGATGGTGCCTCGGGGTTGTACGTACGAAGAAGATGAAAATAAGGTGTACAAATAAGCATATTTCGTATTGAATTACCCACCACCACCGTACGAGTAGTGTACTCGAGGCCTATTAATTGCTGTTACGCTTGGAAAATACTAACATATACACGCATCTGGTATTTATTTAGGACGCATATTATACGCTTTGTATGTGGTGGATGAATATTATACCGGTCGTTATTATTGTATTATTTGCCTTCCGACAATGTGCAGGGCGTTATTCATTCAGAATGAAGAAGCTGACACAATTCATCGAATACCACCACTCTCATTCAACCACTTCTCCTCTGCGTGTACTCAATAGAATACGCACCCTTTACCCAATTATTGTACCTGCTATATATCTATTCGCCGTGCTTCCTACTCTGCATCTACATTCCACCCCCACGCCATGGGAAGTAATCCTCCCTCCTCCTCCCTTCTCCCCCTGGCGGCCTGGCGGTCTCGCAGGGCGAGCTTGTATCGGTGCACCCGGCGTGAGATCGCGACCTGGGTGGTTACCGATATGACCTGGAAAAGGTGCTCCTTACAGACCCCTTTTCTTGATAAGGACCCCCCGTCCGTTCCTCCGACGATGCTCGCCGCCAGCTGGTCGATGAACTCGCTACCTTCCTTCCCGAGGCGTCCAAAGCTTTCCACCGCAAGGGTGACAAGTTTATGGCTGCGCTCGTCGAAGGACACCTGTCCTGCACGAGCGTAGTGGTTGCGCTTTCGCGCCTCAGAAGTGGAGGCCGCTGATCCGTCTCGATCAGCGCTGCCAGCCCGCATGTGAACCCTCGCTTGGGGGTCTGCATGCGTGATGTCGAAGAGTATCGTCTTGTTGCGGTACTCTGACGTTGTAGCATCTCGTTGTTGTTTTTTTAATGCTTGATCGCTTCGAACATTATACTAACACTATATTATAGAACTGTTCATTGGTTGCGAATCGGTGATTTGTTTCGGGTGTTTGAGACACAGCGATTATTATTGTTGTTTTCTTGGATATAAGTATGTGGTTCAGAGTTGTTTGGTATTATAGCAATATATAGTCATGCATTTCATCGACCTGCAAGCGAAGTAGACCACGGACTACGTACAACTATTATAGTGGAAAAGGATGTAGATAGTTTTGTTGGGGTTTTGATTATTGGGTTTCCGGTAGTATTGCTTTTGGCTCATTTAAGACGAGGTTATGACCATCTGGTTTTGAGTTGACGGCACTACCTGTAGATGGCATGCTCGTAAATATTATAGTGTGTGGCAGATGTATACTATTTAAATTAAGTCTATAACTCCATACGAAGTATATACATATATTTCGAGCGGTAAATTACGGACAAATTTCAATGTTTGGTGTCATGTCATGCGTACCTTGGCAGCGGGTTGTGTCTTACGACACATACAACAGTCGTATTACAATAACCCAACAAAGCCGTACCGGGTATGTATCATGTGATATGCTCCACTTAGTAATACATAAGTGTGCATGTGCAGAGAATTTTGGGGTCTATTTAGAGTGTTCAGTGGGACCCTGAGGCTAGAGATATACGAGTAGCCCATCTGAGCACGCATGCACATCTGAGCAATGTTATTTCATGAGCAATGCAGCATTAGTGTGTGCAGATGCTTGATGCTGTGCGCTTTAGATTTTATAAATCGCAGTCTAAAGTAGGATGTCTGACCAAAAAATGGGACGAGACGTGTTACATTTTTTTTGTCTTATATGACATAATATGATAAAGGAACAGAGAGTATGAGTAGGTTGCCGAATATGTAAGTTATGGTATTGATATAAAACACAACCATTTTGAGTTTCAACATTAAACGACTGAACTTGAGCTTTAATATCAAAGCATATCAGCCTAATCGGCCCTTTGTCACCCCTCGCTTTTTCCAAGTCAATCCTCTATGAAACGACATATATCGCTACATGCCCACGTGATGAGGTGCTCTAGGGCTATAGGTTGGTTGAGAGTTAATCGTACAGGTCCAAAACCTTGTACCAACACAAGATTATTATCGTGTACTGAAGTCTCCAAGGGTGTGTTGGGTAAGGTACGTACTTAGGTATACCCGGGTAAAATACCCGGGTATGTACCTTACCTAACCACTTAGGTGCGTTAGGTACGGGCCTCGATACCTTACTTCTGTAAGTTAGGTATGGACCTCGGTACCTGACCTAAGTTTTAGGTACGATTGGTACGCCGCTCAATACTTACCCGGGTATCGGGTATACACGTCGACGAAATACCCAGGTTTAGGTACGAGCTCAGAGACGACCTCAATACCTTACCTAAGTTTTAGGTACGTTAGGTACGGACCGCGATACCTTACCTAAGTGTTAGGCACGATAGGTACGGACCTCGATACCTTACCTAAGTTTTAGGTACGTTAGATGCGCCACCTCGATACTTACCGGGGTATCGGGTATACACGTCGACGAAACACCCGAATTTAGGCACGAGCCTGGGGACGACCTCAATACCTTACCTAAGTTTTAGGTACGATAGGTACGGATCTCAATACCTTACCTAAGTGCTAGGTACGTTAGGTACGGCCGTCAATACCTTACCTAAGTTGTAGGTAGATACTTTAGGTACGACCCCAAAAACTTACCCCGGTATAGGTATACCTGACCTAACACACCCTACTAGCGGGCTATTAGTGAGAGCAAGGGCTCTGCTGTCTTCAAGCAGAGCCTCGCCCATCCTCTCTCCCTCCTGCGGCCCACCCCTCAAGGCTCTCTATGTCAGCTTAGCCTTTTTGTGTCTCCCATCGTCAGAGGATTAACATAAAACAAGAGGTCTCCTATATTGAAGAGAAGCTGTGATTCCAAGCCAGCAACGATAATTCCTGCGCCCCTTCCATCATATCTCGAGCACCACTACACTTGGAGTCGGCGGCCGGACCAACACCCGAGCACTCTTCGCACGCCTGCGGAAGCACAACCTTAAAATTTACCCTGCCAAGGCCAAAATTGGTGTGACCACCGCCGGTTTTCTGGCCCACACCATCACCGCCGGTGGCTTCAGCCCCAACTCCGCCAAGGTCGCCGCCCTCACCAAGATGCCCATGCCCCAAAACCATGAACAAGGACGCTCACTCCTTGGAGGCATCAACTACTATGGCAAGTTCCTGCCCAACCTTTCGCGGCGCCTTCGCCCCATTATTGCCTTACTGAAACAAGGCGCCGTCTTCGACTTCACCCCTGCCATGGAAACCACCATCGACGACATCCTTCGCGAACTAACCAAACCCCCGATCCTGGTCTATCCCGACTGGGATGCCGTCGCCGACAACTCCCGCCGCTTCCGGCTATACTGCGACGCCAGCCTCGACGGCTTTGGCGCCACGCTGGAGCAAACACAGCCCGACGGCTCCGTCCGTCCTATCATTTACATTAGCCGCGCGACCCTCGACTCTGAACGTTCGTGGACGCCCCTCGATCTCGAGACCAGAAGCATCGTTTGGGCAATAAAAAGGCTGCGCGGCCACCTCTGGTCCACCAAATTCCGTATCTACTCGGACCACAAGGCGCTTGAGGACATCGCCAAGGTAGGCGAACATAACTCTCGCGCCCGGCGATAGAATGAGTTCCTCTCGGCGTACACCTTCACCCTGTAATACCGCAAAGGCACCAACAAAGGCAACGCCGACTTACTTCCTTTCCCGCCTTCCGCAACCAGCCACCGAAGCCGACCGCACCGGACCCAACCGCCTCACCGGTCCCGACACCGTCGGAATCTACCTCATATGCCCCTTCGGCTTCACGCCGTGCGAGCCACCCGCGTCGGGTATCGGCTTGGGTGGGCTCGTATACACCCCTTCCGGCCCTATCGCGACCATCCAGCCCCTCCCCTTCGCCACAGACGATTTTGCCGATTTCCGTCCCCTGGGACCACGACTGGAGCGCCCCGGCTCTTTACTGCCCCCCAATACCTTCATCGGGCTTGTCTCGGCCCATCACACCGCCGACGGACCGCCTCCGTGCCCCGAGAAAGCCGCCGTAGACACCGGCGCTCCTCAAAGCGCGGCTTCCAGGCCGTCCTTCGTCTCCCCGCCGCCCACCATTGGCGTGGCGATCCCAGCTCCTTCGGGTCTGATTTCTTCTCGGGTCCGTCATCGCGCCGCCGCTGCCGCGGAAACCCCTCGAGCCGCTATCGACTATGGCTTCGGCCGCCGACTACAACCAACCGCTTCCAGCACATCTTCATCCACCCGCCGCACGTCAGCGCCCCCACCCAGGGCCCAGTCAAGGCCTCTCCAAACAACACCGCCTCCAGCTACAGCCCCCGCGCAACCTGCACCACCGACGCCTCCGACACCTACCCATCCACGGTCGGCCCCTTCGACAACGCCTTCCCCACCGACCCCACCATCGTCGGCTCCGCTCTCAGAGCCCGACGCCAAACCCGACGATGACCCCCACCTACTCGCTCACATCGAACACCGCACCTATAACGACTAGGCACGAGAACAATGTGCCGAGCCCCTATGCTCTGCCGTCATCCGTTTCCTGCCACTGGGATCCCCTTCCCCGCCACCAACCGACCTCTCTTTGGACTTCATCCCCTCGGCTCGGCGCCCACAGCTTTTCGATGCCCTCGCCCTCGCCGCCAAAAGTACACTCCGCCGCACCGACGACGACCCTCGGCGGTCACCAGAGCCTGGAGTGCGACCACCTCACCTACATCAACCTTGCCATCCACCGACAACAACGCGTCTACTCCCTCGTCCGCGAGCTCTACCACGTCACCACCTCACGCCTGCAGCGCCGAAACGCCCCCACCATGGCCGTCCTCTCAGCCTCCCCTCCTTTCACCGTAGGCGGCTGGGCCTGGGTCTACAACTCCGCCTCCACCATCCGCCAGGGTGCCAAAAAGGACACCAATGCAACCGTGCTGAAGACGAAGCTCGCCCTCAACTGGAACGGACCCTTTCAGACCCTCGCCCTGGACCCGGCGTCCGCCTCCGACACCCCCAACAACCGCCCCCTACACGACAAACTATTCTTCCTCGACCTACCTTCCGACCATTCCGGACGGGACTCCAAGCCCCGCGTGTCCGTAGAACGATGCAAGCCTTTCTGGAGCCCCGACGACACCACCGACCTCCCCAAGTACCTACCTGCGGACCTCACCACCTACGTTCTCACCGCCTCCGCCGCCAAGTCTCCGCCTCACCACGTCACGGTCGACGACGTCACACCGCCACCGGAGCGCCTCGAGGTCGAGCGGATCACCGACCATCAACTCGTACGCGGTCGCGGCGGTGTTGTCGCCGTCCTGTACGAGGCCCACTGGGCCGGATTTCTTAGCACCTCTTGGGAATGCGAGCTCGACCTCCAACACTCCAGGCGCCGCACCTCACTCTACTGGAAAGGCACCCCGGAACAACACCAATAGGCAGACCGCCTCTACCGACAAATGCTCATAGGCGCCGCACACCGGGAACTTTCTCGATCGCAAGGCCAAATATGTCTCGCCCCCGGCTACTTCCTGGTCTCCTGCGACCTCTGGCTCCGCAACTTCAGTTCAACCACTCTCCCCTCTGGGGCATTCGTTTGGTACAAGGCGCGCGATGGCCTCTGGTGGCTTGGAAAATTTGCCCACCGCGCGCCCTCAGACGCCTCTTCGGACAGCCCCCCGGACTCTTCCCCGGACGGTTCCTACATAATATGTTTCCTGGACGACCCCGGCCTCATCGCGATCGACCTCTAGCCTGCCCGCTACATTACCTCCCGGACTGCCATCTCCGGCCCGTGGTGCTTTCAACGTCATGGGACTGAAAGCCTAGCCCGTGGGGTACTGCGAAGCACAGATACGCCCCGCGGAGCCCCCGCCACTCCGGCCCCCCCCCCCCCCGCCCCCCCCCCCCCTAGTTAGCCTTCATTATCTTCGCGTACTTGGTTCGGGAAAGTTTTTACTTCCGTAGCATAGCATAGTTCCTCTAGAGTAGCTTGAAATAGTTCTTCTAGGATAGTCTTCAATCACCGACAGTGGTTAGTTGTTCCGGGTTGTCTAAAACTTAGGCGTGTTCCGCCCGCGATGCCCTCGCATTTCGGCTTGGTCTTTTGTGTTTGGTAGCACCTGCTGCCCTTTCCAGCATCCATTACGGCCCTCACCTGCCCCAACACCTGACGGCAGATGGACCGTGGTCAACTAGTGTTTTGAAGTGCATCCGTTACCACCGCTCCCGCCCGCCAACTTTGGCTCAGGCCGCCGAATCACGGTGACATTGTGATTGTAAATGCATTCCGGGCGTCATTGAGATAGTTTCTGGGTTACTACTTTTGGGTTCTGTTCTATCCCATTTCCGGTCGCGCAGGTCCCCGTCTTCGTAAGATCTCTGGACCATGGCGACACCGGGTTTCTGCTCTTGTGTGTTTTCTTTCCACTACCGTCGTAGCACCTCCGTTGCCTTGGCCCCCCTTTCCAGGCCACCAAACCACGACATTACCGCCCCCACGGTTGGTGCGTCCGTTCCACAGCAAGTCGACCGCAATGGACTCTATGCTGTGTGGTATCTGTGTTCCTATTTCCTCTGTTGTGTCTTCGCATTTCCAACACCTATCAACGCGTTTCCTGCCGCGACCGGTCCAGCTCCGATGTAGCTACCCTAGGTTACCAGTGTACTGTAGGGAAACACACGGTCGTCCACATCGAACTAGTCGACTTAGGTCTTCACATCCGAGTATTTTTCTGGCGATCTTTCAGCGTATTGGCTCTGGTTGGCTTACCTTGCTCCGCCTTGCTCCGTTCACTGGCGTTGTTCCCCTATTACTTGGCCGCTTCAGAGTGCCACACTGTTCACTCCCTTATCAGATCCTATCAGTCTCTTGACCATAGTTCTAGGAACTTTCACGGTAGTCTTGTCGTGCCCCCTTCGCTTCCTGTACTATGTTTGTCTTTCGGGCATTTCGACCATAGCGAGTAGCCACCACCCCGATACCCCTCTGGACTGCGTTTAGTGTTCCCTGCTATGTAGCCTCCATCGTTTCCGCCGTGGTTCGATGATCAGCCCCGTACTCGTATCTCCCCCGGGTCCTTCACGGCCCCTGGACATCATATGAGCTCCTGCGCACACGGCTGTACCCTGAGTCCCGCTTTCTTCTTCTGCATTTGTCTTGGTATCTCTTTGGCTTCGTTTCGGGTTTTTGTATTTGTCTTGCCTTCATTTCGATCCCTGTCGTCTCCTGTTTTGGTCTTGACCCGTCCCTCAGCGGTATATTTTGTCGAGGACCCTATCCGTGATGCTTAGGCCTCACAACGAGGAGTGGGGACATTAATAGCCTCATTTTGTTGTTTCGAATATTATAGTCGCGTTTTCGACCCCCTTTCTCGGTCTTTTGGGGATGAACTTTGCTATCATCCATCGACCATCGTGTGGTCTGCATATACGACTATTCAGGGTGGGCTAATGTGATGAGGTGCTCTAGGGATATAGAACGGTTGAGAGATAATCGTACAGGTCCGAAACCTTGTGCCACCCTAAGAGTATTTTCGTGTACTGAAGTCTCCTTGGTAGATCAGATAGGCAATAGCGTTGAAGCTTCGTAAGCCCATAGGAATGTTCTGAGCATCATAATATTCCCTTAAAGACGAGAGAACAACCTGTAGACGTACGCGTAGCTCTTAGAATACCACAAGATTGGTATTACCCCTTGGACAGGATAGACGATCACTCAGGAATAGCTAAGCATCATGGGAAATTTCCTTATGGTATTATAACTACCCGACTAACGGGCTGTTAGTGAGAAAACTATCATAACTACCCGACTAGCGGGCTATTCGTGAGATCAAGGGCTCTGCTGTCTATAAGCAGAGCCTCGCCCATCCTCTCTCACTCCTCCGGCCCATGGGCGGACTTGCATATAGACGACAGCCTCTAATGAATTGATTTAATTTCTGGCGTGGACACTTTCAGAGACAGCAATGGGTAGGGGGTGGCATAACAGCTAGCTGCTCTGAACGTCTCCTACGAAACAATTATGGGCCCTATTGCTACCAGCGACCAACGACGCACCCCCCCCCCCCCCCCCCCCCCCCCCCCCCCCCCCCCCCCCCCAGTGTCTATGGGCGACTAGGAAAGGAATCGACAGAGAGCACGTGGAGGCAAAGAATCGCCCAAAAGCTGTATTGACATAGACTGACCGTGCGCGGGGCGATAGAGACCGCGCACTGTTTCCTAAGAGTTTTGTTTTTGTCGATATTTGTGGTAAGCTTGCACCGACACTTACAAGTAGATCGCCTGTTTGATTTTAAGCTTCAGAAAATTAACAACCGAGAGAGAAAACAAAAAGAGAAGAGTAAAAACTCTTAGAAATTTGGCCCGGCTGCGAGACAATGGTTGAAATATACCACATTGTCCGGAAAAATACTCCCTGTTTGGACTCTGATGTGAATGTCAATCGGGGACTATATTTCCGGCCAGCAGAGTGATAGTTGATTTTAAACACTAACCCGAACCCTAACCCGAACCGCCTTGGAATTATCTCATAACTTTCGCGGAACCAAGACATGACGAGGAGTCAGTGTGGACTTACGCGCTTGCCTTATAGGGGTATATAACCCCTAGATCTTCTGAGACTTCTCACGTGAAGAGCTACGTATGAACGTATATCTCACAAAAAAAACTGTACGTATTTGAAAAACGCTACCTCGTAACATCAGTGCAAATCGACGAACAACCCCAAAGCCTAGGCATATATTCACGAATAATCGTGTTAAAAACACGATTACGGGGGACCTTATAGAGTAAATAGGGCCAAATATCGTTGTCAAAAACAGGTTTTCGTATGTACCGTAGGTCCTATTTACTAGTATTTACTATGGCCCCCTCCCGTGACAGTAGTAGTACTCCAACGATACTATTACTGGGGACCATAGTAAATAGGACCAAATATTGTTACGAAAAAGAGGTAAATACATACCGGTAGTTTTTTTGTGTGTAGCGTATGTCCTATTTACTATGGTCCCCCGTAATAGTATTGGGTTACGGGGCCCGGTCGGTCAGATAATAAACATTTGCCTCATGAGGCAAAAAGCAAATGCTATAAGCAATGTCTGCCTGGTTGGTGAAAACCCAACGTGCTCCGTCCCGGCATTGTAGGGATGCGAGGGTCTATGGCCATACGACTACTGCCGTGCACGATATGAGTACCCCCCCCCCCCCCCGTCCCTATCGTATCGAAGCCTCCACTACTGTCAACCATTTTTATCAAAGCTTGATCCAAGAGCGTCACGTAGACACTACGACTGAAAAGAGGAGGAGGCCACTCTTAGTCAGGGGAAATGGCCGGAGGAGATACTGCAAAAGCCAGTACAGCCAGGGTGGGGGGGCAAGAGCATCGATCAAACTGTATGCCTGCTGCTGCTACTAATGAGAGCGTCAAAGCCGGGGGCTGGGGGGACGACGGAAATGAACACAACAACGCCAATTGCCAATTGCCTTACCGGTGTGGCTACGTAGATAATTGCCTAACCGCTGTGGCAAGAAACGAGGGGAGAGGCTTGATTACGCAACCTTTTTTTTTCGATAGCTTTTCAATGTCTTGGCATCAATGGGACTTCTTCTTCGCGGATGAGAGGGGAAAAAGTGCTTTGATTGATTGACGAAGGGAAAAGTGAACCCATCGCATCCGAGAGGCGTGCCGATCAGGTTGGCAGGCGTGCATAATAAATAGTTTTAAAGCGGAGAGAATAAGCCTGGAAGGCAAGGTGCCGAAAGTCGAAAAGCGACCAGGGGGGTTCCGAGAGTCTAAAAGCGACCAGGGGGGGGAGGGGGCTGCTGGGGGCGAGATTGTGGCCCGGGCACGAGGAGAGGGGCACGCACTGAGAAGGGCTGGAGCGGAAGAGGTGGTAAGGCCTTCCCGCAGAACCGACGGCGTGTGTCATGGCATAGAGAGCTCCTCAGTAACGTTCGGTTTTGCCCCCTGTTTCTCTGTGTGTAGCGTACGTTGCGTCAAATACATGATCATCTTATATATCAAGGTAGTTTAGGATGCTCACTAATATTCACAGTTGCCTATCTATTACCCCGTTCGCGGCCGGCGTGCGTGCCTACGTACGTACATCCCAACGTTCCCAAAAAATCTCTACCCCCGGTATACCTCAAGAAATTCGGCCTGGCAATAGTAAAAAAAAAAAACTAACAGAAAGGGCGAAACATACCGATCTACCTGCTCATGCATTAAAAAAAACACACGCCGCGCGCAAGCGCGAAGAATGCTGTGCGGTGTCGCCCGCCTTGCATCTGACGGGGGGCGATGCTGTTCTGCAACGTACTACTGCTGTGGCCACGCAAGGCGCCTTTCCTAAGAAGGAAAAAACACACACACACAAAGTGGGATCCCCTAAGTTCACACAAGCAACCGTGTTCACTCCAGCAAAAATTCACCCTGGTTGCATTTCATTTCGACAGGTTGATTGCCCCGGCCACACGGAACCGTCCAACCTGCCGCCGTCGGCGACCCACCGGGACCCCCCCCCCCCCCCCCCCCCCCCCCCCCCCCCCCCCCCCCCCCACCCCCAAAAAAAAAAAAATTTTCTCCCCCCCCCCCCCCCGGAACCGCCCACCCGCCCCCCTCCGGCGCCCCCCCGGGCCCCCCCCCCCCGTCCCCCCGTCCCCCAAGATGCCTCAAACGTACCACGAAAAAAAAAACACGTTTATTGTTTTACTTCGAGGTGGTCGTCGATTTCTATCTACCTCGCATGATGCCTATTCCGCCTTCCCCTTGCGGTAAAGATGCTATCTTTCCGTAAGCGAGAGCGGGCGAAACTCGCGCCCCCATGTCGAGCGTTGCCAGCGCCGCCCCGCGCTTTTCCCCGCCGCTCCCCGAACCGAAACCCTTCCTACCGCTACTAATCCCGCCGCTACCCCCACCACCGCCGCCGCTTAATCCTTCCGCAAGGACGGAGCCTACGTTACGCGGTCCGCCGCGGCTTATGGACACGCCCCGCTCGTCTTCGCTCGCAGGAGTTGTAGACAAGTTCATGGATGTCAGCTTGAGCAGCCTTTTGGGGCCGCCTGAGAATTTGGGACCGGTTCGCGAGAGCGTAGCGTGTGGACAGGGCAAAGTGTGCGCAAGGGTGACGCTGATTGGTTGGTTGTGCTCGTGATTCGGCAGGTGGTCAAGGGGTGTGCTCGTACGCAAAGAGAGGTAGAACCGACCGGACTTTCGCGGTTGAGCAGCAAAAAAATAGAAGGCGTGCCCCGTTTCAAGAAATCGCTGGAACAGTGCAGGGGCATACGTATCAGCAGACAAGTTGAAGACCGATGGAGAGTTATCGAACCCAAACTTGAGACAAGAAAAGGACGTTTGAAGATCACACGCTGTCTGAACCGCTGCGTATCAGCGAACGGGCGTTTCTCATCGCAAAACAGACGAGAGCGCGACAACGACATAAGCAAGGTAGTATATAATATCTCCCAACTCCCCCCCCCCCCCCCCCCCCCCCCCCCCCCCCCCATATTATTTCCCGCCATTCACCAGGCCAAGGGTTACTCCACACTTGAGCTCGCACGCGTTCTGGCCAAAATGAGAACGATGGTTTGTGAACACAACTGAGTGCATTCCGGGCCATCTTCCTGCGACCTTTAACCCCTTCTCATACTCCAAAAAGTGTGCTTGAGTATTGCATGAATCCCCAAGTATTTTTTGTCGCCAAATATTTGGGTGCAGTTCTGCCGGGGTTGAGGTGATCACGCTGAAAAACAAAAAAGTGGGCATCTAAAGCCGGAAACCCTCACCTCCTGCGTTCATACGCCGTGTGGTCGAAAGAGGCCCCCACTTCGCGCTTCCCTGGTGGGGTTGCAAACCGCCACGATGTTGCCCTCCGACCGCCGAACTGACCCCGCTGCCGCCGCTACCGCCGCCGCCGCCGCCGTCCATGGCCGGTGTCCTAGGAGAAGAGAAGCCGGGCTTCGATGTCAGAGACGCCGCTTGCGCGAAAGAATCGTCTCCGGCCGCCGAAAACCTTCCCCCGCGATCGCCAAAGAAGGCCCCGCTTCTGTATTTGTTTTGGAGCGGGCAGGGAAATTGAGATAAACATGAGTGAGCGAGTGAGTTGTTCGAGTTGTACCAGGGATGGAGGGAGGTAGGGTGGGTGTAGTCGGGCAATAGCACGCCAAATATCTCGACTCCTATGTTACGTATGCTAGTCGTATATACAACAGCATTCCTTTTTTGGGACCCAGGTATATAGCGATTTAAAAAACAAATGAGAAACGAGGTTTTTTATCAGTCGTCTAGAGAGGGCGCACAGCAGAACAAGTTACTATCGTGTGTCATGATGCGTGCGTATCGTACCACTCCTTGCCCTGCAGGTTGGATACGTGCTCAGTTATTGCGAATACCCTACCTAGCATACTCCTCATCCCGGGCTTAAATTTATTGTGTGTCCAATGCTGTAGCCTCCATTTTCTGGTAGTTCATGTTTACTCCTTTAAGAACTGCAGCCATTTGTTTTTGGGATTAAGCTGCTTGAAATCAATGTGGGGCACGTTTGTTTAGAAGCAAACAGGTGGTTGGTCTCTTCGTGTATGACATGTCGAAACGCACTGCCTCACTTATCACCTTGAACTCCCCCCGGAAACGCTGTTCGGTGGGGGTAGACTGTCGTGCGGTCTGAAAGGGATGAAAGCTTGCGCGGCCGATCCCGCAGTGTACCTGGCTCGCCGTCAATTTTTAGTAAGAAGACGAACCAAGACAGGAGGAGAAACGGAACGGCGCCAGAGCAGCAAACTTTTATCAGTAGACAGGTCTATCGAGAGAAAAACGGGCACTGCCAGGGGCAAAGAGCCGAGTATTGGGCGTCTGTATAGGCAAAGTTAAGGGGAAAATGCTGTCTGCCGAGGAGTGAAGGTCCAGTTTCCTGACATCGCTGCAGTGCAGAGAGTGTTTGCGTCGATATTGGAACGCTTCTTTCCCTTGGGTAAAATCTCACGGCGCGCTAGAGCCGCGAGAGAGGGTCACGCCGAGGCCGGTTCCTCCGTACCCTTCCGGCTGTTTTGTTTAACGGCTCGGCTCCAAAACCACGGAAGCTTCTTACAGCTTGCCCATTGTCTGTAGGTTGAGCAGCGTGCAATCCGATGCTTGATATAAGCAGCACGTCATCGATACTCTTGAATCATATTTACGACTTGCTGGACCCGCGTAAGCTCTGATAAATAGCCGACCTCGCTCTGCTCCGTATGCACCCGACCCCGGTCATACACGATGATCGGACTCTGCCAGTCCATTTGTTTGTTTGCGGAGTCTTGCACGCGATCTACACGTAGCATTTTTTTTTAACGGTTCGTCGATATGGGAGTGATAATTGATAGCAAGCGTATAACTCTGCGCGGAAATGTAAGGAGCGTTTAGGCATTCATGCGAAGAATTAACGCCCCAAACTGTTCCGCCCAGAGTGGTACGACGTAAAACAATTTTTTTTTCATGTTTTACAGTCTGTCGGCATGGCCGGCAAGAGCTGAAAGCAAGCAATACGACATATATACCATGGGGAAAACAAAAAACAAAAAAAAACGACGACGACGACGGTCTGTCGACAATGGAGGATATGGATGGAAAACAAGCATACGGAGACGTAAACGACCCCGTGCTACGATCGTAAAGGTATATAGCACTTTTTTTGGCTGAATTTTTTTTCTGAACGATAGGGAGCTCCTTCACCACAAAATCGTCGGACTTTCATTCTTGTGTCGCAACTATTGCTCACTGTATGCTTAGGCGTATACTTAGGCAATGGGTTTTACTCATCGGGCGGGTGTATACGAGTAGCACTTTTTTTTTCCTCCAAAATCCGTTTTTTGGGGCGAGGTATAATACGTATACGAGAGCTTCTCAAGCGACCACCCTTCACAAAAAAAAAAAAAACCTTTCAAAAAAAAAAAAAAAACGGTGGATCTCTACCATGGCATGTTGTCAAAACAAAAACAAAAAACTCACCCTCCCACACCGCCGCCACCCTGTTTCCCTCCTCCCGCTCCCTTTCGGCCGACGCCCCCGATGTTCCCCGCCGTAAAATGATCGCGGCGGTAGCTTCCCCCCACCGACGAAACGCCTCCTGCGCCCCTCGCAGTAGAACCACCACCACCGCCGCCGTTGTTACCGCTGCCCCCCGCCGCAACGCTCCCCCCGCCCCCGCTACCGCCACCGCCTCCTCCAGCACCGCTGCCGACGCCGGGAGCAGCGTTGCCCCAGTTTCCGCTTGAGTTGACATTGTTGTTGGGGTTGGTGGTGGTGGAGGTGGTGGTGGTGGCGGCGGTGGCGCTGGCGGTGTCGACATGGGTGCCGGCGATGGTCTTTGACATGCGCTTCTCTTCCGGGGTGATGTCAGTCGAGTCCACCGCGGCTAGGGAGGGGAAGAGGGCCAGGAGGGCTAGTCGGCTGTACGGCCGCCGGCTGAAAGGTTGGGCAGGAAGGAGAGGTTTTGCCCCGCCCGTCCCCCCCCCCCCGAGTATATTCAGAGAGCGTAGGACGGATTGTTGGGGTACTTGTAAGACTAGACTGGACTTTTGATAAGGTGGACATGAGATTTTTCATTGTTGGCTTGAACGAGGGGAGCTACTGTAACCATGCTTGTGATTGTTTTGTGACCGGTAGACGGTCACTCACGTTGACTCCAACGATTTTCAATCGTGGGAAAAAAACAAACAATTTCAACAGATTTTTTCTACTATTAATAGTAGCAACAGCAGTCGCTGTCGCCGCGAACAATGATGGTACTTATCGATCAGAGATTTTTTTTTTAACCGCCCTGCAGAGGTGAAACACGCCTCAGACCGTGCTACGACCGCCCTTTTCTCTCTCTCACACACACACCTAGCCATGGGGTTGCCGCAAACGCTGAGCTCCATCAAGTTAGGCAGCACGCCGAGACGGTCCAGCTCCGACGAGTCAGAGATGCGGTTCTGCGCGAGGCTGAGGCTCATCAGCGCCGGTGTCGAGGCCGCAAGGCCCGGAGAGAGCGTTCTCAGCCCGTTGTACTCCAGGCGAAGCTTGCGGAGGTTGATCAGGCCGCTGAACAGCGAAGAGGGGCCCAGCTGGCGTATTTTGTTGCCATCGAGGTTGACCTCCACGAGCGTGCGACAGCGGTTAAGCCCTCGCAGGTTCCCGATGCTGTTACCCTGAAAGAAAAAAAAATCGAGCGTGACGTTTTTCTGTATCATGTTTTCCGTTCGACTAATTTGCAGTCTCAACATTAAAAACAAAAATTGAAAAAAAAATCGGTGAAATCTCGACTAGGGTAGGGCCATAAAGTGTTTACTATTAATAGTAGTTTCACATCTTAGGGTTCGTGTCAGAAGCAAATCAACCGGTTTTCGCATTTTCGAGCGCGATATTTACCGTATCTAGACGTTGAACGATATTGTGCTTATAATGTACAATGAACTGAGCCGATTTTTTTTTTGTGACGAATCGATCGATCACCACTCTCATTCGCGCGCACATTATAGCGTAAAAAACAAAGTGCACCGCAACCACAGTAGCGGTATCACAGCCTCTCTCCACAGCAAGCTCTCAAGCATAGAGCTGTAAATTGGTGGAATACAACTTGCCGACCGGTTATTAGCTGTGGCTATGATTTTGCAGCTACAGTAGCTACGTATGGTAATTTGCGGCAATTTGGCGTCTTTTGAATCTGACTGCTAAGTTAGTTGCGGTAATTTACAGTTAGTTGCATGCTGTAGTTTGCGGTAAGAAGAGGTAATTTGGGGTATTTGTGTCTGACAGGTGCGTTTGTGGCTCGGATAGTCTCTTGTTGTTAAGAAAACATTCAAACAAATACGTCTGTTGGCTTACTTTGACCTCGCCCCCCAACTAACAGCTATACCATATAATAAGCCGCAAAGTAGTCAAGGCGAGGCATGCCTCATTCACAGCCTCGACGAAAATAGACGCCATTCGCTGCAGCATTGTGCTAAACAACGCCCTTCCGTTGTAGCGGGTGCGTTCTATCCCCACAAAAAAAAAAAAAAAAAACGGGACGTGCACGGACGGTCGATCGCGTCGAACCGGACCCTGTGTCACATAGGTACGAGTCTCTGTCTGCACTGCCACCGTGCCAGCATGACAAAACGATAACATTCAGGGCCCACCATCATGGTGGCTCTTTCTCCTATCACGAGGGACCATCATAGTAAATAGGAACCTACGGTATACACTAAAACCTATATGTTTCCCTATTTTTACTAAGAATGTCTATTAATAGTCCTGTTTACTATGGTCCTCCGTATTACTACTCCACTTATTATTGGAGCTTTCCGTGCCGTGGTTGTACGTGGCTGGCGGGGCTCCGCGGGGGGGAGGGGGACTCATGTCGTGCACGGCCGTAGTCATATATATGACCATAGACCCTCGCATCCCTACAATGCCGGGACGGAGCACGTTGGGTTTTCACCAACCAGGCAGACATTGCTTGCACCAAGCGCGAAGCGCCGTGAGGTATTGGGCGAGCCGCATGGAGGGTGAGCTGCATCCTGCTAAGAACCGCCTCTGAGGCGGACTTGCATATGGACGACAGCTTCAATGAGTTAATTTAATTTCTGGTGTGGCCACTTCCGGAGACAGCAATGGGTTTTACTATGTAACTGCCTCGCGGACTCCAATGAATTAATATAGATTTTGGTGTGCGTCACTGAGGGGGGGGTGGGCCGGTACTTCATTTGTTGCTTGCCTAAGTCATTTGACCATTGACCACGGATCCCTTTCGAGACGGAGCACCGTTCCTACTCCTGATAGAGACACCTCCAACACTTGGGCGCTCATTACGTTGTTTCCATATATTACAAAGAAACTTTTTGCTAATATTATCCCCTTCCTGTTTCGCCGCCTGTGGCTACCATCTATTTCCTAAGATAGCGATCGTTTTCTCGCTACTATTTGGGGGGGGGCGGCAGCATGAGGGGGTGCGGAATACCTGCAAGTCCACCGCCAGAAGGTGGGGCATGCGCTCCAAGCTTAGAGCCGCGATGTCGGTTATCCGGTTGAACCCCAGGTAGAGCACCTGGTGGCGGGGGTGACACCACACAGACACCACAGACCAGGAGGAAAAATCCCACGAGCAGATGGTTTTATATTTACATATGATACCATATCTGGTATTTGTTTTATTAATTTTCTTCAATTCATTTTGTATCGTCTCTCTTACTCTCAAAGCTCAAGTTACGCTCGATATTTTTTGGAACAGCTGGCAGCGAAGATAAATTACCTCTACGTAAGGGGGGTGTGGAAAAAATGGGGCAGGCGTTGGTTTATCAACATTCCACATAGCTGATTGGGAGCAGTGGGAGGGGGGCGGGGGGCGGGGGAAACCTGGAGCGGCCCCAACGTTCGCACTATCCCCCGCGATTTCACGAGAAAGAGGGACTCACTCACCTCCAACCGAACAAAAGCGGGATCATCATCAGACACCGAAGGAGTCGTATCAGAGGGATCTTTTTCGATTTGTCCCATCTGCGACCAAGAAACGACCGTAAGTGAAAAACCAAAACACGTAACGCCTTGTTAGAACTGCACTCCCTCCGGTTTTGGTGACAAATTACTTGAAACTGCAGAGCCAGGTATGTGTTCAATGTACAGCAGTAGTACAGTATTATGTACAGTAAAATGGAAAAGCAGCTCTGAAAAAAACGATATTTTTTCAAGCGAATCGCGCAAAGGTTTAGTTTTTCCATTTTTTTTTGTTTTATTTCTTATTTGTGGGCATGGTTTTTTATGTGTGATCGACGTCAAATGAAGCCCATGCTGCACAAAAATAGTGCAGGATGGCAAACAAAACACGATAAAAGTGTGTGTTAAGCTTTCGAGTAAGATTAATCCGGCAAAAGAAGGTGATGCAAATGGGGAAAACAGTCAGTCGCCGGAGGAGGTCTTTGAGTATTCATATAGCATGGTGGCCGACGAGGTACAAGCTACGCCCTGAAACAGTTTCGTGCCTACAACTGCAGCACACATGATTTGAAGGGGCCTTTTAACTATGACCATACACGTTCCAATGTCTACTCTCCTTACTGCTTTACAACGTAGTATCTATGTGTCGTAATTTTGGCCACAGACCTTGTACTGCATATCTCTCAAGGATGAAGAATCAGCACGGACACTGCTGGGTGTGCTGGATGTCGACGGGTAGAACGAGCGCTACAATGTGAAGAGCACACACATACACACATGTTGGCGTTGTCTCGAAGCCCGGTGCACCATGAACGCAAAAAACGAACGGTGTTGTTCTACTGTACGTAGCACTGGGTGGGGCGGGGCTACTCCTCGTGAAAAGGGCGTACGACGTACCAAAAATAAAAAATAAAAAATAAAAAAATGCAGCAAGAAGTATCACGACGAAGGTAGACGGACAAAATTGTGAGCTTTATCTTTCAGCGTAAAAACTGTCGAAGTCGCCCTGAGCAGTGGCGGCCACCGTCCGAGGGATACAGGCGAGATCGCGTGTCAGCGTTTTTCCGTGTGCGATCGATACCTTCGCCACTCTAGTCGTAGCGATGCTGTCCCGTGTGCTGCTACCGATGCCGTCTAGTACTGCACCATTCATTGTGTTTTCAACGGCAATCCCCCTAACGATATTCTCAAAAACTGCCGCATCCTGCACCTACTCGTACGAGTAGTGCATTTTCGTGGCGCTAAGTCATGGAGGCCACGTTTTTGTTTTGCTTGAAGCCGCCGACACCATCGCATTTGCAACTTCCAACTTCCAAGAGCATGAATAAGCATCCTGTAAATTGCTTGTTAACACTTTAAAACCGCTTATAAAGACTGCTCGAGCTCCTTTTTGCCCTGGACGAAAGAAAGAGCTGCATGCATACGGTAAAAAAGAGGTGCATCACCATGTTTTTTTGCCTTCTGAGGGTGGTGACTTGATTATAGTACAGGACCTCTATACCTGCAGTAGCCTGCACACTGATTTTGGAGGAGAATGAAAGTGCTACGTACCCGATGCACAATCCCAGGGCATGACTATGCAATGAAATTCCGACGATTTTGGGTGAANTGTTAAGCTTTCGAGTAAGATTAATCCGGCAAAAGAAGGTGATGCAAATGGGGAAAACAGTCAGTCGCCGGAGGAGGTCTTTGAGTATTCATATAGCATGGTGGCCGACGAGGTACAAGCTACGCCCTGAAACAGTTTCGTGCCTACAACTGCAGCACACATGATTTGAAGGGGCCTTTTAACTATGATCATACACGTTCCAATGTCTACTCTCCTTACTGCATTACAACGTAGTATCTATGTGTCGTACTTTTGGCCACAGACCTTGTACTGCGTATCTCTCAAGGATGAAGAATCAGCACGGACATTACTGGGTGTGCTGGATGTCGACGGGTAGAACGAGCGCTATAATGTGAAGAGCACACACATATACACATTTTGGCGTTGTCTCGAAGCCCGGCGCACCATGAACGCAAAAAACGAACGGTGTTGTTTTACTGTACGTAGCGCTGGGTGGGGCGGGGCTACTCCTCGTGAAAAGGGCGTACGACGTACCAAAAATCAAAAATCAAAAATCAAAAATCGAAAATTAAAAAATGCAGCAAGAAGTATCACGACGAAGGTGGACGGACAAAATTGTGAGCTTTATCTTTCAGGGTAAAAACTGTCGAAGTCGCCCTGAGTCGTGGCGGCCACCGTCCGAGGGATACAGGCGAGATCGCGTGTCAGCGTTTTCCCGTGTGCGATCGATACCTTCACTACTCTAGTCGTAGCGATGCTGTCCCGTGTGGTGCTACCGATACCGTCTAGTACTGCACCATTCATTGTGTTTTCAGCGGCAATCCCCCGAACGATATTCTCAAAAACTGCCGCATCCTGCACCTACTCGTAGTGCATTTTCGTGGCGCTAAGTCATGAAGGCCACGTTTTGTTTTGCTTGAAGTCGCCGACACCATCGCATTTGCAACTTCCAACTTCCAAGAGCATGAAAAGCATCCTGTAAATTGCTTGTTAACACGTTATGATCGCTTATAAAGACTGCTCGAGCTCCTTTTTGCACTGGACGAAAGAAAGAGCTGCATGCATACGGTAAAAAAGAGGTGCATCACCATGTTTTTTTGCCTTCTGAGGGTGGTGACTTGATTATAGTATAGGACCTCTATACCTGCAGTAGCCTGCACACTGATTTTGGAGGAGAATGAAAATGCTACGTACCCGATGCACAATCCCAGGGCATGACTATGCAATGAAAAATACGTTTACACAAGAATGAAAGACCGACCCTTTTAGGTTAAGGGCCCGTTTTAACGAAGAAAAAAAAAAAATGGAAAAAAAAAATCAAGTCCGCTTTTCATTGGTCAGAACCCGCACCACCACCCAAGATTATACCCCAAGATCCTACTATTTGGTGCTGGTGCGTGTGTTGACCAATGAAAAGCGAATTTTAATTTTTTTTTTTCCAAATTGAATTTATTTTGTACTCGTTAATATGGGCCCTTAAGGAGCCCCGTCATCCAGAAAACGTTTCAGCGAAAATAGTGCTACTTCTATCGTAGCACGCGT
>MEHQ01003610.1:17006-33529 GCA_008828725.1 Saccharina japonica
GGGGGGGGGGTCAACAAAGTATCAAGCCCCAATATTAGGACGAAAAAGAAAGGAAACGCCAGTTCGGGACCCAAAAAAGCACAGCGATCAAAACGTGGCACATGCGGGACAGATTGCGATATGCTAACCTCTTTGGGGGGCCCTTTTATGGAATATACGGGATGTATAAGGGACATCAACCTAAGAGCCTTGCCAACCTTTGGGTGATTTCAACCATCTGCCTGCGGGAGCAAGCATCAGCGCTCAGCAAGCAGTACAGGTAGGACTAGGCTGCTGTTTTTTTGTTTTCATAACCTCTTTTCTACTTTTTTTTGTCGTGCTGTTGTCGAGGTGCGCTGTCGCCCGCGGAGGGGGCTTCAATCACTCTCTTTCTTCGACACAAAAAAGGCTGTCCCGAACAGGGGTCCACCATGATAGTGTCCCCTCTTTTTCTGGATTCCAGATTACGCCCGTGTGCCGTACGACTCAAACCATTGTATGATGTACGCCCATAGCGTTAACCTCTTTGGTGACCTCTTGTATGGGATATAAGGGATATAAGGGATATAGGAACCACAGCAATGCTAACCTTTGGGGACTTCAACCATCCGCGAGCAGCAAGCATCAGCGCCCAGCAAGCAAGCAGTGCGGGTAGGCACCAATGTTGCGCCCGTGTGCCGTACGCCTTTTTGCATTGGAACCCGGGACACCAACCTGATATCATCCCCCACCAACTTTGCCGTGGCCATTCGTGTAATCTTCTTTTTTTTTACAGTCAAGTCTAGCCACCCCCCCACTGCGTAAGCTAGACAACCAGGGTACCGTTTTTTTTTTTTTTTAGCGGTCACCAAAGCTGGCAGTCTAGTTAGATAATTTGTGCAGGGTGGAGAACCTTTGCTCCGCACAAGGGGAATGATCGTATCACATAGTGTGTATATGGTAAGACACCCGCGAGGCAGTTACATAGTGCTCGCATTGCTGTCTCAGGAAGTGGTCACCCCAGAAATTAAATCAACTCATTGAAGCAGCCATCCATATGCATGTCCGCCTCACAAGCGGTTCTTAGTAGGATGCAGCTCACCCGTCATGCGACCCGCCCAGCACCTCACGGCGCTTCGCGCTTGGTGCTAGCAATGTCTGCCTGGTCGGCGAAAACCCGACATGTTCCGTACCGGCATTGTAGGGATGCGAGGGTCTTATGGTCATACGACTACGGCCATGTATAAATAGAGAGTGCCCCCCCCTCTCCCCCGTCCCTCCAAGTTTCGGGGGGGTCGTCTCTGAAATTCGCCACAAAAATGGTGTGATCTCATGACAAGTGTGATCTCATGACAAATGCATGCCGTACAGGAC
Source organism: Saccharina japonica (assembly GCA_008828725.1). NCBI lineage: Eukaryota > Phaeophyceae > Laminariales > Laminariaceae > Saccharina > Saccharina japonica. Next base: position 18,339 of record MEHQ01003610.1, read on the forward strand.
TCGCTGACTGACTGCAATGACAATGTAGTATATCCGTGTCGTGTGGTTTTGTGGCCACAGAGCTTGTATGTATCTCTCCACGATGAAGAATCGGCACGGACACTGACTGGGTGTTGCTGGATGGATGTCGACGGGTAGAAATAACGGGTTCGTGTGAAGAACAACACGCATGCCTTACTCACAGTCCTACACTACGAGCAAGTTGTTGTGTTTCAATACCAGGTATACGTGAACAACAAAACTAATATATATACTTGAAGTATACCTATACCAGGTACGAATTATTCAGGCGTCGTCTTTCTCTCATCGGCGAAGGGAAGTTTCAGGAAATTTCGGGTCATACGCATCATACGGTTAAAAATGCATGAAGAACACATACATGCCTTACTCACAGCCCTATACTACGAGCAAGTTGTTGTGGTTGAATACCAGGTATACGTTAACAACAAAACAAATATATATACTTGAAGTATACCTATACGTACGAGTACCAGGTATTATTTAGGCATAGTATTCTTTCATCAGCGAAGGAACGTTCCAGGAATTTTCCAGGGACGTTCCTAAGGTATATTCGGGTAATACGCATCATACGGTTAAAACATGCAGCCGCTTGCGTGAAGAGTCGTGCAACGATTATACCTACACTATTATGTATTGTATTATTTGCCTTCCGACAATGTGCAGGGCTTCATTCATTCAGAATGAAGAAGCTGACACAATTCGTCGAATACCACCAATCTCGTCCAACAAATTCTAAAGAATAACACCTGCTACGAGATCGACGATGTCGTCGGAACTCGCCCTGTATTTGCAAGCTGCGTGTGATGCCTCGATCATGCGTGCTACGGGCTGCATATGGCACCATGAAGGATGTATATTTATATATGTGTGTGTTTTTAACATTAAACCTTTCTTTCTACCAGTGTCCGTACCGATTCTTCATTCTAGAGAGGTACCAGTTATGTGATACAAACCTACGACACATATGTATATACCACGCTGCAGTGGGGTGTTGGGCGAGTCGCATGAAGCGTGAGCTGCGTCCTACTAAGAACCACTTGCGAAGCGGACTTGCATATGGATGGCAGCTTCAATGGGTTAAAAATAATTTATGGTGTGGCCAATTCCCGAGACAGCAATGGGAGCACTATGTAGCTGCCTCGTTGGTGCCTTACCATATACACACTACGTGACATGATCATTCCCCTGGTGCGGAACAATGGTTCTCCACCCTGCACAAATAATCTAACTCGACCGCCAGCCTTGATGACCGCCAAAAAATAATAACGGTACCCTGGTTGTCTAGCTCACGCAATGAGAGGCGTGTTTTACAGCGTCGTCGCCAACCGACGCCAGCCCAGCCCATAAACATATATGTATATCATGTATTTATAGGGGGGGGGGTGTACTCGTTTGTCGCTTATTACCTAGGTCATTTGACCATTGACCACGCATCCCTTTCGAGACGGGGGGGCGTACCCATATGTCGCTTGCCTTAGTCGTTCGACCGTTGATCACGCATCCCTTTCGAGACGGAGCACCGTTCCTAGACGCGTGCTACGGTAGAGGAGGTATACCTTTTTTTGGCTGAATCGTTTTCTGAACGATCGGGCTCCTTAACCCAAATTCGTCGGACTTTCGTTTTTTTTGTGACGAATAATGTTTCAGAGTATACTTCGGTCATGAGGTTTCGCATCCGGCAGCACTTTTATTTTCCTCGAGAACCATTTTTTCGGTGAGGTATGACATTCCTTAGGTGAGGAGCTCAGAAAAAACATGGTGCACCTCTATCGTAGCAGCGTCATGCATGGCCGTAGTTGTATGGCCATAGAACCTCGCATCGCTACAATGCCGGGACGGAGCATGTCGGGTTTTCACCGACCAGGCAGACATTGCTAGCACCAAGCCGGGGGGGGGTACTCATTTGTTGCTTGCCTTAGTCATTTGACCACTGACCACGCATCCCTTTCGAGACGGAGCACCGTTCCTACTCCTAATAGAGACACCTCCAACACTTGGGCGCCCATTACGTCGTTTCCATATATTACAAACGGGGGGGGGGTGTACTTCATCTTCATGCATGGCCGTAGTCGGAGGGGGGTCCCGTGCACCCACCCGTTTGAGGCTCATTCCAAGGCTTACCGCGACTCCGGACGGCGTTCCTGGGCCTGCAGGAAGAGGCGAGACACCGCTCCTGAAGCGTTGAGGTTGAAGATGGCCTCGCGCTGGAGTTCCTCCGCCTTGAGCCGTTCTTTGTCGATCAACCTGACACACAAGATAGCAAAAAAAAATGCGGAGGTGTGGTGGTCAGTTGTACGACCGCGCGAGAACGATATGAGGGTGGGGAGCCAAATGACACAATAATGCGTGCCTGGAAGTTTTTTTTTGTTTTTTTTTGTTTTTTTTCTCATCCCATTTATAATTTCCGCCCTTCTTTTCTCTCTCCTTCTGATGTACGCAGTCGTAACTCAGATCCAGGATCACAAAGTAGGCTCTTCTCCCTCCTCCCCCACTACGGTTCGTGCCTTGCATTTTTATCGAGAGAAGGCTCCAGCCCTTTCTTCTCCTCATTGACTCGCATCGAATTGCGCCTACTCACGCTACTAGACGCTCTCAGCAGTTGATTCTGTTTTCTTTTTTCGCACATAATCTCAAAAGATCGACCCACGTAAGACTCGAACCCAAGAAACAACTCGTAGTATTACGGAGGGTACCGGTAGACCATCGGGGCGACCGAGTGTACCGTGATACTATTATTACCATTCGAGTTCACCTTTTTGCTCCTAAAATCACTGTACAGAAACCAAAGTCTTACTCAACCTCGACAACAGAATAATAGGTCAATTTTTACAGTGAAATAACAGCATTATACCAGGTTGTGCATTCAACCCTTATAACCCATTCAAAACTGAAAATAAATGCCCCACACTAATTTCAAGCATTTTGTCCCCACAATCGTGAGACCAGTTCTTAAGAGGTTAAGGATTAATACTTCACAGATGCTCCGAGTACCTTGGAGTAAAGCAACGAGTATTAGAGTGTTTGCGATAGAAGTAAATAAGAAAAATACTTTCCTTCCGCTAAAGAAAGTGAATTCCCTTCCCTTCACGATTTCGGTGTGTTTGCGATAGAAGTAAACCCAATCCTGCAGGCAACGCCTCCGAAAATACCAAGGGAAGAGGGGTGAACCAAAAAAAGAACGAAAACAAAAACTAACGTACGAGAGGAACGGCAGCTCAGCAACGGTGGGGGCGGCAGGGATAACCGCAGTGCCGCCGCTGCCACGACCGCAGGTAGCAGCACAGTTGGCTGCAGCTACGTGGCGGCAGCTAACGGCAGCGTCTGCTCCAGCAACATAAACAAACAGCATCGGCAGCAGCAGCAGCAGCAGCAGCAGCAGCAGCAGCAGCAGCAGAAGCAACAGCTTCCGTTTGTTCTTTTTTCGATTTCGCGACCGACTATTCTTCTCGTCGTGTGCTGCTCCTGCTGCTGCCCTCGACCTACGCGCGACTCTGCGCCGGCACTCTCCGCCCCAAGCCCGCTCGGCGCCCGACATATGCAGACCGTGGCGGAGCGCCGCCGCTGCTGCTACTGCTGCTACTACTGCTGCTACCGCAGTGTGGTGGAATTGAAATGATACACGACGATCTGTCATCCTGTCGAGCTCTACAAGCAAGACGGTACGAGAGCGTGTGCATACGAGTACTCGTGTACTCGTACAAACTCGTACGAACTCGTACTCCTACGAGTAGTTATTTCTGAACGACGCATCCTCCACGACACCAAGCCGGCGAGAGCGTACCGTAGCGGGACGCCGGCAGTCCGCCGGCGCCCCGCTAGCAAAACCCAACACCGCTCGTCCGTGTCATACTCTAGCTACACCCCTCAAGCCTCTGTGCTCCCATCGGTTGTTGTGTTGTGTAGTCGCGTTCTGCGTCGGTAGAATGCTCGGTGTATGTAGGCCAATGAAACTAAGAGCCAAAAGTTACCGTAACTTTTGATCCAATCCTTACTTCTCTAACTAAAGTACTTTTTTGCCGTTTCTTAAAAAAAATTAACGCAAATCCTTCCTTCGGGATAAGTTTTAGAGAAATAAAAGTAAGAAAACAAAAAACGCAAACACTCTATTGGAGATGAAATACTTCAGGTACTTCGTGTACTCGGAGTATTTCGGGGTTCGATACTCCGAGATACTGCTCGTACTCGAAGTATTTCGGGCATGAACACTCTCGATACTGCTTGTACTCCGAGTATTTCGGGGTCCGATACTGCGGGTACTCCTTGCACTCCGAGTATTTGGGGCTTCGGTACTGCTCATACTCCATAGGCTCCGAGTATTCAGGCCGCCAGTACTCTAATACTTTTAATTACTCGCAGTACGAAATATACTCGATACTCGGAGTATACTCGGAGTATACTCGGAGTGTGAAGTACGTTAGGAGCATATTTGCATAATTTTAAAGACTCGGCCCTCATTCCTCCTAGGTTCTGGGAGCTTGTGACTGGCGCTTATAGCATTTCGAAACTCACAGATGCTCCCAATACCTGCGAGTATAATTAGAGTATTTTAGAGAAAAAAAATAGTTCAGGCACTTTGTGTACTCGCAGTATTTCGGTGTTCACTACTCTCGATACTCGGAGTACTCCGAGTAATTTAGATGTTTGTACTCCGAGTACTGCTTGTACTCGAGTATAAGTACTGCTCATACTCCCAGTACTCGGAGTATTTGGGCCTTCAGTACCGCTCATACTCCAAGTACTCCGAGTTATTAATCCGCCAGTACTCTAATACTCTCAGCACTAGGAGTACGAAAAATACTCGATACTCCGAGTGTACTCGGAGTATCGAGTATACTCGGAGTATCTGTGCAATACGTTTAACGATAGCGAGTTCAAAAGTCCTTCTCCATGCTTTAAGACGTCAACACTGCCAACCAAAAGATTGTCCACGCCCAGACGGGAGAAGCACACACCAAGAAAGCGCGCGTGTGAAACTTAAAACGGAACAACCAATGTCTTAACGTTCAGTTTGCAACATTGCACAGATATAGGCCAGTAAAAGAGAAAATTTATAACAAAACCCGTCGAGAATCTGGTCCATGGTAAGCCACCGTTCCTGCGCGCCGCCCCCTCCTCCGGCTGCCAGACCCGCATCCCCCAGTCTCGACCCGGCACCCGTACCGCCGCCGCCACCCCCGCTGCCACCACCGCCGCCTAGCCCTCCAGTGCCGATACAGAGGTGACAGCAAGCCTGCCTCAGCTTCAGGAGGGACTTGAACATGTTTTCGGCCGTGCCGCGTCCACCCTTCATCGAAGTGCTTTATTAATAATTGGAATATTACAGGCAGGACCGGCCGTGGGAGAGCAACAAAAACAAATGTGGCAACGGGGAGAGGGGGAGGGAGTGTGCTTGGGTTTCATGCTTGGCCGTAGTCGTATGACCATAGGCCCTCGCCGGGAGGGGGTTTTCACCGACCAGGTAATCTGCCCATCAAACACATGCACGCATCATAAAGTATATATACATTCTTCTCCCTCTTTCGCTATAATTGTACCCATACCACGAACAACCTGTGCCTTATTTAGAGACCCATGCACTAAAACATAGATTTCGTACTGCGGTATGTAATACGGATGGAACATGTTCAAGGGTTTATATACTGTTTCGTACTGGTATTTTTTAACATCTATTGGGTTAATCGAAATTAACCTCCTGTGGGGTATGCAATAAAGTCCATGCAACAAAACATCCAACTCCAATTTTCAAGTTGCTTGCCCCCCCAAGAGTGGGGTATGGTAGGAGTCCCCCAATAAGGACCGTTTATTTATTTATACTGAATCCAAACGGTACTTACGTTTCGGAATATTGTGGTACACATCGCTCGTTTATTTTGAGTTCTGCCCCNATACAACTTAACCATCATGGTAAGCATTCCTTCTCCCCCGTACTTCATAAATTCATTAACTATTTGGTCTGCCCCTGCTGCCTTTCTATTCTTAAGTTTAGCTACACACTTCTTAACTTCTTCTCTTGTGAACTCTCCCTGTAACCCTTCTGAACCACTGTCTTCCCTTTCTGATGCATCTACGTTCGCCTCCGCCCACGCGTTGATATCTTTCTCAAATTCTTTGTCGAACGTTTCGTTGGTTGTGGGCGTCCCTAGCTTGCGGTAATGCTCTACAAGTACTTCCCTTTTCCCCTTCGAACTACTAACCATTTTACCGTTCTGTGCTCTTAATGTAGCTATCCCCGTATCTGCCTCTCCTGCTTGTTTGCCTAGTATCCCTTTTATCCCTACCCACATCTGCTTCATCCCGCCATCAAAGTTTTCATTCGTTTTATTAACTACGTCTTTCCATACCCTTTTCTTCTTCTTCTCAACCACCTTTTTTACTTTATTTCTAGCGATACCATACTCCTCCCATCCTGACGTAGTTTTGCTCGATGCGTATCTTGCGTGTGCCTTTCTCCTTACTCCTATAGCCTCTTTTACTTCTTCATCCCACCATTTTACTGCTCTATTGCATATTATCAACTTTTTCCCTATTACTTTACTTGCTGTGGTCTTGACCAATTTCTCCCATCCTCTATTATCCTCGCTCCTGCACTATCTCTCTCTATATTGTTCTTTGTCGTACCTATGCTTTCCAGCAGATCGGAAAAATGCTCTGCATTTTTAGTCATCTCTTCTTGGAATTCTTCCCGTTTTTCCTTTACTTCTAGTTTATCTATTCGCCATCTGTACAATTTCCTACCGCGCCTATTTTTGATAACTCTCGTCTGCTGGCTGTCTGTCCATATTAGGCAGTGATCCGTAGTTCCTACGTCCGCCGCGCATACATGTACTTCAGTTTCCTTACTACTTCCATTTTCTACCACTATAAAGTCAAGAACGGAGCTTTCTCCCTTTTGTATGCACTGTCTAGTCCATTCTGGCTCTGGCTTTTTTACTCTACCGTTCAGAGTCTTCATCTCATTGTTTTTTAGGAACTTCAGCATCTCTTCCCCGTTCTTATTATTTGTTACTTCCCCATACTGTCCAATGTTCTCGTTCGGGTTGCTTGCCTTCCCAATTCTTGAGTTAAAATCTCCGACTAGTACTACTTCTCCTTGTCTTTTATATTTTTGTACATCTACTGCTATTTCTCCGAACTTCTTCTGTATATCTTTTACCGTACTCTTCGACTCTGGGGGCATATAGATGTTTCCTAAGAAATAATATTTCGCTCCCCTCTCCCCTGGTATCTTTATCCAGATGCTTTCGTCGAATTTCGTGTCTTTGATCACTTCTATTATGTCACACAGGTATTCTTTGACTAGGAACCCTACTCCCCCCGCCCCCTATTCTTCTTGTTCTGCCCCTTCTCTTTTTCCCTATCCATGCGTACTCTCCAATTGTGCATCCTATTTCGCCCCCCCTCTTTTCCCACGACTCTTGAATTCCACTATGTCTAGGTCGCGCTCCTTACTTGTTCGGCTATTTCTATCCTCTTGCGCTCTTCCGTGGCGAATCCACATACGTTCCATGACCCTATTCTCAGCTTCTTCTTCGTTTCACTGTTCGCTCGACTCTTGTCTTTCGTTTTTTCTCCTTCGTTGCTACTTCTGTGTTCTTTTCTTTGAGCTTTCTTACTGTTTCCGTTATCGGTTTTGTCTTCTTGCTCTACGCCACTGTGTTTCTCTCCCATTCCCTTTGGGCCAGTTACTGTTTCCTGCCTCCCCTTACCTCCGTTCACCCTAGGACTACGTCTTAGATTCGCTATTCCATTAGCTATACATACCCTCCACCCTAGTCTTCTAACCCATGCCGACACTTTTTATGTCTCTAATCTCTGCCACTCCATGCTCGCTTTCGGTTTAAGCGTGACTCGAAAATGCTCTCCCTCCCTTTCTACTTGTCCTAATGCAAAGCAGTATAGTCCTACTTCGTTGCACTTCCTCTTGAACTCTATTCTCGTCATGTCGCTAGGAACTCCGAATACCAGCACTACTAGTACTTTACCCTTCCAGTCTTTCTTACTCCACCTACCCTGCCTCACCGTTTTTCTCTGAATCTCTTCCGAGACTATCTCCAGCTTGTTTTTGTTCATGTTTGTAGTGGGAAATGTTCAAGTTACTGGGACTTCCCAATCCTAGTACTCGTTGAGGGTCTGGTGTCTTCCAGTTCTTTTGCCGGCGCACCACACTAAATAGTGTCTCCAACACGGGCTCATAGCCTGGAGCCAAGTTCAACACCCTTAACACAAGTGCCCCACGTTTGTGTCAGGCGATCTACATGGTAACCATCCTGGCGTCCCACGACCGTATCTTCTATCTTCTTGCCCCGCTGCTGTACTGGTTACTTTCCTGCAGGGAGGTCATTTTTACCGTGCAAGGCTCAAGGCCAGCTTGCGTAACGCAAAGTCTCACTCACGCATCGGGATGCCCCGTACGTCGCTTCCTCCATCGTATGTACGTTTCACCATGGGTAGCTACCCCACTAATGCTCCCGAGTAGACCTTCGCTGCCGAAAGCTTGGCCAACGATCCCCCTACACTTTGTACCGGCTTCTATCGTTCAAGATGTCAATATATCTACGTACCGCTTGGTGTTCCGTCTCTTTGGTCGTGTGGTCGGTCAATGGCAAAGCGTTTGTTTCATGAGTTCAATAAGCCTGACTTAATGCCATGCATCATCCACCCCTCCCCTTCATTTGGCGCATGGTATGTGCACCAACTTTCAGGGGTTAGGACGATGCGGACCAGATTTCCACCGCCCAATGGAAATCGGTAAATTTTTCCGGGTATCTCACCACAAGACCCCAACCTTCATGTGAATTGAACATGTCGGGGTGACCTTGCTGTATCTATGTGCGTGCATGTAAGGTGGTCCTCCTTCATGCTAGGTTTTTTGTCTATGTTTCAAGGTTTTGCTGTTCTTACCTGGTACGATATGGGAGTAGATATACACTAAGTGTGTGGTTTGGGTTTTGATATTTGGAAAAAAAACTGGTTAGTTTAGTAAGTTCATGTCTATGTCCGGTTTATGTTTTGATATGAGAAAAAAAAACTGGTTAGTTGAGTAGTTTCATGTCTATGTCTGGTTTGTGTTTTGATATGGGAAAAAAAAACTGGTTAGTTTAGTAATTTCATGTCTATTTCCGGTTTGTGTTTTGATATGAAAAAAAAAACTGGTTAGTTTAGTAATTTCATGCCTATATCCGGTTTGTGTTTTGATATGAGGAAAAAAAACTGGTTAGTTTAGTAATTTCATGTCTATGTCCGGTTTGTGTTTTGATATGAGAAAAAAAAACTGGTTAGCTCAGTAGTTTCATGTCTAAAGTCTGGTGGCTTGTTTTACAGCGTCGTTGCCACTCGACGCCAACCCATGGTTGTCTAGCAGAATCTATTGGGGGGAGGGAGGGGGGGGGGGGGGCAAACTCCCCCTATCAATGCTCCGTTTTATACCCGCAGGGAAGTCCCTATCGACCTATGGCTCGTTTCTCGAATGTTCGAGACGAGCAAATTTCGATCGTTCTTCAACCCTGCGTACTTCCCGAAGGCGCTCCACGAGACGCCACAACAGGCCATGCAAGCGAGACGCGCTGAGGTGGAGAAGTTTATGTCCATGGGGGCTCGGCTCCTCGAGGGAGATATGGACGAGGTATAAAGTATTCCACGGAAGCAGCAAATTTGATCTCTTTCCTCATTTTTTCAGGGCTTATTTACCACTTGTTCGACACTACGCAGTCGGTCGCCCCGATGGTCCAGTAGTAACCTCGAACGCTTTTAAGAGTTGATGTCCGGAGTTCGAATCTCACGTGGGTCGGACTTTCGAGTTTATTTACAAAAATAAATAAAAACTGCGGAGAGCGCCTAGTAGCGTGGGTAGGCACAACTCGATGCGAGTCGACGAGGGAAGAAAACACTGAAGTCTTCTCGCGATAAAAATGCAAGGCGCGAACCGTAGTGGGGAAGGAGGGAGAGGAGCCTACTTTGTGACCCAGGATCTGAGTTACGACTAGGAAGGAGAGAGAAAGGAAGGGCGAAGACCAAAACTGGGATGAGAAGAAAAACAATGGTTGAGGGTTGACGTGTGCTACGGTAGAGGTATACCGTTTTTTGGCTGAATTTTTTTCTGAACGATCGGGCTCCTTAACCCATATCGCAGGGCTGTCACTTTTGTGCTGCGCTAATTTTCATCGTATACTTAGGCCATGGCATGGCTCATCGGGTAGCACTTGTATTCTCCTCAAAATTCAGTTTTGGGGGGAAGTACAGTATAGAGCTCCTCACAATAAGTCACCACCCTCAGAAGGCGAAAACATTTAAGACCACGCCGCGACAAGCCGATTTAGGTGGTCTTATCTCTATACATAGTCTAATGGTTTTATCTCTACTATTTATGGTCTTATCTTTTACTGCTGACCATACGAATTCGCAAGCAGTTTTTTTCCTTGTGACTTAACCATTTAAGAACTGGTCCCACGAATTTGGCGAAAAACTACTTGGAATTAGTGTGGGATTTTTTTTCAGTTATGTATGGGTTAAACCGATTTACCTGGTATTATCTCTACTATGGCCTTAAACCGGATATTTTTTAACCGGACGGTCTTAAACCGGATGGCCTTAAACCGGGTGGCCGTAAACCTGATGGTCTTAAACCGGATGGTCTTTAACCGGATGACCTTACACCGGATGGTCTTAAACCGGACGGCCTTAAACCGGATGGTCTTAAACCGGATGGTCTTAAACCGGATGGTCTTCAAACGGATGGCCTTAAACAGGATGGTCTTAAACCGGACGGTCTTAAAATGGGTGTACACCACTGTACCCTAACCCTAGCCCAATCACCAATGGTTGGGGATGCACCGATTCGCCTCGTACCCAGCGTGCATCAACTGCTGCTGTGGTGTATAATACCTGGTACGTGGCAAGCTCTAGAGAACTGCCTATAAACTTGTTTTGAGCTGGTCGGTGTCGCTTTTCTTGTTGACTTTCTTGGTGGCTGCCTTTTCCCGTCAGTTCTCAAGACCGTTTTTTATGTTCTTGCGTTCTTGTCCTGTGGCTACGTATGACGTAGCCGGTACGAGGGACGAACGCCTGCTGTGTTCTAGAACTCCCTTTTCAACTTGCGACACCCCCGGGGTTTCAAGCCAGCCACAATGATTAATCCCGAAGGCTTTCTCCTCTTTCAGCTTGCGGCACCCCGCGGGTTTCAAGTCATGCCCACAATCCCGAAGGAGAGCCTTGTCTACTGCTATTTTTATGTAACGCTTAGGGAGCGGTTAACGCGTTCTGTACGTAGTCAAGTTTCTGAATAGTTTGTGGATTATTTTCACGGGTTTCAGACATTAATTCGTCCCAGAGTGTGACGCGTGCTACGATAGAGGTAGAGGTATACCTTTTTTTGGCTTTTTTGGCTGAAACGTTTTCTGAATGATGGGGCTCCTTAACCCCTTAAGTACTGGTCCAGCGTATTTGGGGACAAACTACTTGGAATTCGTGTGGGATATTATTTTCAGTTATGAACGAATTAGCCCAAAATCATGGTGCACTATTTTTAATTTCATACTTGAGACCATGCGATTGCTCGTCGAGTACGTAGCACTTTTATTTTCTCCAAAATCAGTGTTTTGGGCGAGGAATAAAGCTTCTTAAGTGACCACCCTTCGAAGGCAAAAACATGGTACACCTCTACCGTAGCATGCGTTCTCTGCGAATACATTATCTAGATCTCAATCTGCCGCTGTGAGATGGCGGTATCGTACAGGGTATGAAAGTGCCGTGTGTGTATTTATTTGTGTATTTGTGTATGTGTGTATGTATGTGTGTGTTTCGCACTTCTTACGTAGGCTGTGGCTGCCGCGCCAGAGGGGTGGACTCTGCAGAAATTTCTGAGAAATTTCCAGCCACTTCTGCGCTGGTATCGTAACCGAGCGACGTATTACATCACTCAGAAAAATTGGTTATTTTTATATAGTCGTTTTGCTTCCAGTTTTGGGGGTTTGAACGCCTGCAAAGGTCTCATTGCTCCAGTTGTCATTTAGCACAGCAGTTTACGCGGGCGGGGAGAGTATTCGCTGTGCCTTAGTCGAGCATGGGGAGTTCTTTAAACGGGATTGGTTTGATGGAGAGGATTGATTGGAGTGAGTTGGACGTACTGCATTGGATAGTTTTGGTTGGACGAAGTGGAGTGGTCGGAGTGGATTGGATTGGGGAGATTGGGGGGAGTGGATTGGACGAAGTGAATTGGGCAGGGTGGATTGGACGAAGTTAATTGGACGTGGTGGATTGGACGGAGTTGACTAAACGGATATTCCAAAATTCGTGCCAAAAGCCTATCCCGCCGCCTTGTTTTTTGTTCTGACCATTTCCGGAGTGTGAGACTGTTTTTATTTTTGTCGTGTACCCACGACGTACCTTGTTGTGTGTTTTCCGCACCTGACAACATGTTTGTTCGTTGATTTTCGTCCGCGCCTTCCGCTGGCCCATCTGCCGCGTCCGTCCCTCTTCCCTCTGCTTTGATAAGGTACACGACGTTACGCTTGCCGTGAAGAACGGTGAGGTTCCGCTCAGGATATAGGTTCCGTCCGGCAGCGCGTCGGGGAGCTCTCGTACCTCCAAGGGCGTGCTGTTCTGGATGCACGGTACGCTCATTTATACGGAGGTCGTTTTCCGTTTTTCGAAATTTTACGGTGGGTTTGTTTGTTGTCTTTGTTCTGAGGAAGGCTCTGCTACTGCTTCTACTACTGGTATTGCTAGTGCTTTTGCTACTGCTACTGCTACTGCTACTGCTACTGCTACGGCTACGGGTACTGCTACTTCTACTGATGCTACTGATACTGATACGGATACTACTACTACTACTACTACTACTACTACTACTACTACTACTACTACTGCTGCTGCTGCTACTACAACTACTACTACTACTACTACCACTACTACTACTACTACTACTACTACTACTACTACTACTACTGTTGTGATAAACTAGTTCGCGTGCTCCTTGCTTGCCTGTACGCTCTTTTGTGACCGACCACACGTTTGGCAGGAGGTGGTTGGGTGTTCGGCTCCGTCGAGTCGCACGAAGCCATATCGAGGGACCTAGCGGAGGCAAGCGGCATGATTCTAGTTTCGGTTGGCTATCGTCTTTCTCCGGAAGTCAAGTTCCCGGTTCCCGTGCAGGTACGGTGATAAAATAGATCCGCGTAACGACGACCGAGCTTGGCGTGCTGATACCAGACGGTTGCCCCCTGCCTTAAATGTATTTTTTTTCACTTTTTTTTCCAACTATAGTTAGTAGAAATAGGTAAATATGTTTTTCTTGTATACAGTAGGCCCTATTCACTATGCCCCCCCGCAATAGTATATTTGTTCTACTCCTCCAGTTCCCTCTCTTTTGTAACTCAGGCCCGGGATAAAATATCGGGCACTCTCTCCCCTCCGCATTCTATGTTGCTTTGGAGAGCTATCACTGCTGTATGGTAGAATTAGTCGTACCCAAGCCCCGCTGACAGGCCAGTCTTGCTCGTGCGGGGCTCGAAGCGGGGATATCTTGCTGTTCGCTGCTGTGGCGAAGATTGGTACATTCGCTGAGCTAAGGCTTGACGGCAGGTGATTTCCCGAAGGATCACGTTGATGGGATCGTTCTGGAATTTCGACGAACCGAGTGTCACGAGAGTACTAAAATAACAGAAAGACAAGAGCGCGATGGGCGTTCAACCCTCCCTGCTGCGTGCTTGCTGCTTGTGGCTAGCTGTTTTTGGAAGCAGCATCACGCCACGATTCAATTCACGCGAAGCCAGCCTCTGGCGGGGTAATAATCGGACGCATCCGTAGAGAGCGCTGAGCTCGCTTAGCGGCGCGATCGTTTTTCGGCGCCCGTTTTCTCGATAAGGGCCTAAGGGTGCTAAAGTCGAACATTTTAGTTTGGGAAGATTCTTGACCAGATATTTCCGAAAAACTGGTCCAACATATTCGGGGACAAACTACTTGAAAATAGTGTGAGTTTTTTTTCAGTTCTGAATGGGTTAAGTTCGGTATTGAAACTACTTGGAAATAGTGTGGGGTTTTCTCCAGTTTTGAATGGGTTAAGTTCGGTATTGCCAATCTTGCCGTTCTGGAAAAATCGAGCGCTGAAAAACGATAGCACCCACCCCTGTACGAACTCAACGCCTTTTATAGTGTTGACGAAAATAATGGGCCGTGTTGACGGAAAGGAGGAAACTAGTTGTCGACCGCAGTGCGAGGCTCGCGTGCGTGGCGTAGCTCGTGTGCACCAGGAACATTATGCTCGGCCTATTATAGCTTTGATGGGTGTGCCATTGCGAACGAGGAAGACCTGCGACACCACACCGTGGAGTACTTGCTGTATAGAACGTATGCGCGGCAGGCACCGAACAGCTATACAGCCTGGCCTGTTCCTCGCTATCGTATTCTTCCGCGCGCGCGCGTGTTATGTTTTCGTTTTGTGTTTCGTCGTTTTTGTTTTGTAGGTTTTTTCCAGCATGTCCTTCGCTCGTATCGCATTCTTAGGCGCGCGTGTGATGGTTTCGTTTTGTGCTTCGTCGTATTTTATTTTGTCTGTTTCCAGGACTGTCTGGGTGAGGAAGAACGTCTGGACTTTAGGGGGTGACCGGACAAGGATGGCCTTCGTGGGGGAGTCGAGCGGGGGCAACCTGGCCCTGGCCACAGGTGACACCCGCGAAAATGCCTGTTCGCGCGAAAACCCACCGGCATTTACACCTTACTGTGAACTTCTTTACTGCTGTTGTCGAAACCTTGCGTTTACTCGAAAGAAACACTGCGTTAACTTCAAAAATCATTTTATGTTGTACTATATTGTTCGTTCTGTACCTAAGAGTAGTAGGACGCGGAAATATTCAGTTTTGTTTTTGGTTGCCAATTTTTTGTGTTCGCTATACGTAGAGACATTGTTCAGACGCGTGCTTCGATACAGGTATAGGGTATAATGTATACCTTTTTTTGGCAGAAACGTTTTCTGAAATGACGTATCAAAGTATTAAAGCCTCCTTAGGGCCCGTATTAACGAGTATAAAATAAATTCAATTTGGGAAAAATAAAATTCAAATTCGCTTTTCATTGGTCAACACACGCACCAGCACCAAATATGATACCCCAAGATCCTAATCTTTGGTGCTGGTGCGTGTGTTGACCAATGAAAAGCGAATTTGAATTTTATTTTT
>MEHQ01003610.1:35976-48072 GCA_008828725.1 Saccharina japonica
ATGATCTACTCGACCGCCAGCTGGGTGACCGCCAAAACAAAAAAGAAAAAAAAAACGGCACCCTGGTTTCTAGCTCACGCAGTGAGAGGCGTGTTTTACAGCGTCGTGCCAACGACGCCAACCCAACATAACGGTATAGGGGGGGGGGGGGGGGTGTACTCATGTGTGCACTCATGCATGGCCGTAGTCGTATGACCATAGACCCTCGCATCCCTACAATGCCGGGACGGAGCATGTCGGGTTTTCACCGACCAGGCAGACATTGCTAGCACCAAGCGCGAAGCGCCGTGAGGTGTTGGGCGAGTCGCATGAAGGGTGAGCTGCATCCTACTAAGAACCACTTGTCAGGCGGACTTGCATATGGATGACAGCTTCAATGAGTTAATTTAATGTCTGGTGTGACTACTTCCTGAGACAGCAATGGGAGCACTATGTATCTGCCTCATGAATGCCTTACCATATTACACTACGTGATACGATCATTCCCCTTGTGCGGAGCAAAGGTTCTCCACCCCGCACTAATGATCTAACTCGACCGCCAGCTTTGGTGACCGCCAAAACAAAAATAACAAAAAAAACGGTACCCTGGTTGTCTAGCTCACGCAGCGAGTGACGTGTTTTACAGCGTCGTCGCCAACCGACGCCAACCCAACCCATAAGGGGGCGCAGCTGGGGGGGGGGGTATACTTCATACCAGGTATTAATGTACGGCCGTAGTCGTATGATCATAGACCCTCGCATCCCTACAATGCCGGGACGGAGCATGTCGGATTTTCGCCGACCAGGCAAGACATTGCTAACACCAAGCGCGAAACGCCAGCTTTTAAGGATTCCACCAGATGCGTCGTGGAGACGGATACATAAGAAGTATGTTTATACATGGTGCCTTTCGCTGTCTCTTCTTTTGTTTCCTGATCGCTGTACTTGCTGTGCCGCTCATGCAGTCACGTCCCGCCCCCTTGAACACGTTTTGTGATGCCTCGCCTACGGGGTACCTCTTTTCGTGCTGCAAATGCCTTTTTTTTTAGTGCTACAGGTTATGGGTTGGAGGGCTCACAGATGAAAGGGTACTGGGATAATTATCTGAGGAAGAAAAGCGACGGACTGCGCCCACTAACGTCTCCCATCAGGCAAGGCCTCCATTTTGCTTGCTGTCTTTTTTGTTTGTTGCCGTGGCCGCCGTGTTGTCCCCACTGACTGCTGCGTTTGGCATGCTAGCTGTCTGTATGTTTGTACTCATTTTGTGACAAATAAAACAAGCCCTCAAAGGGTCGTTCTTATCGAGCAACCTTTTTCCAAAACTTCCAATTTTGTTTTTAACAGGAAAAGCAAGAACAGCAAGATTTATTTGGGAATTTTGGAATTTTAACAGAGGACAAAATATTTGGAAGGCTTCGCATTCCAATATTTGGACATTATTTTTGGAAAATACGGAAATTCTAAAAATTGCGTGAAAACAATATTTGGAGATTTCGGGGAAAAGTTGCTCGATAAGAACGACCCTAAGTACTTTAAAGTGGTATTCATATTGTTTAGGAGTCGTGGGTCCACACCGAGGCTGTGCCGAACGTTTCACGCCAGCCCTGTCCTTGGTGCTCGCCTGTATGCCCCATGGACGCCGTAGAAGAATGGGCTGATACACGGCACAGTTATTCTAGGAGCCCGGACTCAACATCAGCTACGTAGTGCGGTCTACCTTTCCGCTCTGATTTCCTCTTGGACGCTGTGTTTTCTCGTGACAACGCCGATATTATTTTCCACTCCTGTCATTGTCAGCGGATGCTCTTTTTTTTTCCGTGCCCTCATGAGCGAGCGAATTCCATAAGATTTGACGTCCGCGCCCTCTTCGAAGACGGCTCTTTCCGGGCTCGGTTAGACATGCACCGCCCCCCCACTCATTGAAGCTGGCATCCATATGCAAGTCCGCCTCACAAACGGTTCTTAGTAGGATGCAGCTCACCTACCATGCGAATCGCGGAAAACCTCATGGCGCTTCGCGCTTGGTGCTAGCAGTGTCTGCCTGGTCGGTGAACACCCGACATGCTCCGTCCCGGCATTGTAGGGATGCGAGGGTCTATGGTCATACGACTACGGCCATGCACGGATATGAAGTACACCCCCCCCAACTCCTTTCTGGCGTGCGATTTGATAGTGTTTTTCGCCGTTTTTCGACGGTGATGTCCGATTACTCTACGAGTGCCCCCGCCTCCCTTTTTTTCTCCTTCGCACTTCGCTAGAGAAGCCGATGCTGCTGCACGCCTCGTCTTGGCCCTAACGATCTGTTGGATGCGCGCGCGAATCATGTGATGGAACATTTTACCCGCGTGTTTGAGAACTGAGATTTTGTGCACCGACAGCACGCACGCAAACTCGCGTCATTTGTTCCTGGCGTTTAACTTGGATGGCCGGCGTGGTGCGATTTGTGCCACTTTACCGCGTGCAACTTCTGCGATGGCTTGGACACGCGACGGCAGGGCCTCCAAGCGACTGCTCCGCGGACTCCCACCGACGCTACTTTTGCGACCAGAGCACGAAGTCTTTCGGGATGAGATCGCACAGATGGGGCGGAACATTACAAACGCCGGTCAAAAGGTGAGGACCCTCGGGGAATAGTGCACACACGCGGCTGCAACCCAGGCTTTAATGCCGAAAGCGTGCGTATCGCTGCAGCTCTGACAATCGCAACGATAACCGCCTGGGAGATTGCCGGCGACAGTACAAGAATACTCCAGTATATCGTGTCTCTCTTGTGTCGAAATCAATTGATAACTTGAAATGATTTGAATTAAATAATGCCTGGAAAATTCCAGGCATTTAAGGTAATTACGTTTTTGTGTGTCCGTAGGAGCAATAATCTACTCAGTCGTACGTGTGAATTACCTGGTAGGTCATTTCCCTGGCGCGTGGTTTGCGCTGCCCTTGCGCCCTTGGTATGTCTTTCGTCCACGCCACCAATGCTCTTGTTGACGATACCTGCAAGGCAGAAGCTAGGGCCAGGGGGCAGAGGAAGCCTACAGGCTGGTTCAAGGTGAACCCAACAAAAAAAGTAGAAAAAATAGAGTCGGAAATTCACGCTGTTTTTGGAAGATAGATCCTGAAGTTTTGCACACGTCTTATATGAACTCCCGCCAACCCGTTTCCGGACGGGTTATTTTTGTTTTCGCCAGATATATATATGTTTTTATATTTGGGCCTTAACGAATCACAAATTGCTGGCGGAAAAAAACAAAAACGGGTCGACCAGGACTTGCGAAACACATGTGCAAAAATTCAAGACTTATCTCATAAAGACGGCGTGAACGTTTGGACTTTTGTGCGGAAAACATGTGTTGTTTGCATAGTTGTCTTGAAAATTATTCGTTTCAGCGTACTATCGATTTTTGGCGCGTTGTATTTTACTTAATATTGACCTTGTGCAGTCAATCCTCAAATATTTGCGCGTTAATTTCTTCACGTATGCCTTGGGGTACCTGGAACCGGCTCGTTCAGAAAACAAAACTAGCCATTATCGACCTTTTTGAAGGCCTGTGGTTGGCGGAGACACATCTTCGACGCTAGCGCCTCTCGTTTTGTATGATCTTAACTAAAAAGATGGCTACGCCGCTCTCTTCTCGAGCACATTGTTTATGTAACTGCGTAGGCTAATCACGAGATTAATAAAAACAGCACTCTCCAGTTGCTTGCTTGTGTCATAACTCATTCGCCGGAGGCGTGTTTGTATCATCCTTATCAACAGTGTGAAGCAGTAGCGCCGTAACCTTGAGGGGAGTTTGCGCTCTGCCGACCGTTGCGTACCTTGGTACGACTGTGAGCTACTCCGGCTGCCGTCAATTGTTTCGAGTGTTGTACGAGTACACCACAATAGTTACGGAGCTACAATCCACCGCAACAGCACTTCGCCTGGTCCAGCTACAACAGCTATTGTGCAAAAAACAATGTTTACTCGTGTCGTTTGTTGTTTGTGGCGAATTTCGTTTTCGGCAACTTTCCGTCATCAGTCTCGTCTCTCGTTTATGTGCATGACGGTGGGAACTTTGGCGAAGGCTGCTACTGCGGCTGTAGCAGATTGGGCCAACGTTTCCCGACGAAATACGTAGCAGGGAACGATAAACGCCGTCACTGCTGTGTCCGTTTCGTTTTGTCGTGATAGATCTACATCTACGTTAGGAGTGACAAGTTCCTTTGAAGCATGGTACGTACTTCGTTCTGTGACTGGCGATCCGGCGCCGACAAACCCTTTCATTGCGAATGCCTCTGATTGAGGCGAGGGAACTCCCAAGATTGGTACTAAAGCCCAACATTTTTGTTCCCTGTCTTGCTCGCTTGCACGCTCTCTTCTCAGGTGGAGGAGATTCAAAGCAAGGGGTGCATTCATGGCATGTTCGCCAAGGGGACGGGTTCCTGCGGCATAGAGTCCCTGCTAAATGCCGCCGACTTTCTCAAGAAGCACCGCACTTGAGCCAAGGAAGGTCGGCTTGCTTCTTCTGCTGCTGCAGTGCTGCTGCTGAAGTGTGTTTCGTCCGCTGGTATTAGGACTAAAGCGAGTTGCCCACTTTCACAGCCGCCTATATATATAGGGCATACCTTAACAGGGTATGCCTTACTTTTGAGCTGGGTAGAGCCGGAAACCCGCGCCGTCCCATCAAAAATCGCGGAAAATGCAATACGTCGAAGTATTGTTTTTTTAATTTAGTCGTTTTTTACCTGATCCTTCCACCAGCGTACATGGTTGACGACGGTAACAAGTATTCATCAGCGCGAGCTCCTAGCGAGAGCCAGCCCTTCTTGTTTTTGGCGGTCGTTGTATCTTTTGGGAATGTTATGTTTTTCTCTCTCTTATCTCTCTCTCGCTCGGTCGATCGATCGATTGGCGCGATTTGGCGAAGAAAGTCGTCTTTGCGACATGCAAGCGAAGGCCGCCGACGTTTTACAGGATAGATGGGTTTCCGGTCAGTATTTTTCGCGTTTTCAGAGCCCTCCCAGCCAGAACGGTCGACTGGAAAATGGGACGCAGATATCTCAGTGATGGTCTTCACGCACACCCTCGTTGAGTGACGTTGCTCCTTAAGTCTTATCATGCCTCGAGTCGAGTTTCAAGAAGGAGAGGGGGCACTCCTGCCTCTGAGCGCCCCCTGTTTCCCGACGTGGGTACCGCCTGGCAGAATACGAGAAACCCCAGCTGGTTCATCCCTACGTATCTATATTTACGCCGTGCTTGGTATATAAGATGTATAGCACACGATCATAGTAGGGTGCGGTGGGTCGCTATCTGTATCGGGGGTTTGCAGTATTTGTAACGGCGTTGGGGCTCTGCTGTTAGCGATGGGGGGGGGGGGGGGAGGGGGCAGGTTCTTTTCGTCGGGTAGGAACACTCGTCGGGAAAAATGTGGCCATCCAAAAGCGGAGAATTTGTTTTTAATCGGCCTGCTATGGGTCCCTTTTTAATGCGGTAATAGTTTTAAACCGCTAGATGTTGGGCGCGTGAATTTGGTGGGGGCGTCTGCTGAAGGCTGCCGCGCATTCCACGCATACATGTAAGAAACAGAGAGCCGGAAAGCGCTCGTGTAAATTGTACTCTAGAGGGTGCATCATTTTCGAGGTTAAGAACTGTTGCTTTGCGTCAGAGTCAAGCGAGGGCAGCATGCACTAGTGATAAAAAAAACAAGCGTGTATTAAAACGAGGAAATACCCGGAGTGCGTATATACGAGACGGGGGGGGGGGCTGCGGTAGAGGTATGACCCCGGAGTCTTCAGAGTTGCATGGCACCGCGATGGGGGTAACCTATTTCAAACTTTTAATTTAAACCGCACCAGTAACTACTGGTGTGCTGTTTTGTGTCCTGGTCACTTTCTGCTTGTCTTGGAAGTGATGCTTTGTACGTAGGGAGACCTTGTATTTGTAGAGGGCGCTATTAACGTGATATGTTAAAGACTACATACAGTACCTGGTATAAACGTACAGCAGCAATTGGGTACCTATTTCGGGAGTCAACAAAACCAAGCTCAAGTCAGTTCGTGTGCAGAGAGAGCTTGTTTTTTTTTTTGTTTTGTAATCGTTTTTTTCTTTTTTTTCGTGTGCTCTCCTTATTTTCTTTGTACATTCTTCTTTTTTATGTTATCTGGTTTACTTTATTGGCGATGTGCTCGGTCGAGCCCTGTGCATTGACACCCCACTCGCTGATCTGTTGTGCCGCTGTATTGTGATACAGTTTTCCTTGAGGTTTGGCTTTATTTCGTAGTTTTGTTTTCCACTGAATTTTGCCTTGGTCTGAGGAAAAAAACATCAGTACGTTCGGTACTCCGGGTATTATTGTCTGTGTCTTAGATGAGTGCAAATAGCAGCATTAGCGGTGGCACCAAGTCCAAGTGGCGGCGAAAAACACCATTTATTGATGGAGAAACAAAAATGGAAGAAAAACGCCTATGTGGTGAAGATGCGGAAACCCAGAGAAAGAGGAGATGGAATAAAGCAATATAATCAAGGTGGACATAACCGTTACTGTTGTAACATCGCGTCGTAGGTTAAATCGTATATAGTTTGGGATCAACGGGGCCTCCTGCTGCGACCAGCCGGAGGCGCTCACCCAGGGTTACTACTCCCGCGTTAATTGTCTAGCAATCAACGCGGCACCCCGTCGCAGAGAGTAGGTACCCCGGTAAAATAAACACTAACAAAATTGATGTCACATCGCTACCAACGATGGGCGGGCGGGATGGTCTGTTTTTTTCCTAGCCTTTTTCTACTTTGTCGTGCTGTTGATATCGATCACGGGGTGAAACTCAATCACTGTCTCCCAGTACAGCAAGGAGGCTTGCCTGAAAAGGGATCTGCCCTGCGGGCGTCCCCTCGTTTCCGTTTCAGATTACTGTTGGAACATTGCGTCGTAGGTTAAATCGTATATAGTTTGGGATCAATGAGGCCTCTCTGCTGCGGCATGAGACCACACCCATACTTGTTGACCCTTCTCTTATCTCGTTGACGTCGTTCGTTTGACTCTTATCCTTTCTGCGGGTTCCTTCTCTTCCTTATTGTCCCCAAACTTCTAGCCTAGCTGCTTATGGGTTCTGCTACCGTTGGTTTTCCCGTGGGAAAGTTGTGTACGAGTTTCCGAACCCCTCAAGACAGTGATACGGCGCTTTGGTATGCGATTGGAGGGTGAGGCACCCGGGAACGCGTCGATTAAAAGTCGGTGTGGAGCCTTTCGTGGCGTGTCTCCGTGTGGTTCTTCCGGAAATAACATACGCTCACTTCGTCCTTGAAGGGCGACAGCCGCGGAGCTTTTATATTGGTGGTCTCGCAACACTACCTTTTCCCAGATACCGCAGCCCGCAACCCACCGCCGTTACCATACGCTTTCGTCTGACGGATCACGCATACCAGGTAACGTCTGCCACAGTCGGCATGTCCTCTACGTTTCGCTTGATCCTCGCCCCTCCATCCCATTCATCCCGCGACGTTCAGAAGTGGGAAGTTTTGTTTTCTAGCCGCTTTCTACTTTGTCGCGCTGTTGTAGAGCTGCGATATCGCTCACGGAGTGATACTCAATCACTGTCTCCCAGTGCAACAATGAGGCTTGCTTGAAAAGGGATCTGCCCTGCGGGCGTCCCCTCTTTTCCGTTTCAGATTACCTGATCATCTTAAGGCATGAAGAAGCGCCGAAATCGGCGTTTTGAGCATTCCCTGGGTTTACCTACGGCCTCTATAGGCGAAAATCGAAACGAGTCTACATAGAAATCCGCCATAAAGTGGTACACCCGTCGGTGTTACGCCGGTTTACTGTATAAGCTCCGCGTATCAGTAGTTCAAGGTGGAACAAACCAGGGATGGCGGTTACGGTGATCTAGGATTTCTCCTTACACGTAGCGACCGAAACACAGCCTTTTATTTTATTTTATTTTATCCTCCGGCGGATGGGTAAAACTAAAGCTTAAGCCCCCCACATTTCCACGTCTCACTGCGTTTCGTATGTCAATTCACTCCATGCCCCCTCGGCAGTATCAGCCCATGCTGCAACTGCTCCGGAGACTTGAGCATGTTGACCCGACCTGACCCCCGAAGGGGCCCGGTGCGGTGGGGATAGCCACCGGAAGAGTCATCTCTCCGGGTAGTGTGAAACTTGCCGAAGCTCATCCACCAACAAAAACCCAGGCCAAGAAGCCTTGCCGCCAGACTCGGATCAGTTACGATCCACCCTACCCGCTTGGGCGTTGGTCTTTTGAATGTACTTACGGCAGTTACGGCGAACAACGGGGGTGATTAAAACAACCCCCCCGGCTTTCCACTGTTGCTTCATTGCATACGGTATAGAAACGCAAAAGCACGAACTGATCGAGGTGTTAACGCCGCGCGATTAAGACGACCCAAGCGACAAGTGAGTGTGTTTGTGCATGTTTGCTGTGATGTACCGGTAGTCCAGTTACTACGCAAAAACAATCGAGTTACGTAGAAAGAAAGACATTTCGACCTAAACAACTGTAGTTCCAGGTGACAAATCCAACCTAAACAAATGACCAATCATTAAACTGCGGGCACGTAATGTCTTTCCTGTCGGGCATTCATTGCACGCGACGTCGTAATCGCCCCCCCTGGGACAAGTCTCTCCCCGGTATACCGTTTTCTGCCAGGCATGCCGTTTTATGTCGCACGGCCCGAGTCGCATAAACCCTTCAAAAGAAAGAAACGTTTGAGCAAAATTTGTCACTCAAATAAGGTGCTGGAAAAACACAGCCAATCAATGCTGTATCAAGTGAAACCAGCGACGTACGTAGATCACTCTCGTGCAGCAGATGCTTGCAGTAAGTACACCAGTAGAGAGAAAGGGATTTCGTGCCCGCAGTTTTCTGATTGGTCATATGTTTAGGTTGGATTTGTACGTAGGTACGTACGTCAGGAGTACGAGTAGGTGCGTGCAGTAGGTAGGCAATTAAGCAGTACACTGAGGAATGGCGCGGTAACACATATCATTAGCGCTGCATTTCAGTTAAAAACAAAATGTGTAGCTGTTGACAAAAAGTTTCAAGACCAATCGTCAATAAAAAAAACAAGAAAACGATAACAAATGCATGTCCAAACAAATGGTGGACGAACAAAAACAAAATACAAGTTACTCGTATCACGAGTAACTGCCCCCCGATCACGGCCTTACCTCGGGGGGCGGTACGCTAGCACGGCGGTGCGCTAACCTACTGCACCTGTGCCTGCTACAGTAAC
This sequence comes from Saccharina japonica, assembly GCA_008828725.1. Lineage (NCBI taxonomy): Eukaryota > Phaeophyceae > Laminariales > Laminariaceae > Saccharina > Saccharina japonica. The sequence continues at coordinate 45,188 of MEHQ01003610.1, forward strand.
CATTAGCGTGAGAGATGGCACCGTCTCCGCCAAACGGCTCCAATACACTGCACTGCGACCTTTCCGTATTCATAGTCGGAACAGTTACAACCTTCAAACCAATTAACTAAAGCCTAAACCCCACATCACCAGCAGCATCCTACATAATATGTAGCTAACATTGTACGAAGTTTTTTCCCTCGAAACCAAGGTTGCATGGGGAACGGATCAAGCTAACCCTTTACTGGTATATAGTACCGGGGTTGCCCGTAAACATAAACCACCAACTCCTGACTACCAATATGAGAGGCCCAAAAGGGAGGGGGGGGGGGAGGCGCGGCATGCGGAAACTAATTAACGAAAAGCCTGTAAAAAACTCGTTCTTAAGCACACTTTCGTCGAGAACTCCCACCCCAATGGTTTGTTTTTCATTGCGACCTTTCTGGAATTGCGATGTCGTCTCGCCTCTCTGCCGTCCACCCCTGATAATCTTAGAAACTAACAGCGGGGACGCGCGAAGTGTGTCCCCTGTTGTGGAAAAACCTCCGGTTGTAGCGTATATCTTTTACCAGGGTAACTTACTCTCTGCGACGAGGTGCCGAGTTGATTAAGGGCGAATCAACGCGGGGGGTAGTAGCCCTGGGTGAGAGTCTCGGGCTGGTCGCATCAGAGAGGCCTCATTAGTCCAAAACTATATACCAGGTACGAATTCAAGCGACTACGGCACTACAACAGAACGCTACCCGTGTCAAGCGTTCCAAGTAACTTCCATTCCGCTGGTTCTCGAGATGCAACGACCCCGCTATCATCACCGCACCCCAAAAACCCGCCGCCGTCCCGCCCCGTCCCACCAACCTCTTTCTTTCACACGAAAATGAAAAAAACAAAAACAAGAACAATCATCAATCATCAATCATCCATCATCACCTTCTGGCGTCGTCACAGGCAGCCCGGTGTTGCTTCTGGTAGAAGCGCGCCCCCACGCTGGAAAACCTCAGGCGTCGGTCCACATCAGTCTATGCATATATTGTGCACGACAAAAAAAAGAAGAGAGACAACAAAAAAAAAAACGATACAGGCTGGTTCAGGCATATCACCCAAAATTAATTCAGTGGCGAATGTCCACGCCATTTGTTGGAGATAAACCCTGAAATTTGGCACACGTGTTTTATGCGCCCTACCCGAGACTTTAACGGATGGGTTTTTTTTTTTTTTTTCCCGTCAGATATTGCTTGTTTTGTATTTTTTTGGGAAATTTGGGTCGTGTGAGATCCGTAATTTCCGGCGAAAACAAAAAAAAAACATTCGCAAAAGGCTCGGTTAGGGCGCATAAAACACGTGTACCAAATTTCAGAGTCTATCTCCAAAAAACGGCGTGGAAATTTGGACTTTTATGCGGTAAAAGTGCAAAAATAGGCGTCGCCTCGTAATTACTTAGTTTCAGTATATAATCGTTTTTGGGCGTTAAATATGACTTAATATGATCATACGCAGTCAGATCTTCGAATATTTGCGTGAAACTTTGTACAAACATGCCTTGGACCACCTGGAAGCGGCTCGTTCAGAAAAAAAAATGGGGGAAAACATTTTCCTACGGAAACGCCTGACTATCGTTGACCACTTTGAAGGCCTGTGATTGGTCGGGCCACATTTTCGGCGGTAGCGCCAGTTTTAGGTCCCTGAACAAAAAACTGGCGATGTCACCCTCTTCCACTGTTCATGGCGGTCAGTATGATACCAAATATGTGACATTGGAGTTGCTATTGCATGCGGCATTCGTGACTGACGAAAGTTTGGGTGATATGCCTGAACCAGCTCGTATAAGAAACCACACTCGTAAAAAAAAAGGTCAAAACAAAAAATGGGCCCGATTAGAGCAGTTTCGAGGCAGCTCGGGAAGGTTCGGGTTTTGAAGACCGTCAGTAGTAAAGAAGATACGCAACCAATGTACTGGCGTGAGTGCACAACTGGCTACAACGGGCTGGTCAGGGGGGGGGACAGGCTTCAGAGCCCGATTTAGTTACTTCAATAAAGTGGGAAAAACGGGGGGATGATAGGAAAAGGTTTAATTTGCCTGACATAACCCAGTTCCTAAAGTCACTGGGAAAAAAAAGACAAACAAAAGGACATTGGGGGGTCGCGGGGGGGCTATGGACGAATTCACTAAAAAAAATATATATATTTTTTCTGTTTGTTTTGTTCATGAATCTGGAATTATTATTAACAAGTGCTGGATCATATCCACACATAATCTGTAGCACATATAAAACACACCCGATATAGACTGCCACTTTCTCCTGTAAACCCTGCCGTACTTTAACCCCACAGGGAAGGCGGGCGGGTTATTGTTTCAACTCGCCGAACTTCCCCCCAGTGCCAGACCCCTGCTCGCCCACACCCACGAGTAGAGCCCAGTACTAGTTGGTACTCTTCCTTTCTATCTCAATCCTTCCCAGCCTCCTCTGCACTTCCAGTGCAACCACTCACTACAACCTCCCAACATGATGACCCTATACCCCATCCCCTATCAATCACGTCAACGATTCAGTCCCTCTCCACAAATTCCAGATTTCCTTTGTTCAATCTTCCACTTTACTTGTTTACTTTCGTTTTAGAAATACTATACTATAGTGGGGTGTCAGATTTGTGTCTTTACGTGCATCCGGTCTGCAACAGACTCATCCCACGGTAGGGGCGAGCAGATTTCTGAGCCCTCACATGAGGAGCTCAATACTCACCCGAAACATGACATTCGGAACATTCGTCGCGCAACCGACCTAACCTTCCAACAATGCGAAGTCCAAAAACAAATACGAAGTATACCAGTAAAATATATAGTAGAATCCGGTGGTTACTCACGTGGGAGCACACCGGTCAGAAATTATTGAGCCATAAAAGTGGTACCC
>MEHQ01003142.1:0-213178 GCA_008828725.1 Saccharina japonica
AAAATAATATTCTGGTGGTATGAATACAGCGAAATTATGTACATGATAGGGAGTCACACTACTGGCATCGCGACGTGTGCCGCCGGAAGTACTACAAATAGGCACTAACCTGGAGAACTCAGACTAGTATACACACTGGACAAAACAGCCTACCGCTCCAGTACGTGCTATTAACAGTAGCACGCGGGTGTCTAGATAAACATGAACACGAATTATAGCAGGTATTAGCGTTGCGAGATAACTACGTAGAGTATTTGTCAACAATTATGTACTATTGTGGGTTATATTGAGGAACTCATCCTTTGTGTTGTTTTGCGATTGCACCCCCGCACCTGAAAATAAATAATTAAACTTGAACACGTTTTTGTTGTGCGGTTTGATTCGCAGAAGCAAATACATACTCAAAAACAAATAGTTTGGAAGAGCTAACATGCGGTAAATGTGCGGTTTGACGCGTAGAAGCACATATACTCAAACACAAACAGTTTGGAACAGGTATTATGCCGCCCGGGACATACACACACGCGGGTTTACGAAATAAGTGACTCGCGTTTGCGACATAATAACTATGATTACCAAACCAATCTTATAATTCAGGATAGGGAGGTAGCATTGAGGCTGACTGCTGCTGCTGCTGCTTCTGCTGCTGCGGTGCTCTTGTTTGGTTTTTGAAGGAACACGTGGTGGCCTAGAGGAAGTAGAGGCTGCTCGTGTTGCTGCAGGCAAGCGCCAGGGCTCAGGGTCCACGGAGACGAAGCTACTGCTCTGCTGCTGGCATGATTGTAGTCGGGTGCTAATTCTGCCGTTGTCTGGAAGCACGCAAGCACGGCAAACCTGTGCCTCTGACCTCCCTGGGTAGAGGAGGGTACACACAGCACACACGTAGAGGGACACAGACAGCATACACAAGCTGCGTCGTCCCCTGACCGTCTACCCTCTCACGGCGATAGAGCGCACGCTCCTACGCAACTAGCTACACACCACAGCGGGGGTACACCACCACACCAGCATGGTCAAGGAGCTGCACACCAAGCGTCTCTATCTCGCACGCGCACTTCTCTCTCCTCTGTTCTCAACAAGATGTGGTATAATGGTACGCGGGGGGTTTCAACTTGTTTGCGATTGTCCGCCACGCCGGGGAGAGAGCGAGCCGTCCCCGGGAGGGCTTCGCAAGCCCCCCGCTCGCCGAGTTCGACGCAGGCGCCCGCTCGTTCGCCCAAGACACCGAGGGCTGATGTGTGGGAAGGGCGCAGCACGCTCGCGCGGCGGTCGCCGGCTCGGCGGCGGACGGTAGACCAAGCTTTGTGAAGTGTACCGGATTCAGAGTAGGTTCGATTGGCCCGCTTCACGCTCAGCGCTCCATCATAATAATAGTGACCCATATTAACCACCACTGTGACCGAACAGCTCGGCAGCTCATTGCCTCGTACAATAAGACTCTCCTCTCCTATACGTCATGGTACGTACCTAATATACGCGTATACGTATACGGCGTACCGGCACGACTACATCATATACGTTCAGCCTACATCATATACGTTCAGCAGCAAACAGTACCAGAGGAGTACTACTATCCTTTGGTACGTACATATTTACGTATACTCCTATGTATATGTTGGTGAGTTTTGAAGACCACAGGGCACAGGGCGCCAACCAATGTAATGCATTGATTTGCAGGGCGACACCTGGAAACCACGATTGATTCTGAACCAGGCGTGCTTGTCACAGGACCTTCTCTCTCCTATATGAATATGGTGTGCAGGCAGTACTCCCGGAATCATTTGTGATATATATGTACATTACGTATGCTGATCTGGTGACCACATTTGCCTAGGTATGGGCCGTTGGTCTTTTCGACGTCAGACTTCGTCTGTTGGGCGTGCCACAACAACCAGAACATGGAGTGGTCACTTGCCCATGGTCGTTTTGACACAGAAATGGGGATATCTCTCCGCAGCGTAACAAAAAGGGGGACGATACATAAAAAGGGAGACTTTCCCAAACTAAGTGGACGGAAAGGGGGATACCCTCGCGTAGGCATAACAAAAAGGGGGATATGCTCACTCCCCCCTTTTGATCGCTCTCGTTCACCCGCCAAACGTCTGAAAAAAAAACCGCTGTGAACGGTAGGGAGATGCCATGTGAGTGTGGCGAACGCATCAGGTTTTAATTTCGAGACGATTTGACAGAGTACATAGGCGTACCCGGCGACGAAAACCGATGTCCCCTTTTTTGTCACTATATAGGGGGGTGTACCCCTTTTTGTAAAATCCCTAAAAAAAACTACCTGGTACAGCAGTACTTCGAAGAGCTGTCGGTCGAATGTTGGGCCGTTCGTAACAAAGAAGAGCTGTCATACGGTCCACTCACAACTAACGACCGACGCAGGTTTACGTAACTCTAATGGTATTTATATAAGTTTAGTAAAAATAGGGAAATATATAAGTCTGAACCGCAGGTCCTGTCTACTATGATCCCTCTTAATATTAATAGTATCATCCCAAAATCACGTGGTGGCCGTCGCTAAAATCGTCGCTTTGTACCGGGCCGTTTTTAACGACGCGTATTTAGCAAATAAATTGCCAAATTTCCATTTTTTGGCAAGTTTTACTTGCCATAATAGTAAAACACTTGCCGAGTTTTTTTCCGGATATTTCCGTAGCTGTTCGTTGGCAAGTTTTTGGAAAGTCAAATTTGCTATTTCACTTGCCATTTGCGACCAATCACGCCTACCCAAGACCATGCAAACCACACGCCGTTGCGCTAGACGCACGAGCTGCAGCAACACAGGAAGATACCGAGGGTTAGATGGTGCTGACAGCAGATGATGGTGGCTGACGGCACTGCTGAAGGGGTTGCTGGCGCGGGTGACGAACCGCGTGTAGGCGTGACACTGGTGCCGTCTGGGGCTGATGCTCAAGTCAATTCCAATCAAACAGTCGCTCCAGCTTTCCCAAGACAACGAACAACGTGACTATGATCGCCCTGGAGGGCTGTCCACCTCTGGGATCTACGAGATATGCTTGGATCCGTCTCCAGGCCACCCATGCCTCGACGAGGGTGTCGTCTAGCTGTCCGATCCTTGCTGTACGGGGTTTGATAAAACAAACTGAAGGCGTTACGTGGCTCAAATAGCAAGTTTTATGCCATTTCATCGTGTTTGTCGATAGAAAGTATTTTCCAATACTTGCCCATTTGTTGTTTTGCTCTAATTATCGAAGTGTTCTTGACGTAATTTGCTCGCAGCGGTGAAAATAACAGACCCCGCTAAGTCAGAAACCGCAGGTCCTGTCTACTATGATCCCTCTTAATATTAATACGTAGTATCATCCCAAAATCACGTGGTGGCCGTCGCTAAAATCGTCGCTTTGTACCCTCAACTATTTTTGAAGGGTTCACAGCGAGCACACGGAGAGGGTAAGAGAGGAACCGAACACCAGACCAGTCACGACTTCAATGACATCGCTGGCGCATGCGGCAAGCTCGCACCGGGAGAAACACGAACTACCCGGGCACCACGGGCTGAGTGCCAGCGGCCGCGGCAGCCGCAAGCTTAGCAAAAACTGGGAAGAAGCGGCCACCAAAGGAAGAGCAGCGAATAGTCGAGCTCATGGTGAGAGGGGAGATAGGGGGTACGGCCCAGGAGTGCACCTTCCGTAGTTAAAAGTAGGGTGTTGGGTATGTATAATACCTTGTTGACGTTGCACCTTAAATAGCGTTGCGTTCGCACCAGGGAGCGGTTATTCAGCGCTCAATTTGTGTAGAACGAGCAGGCTGCATGGTGGTTTCGGAATGATCTGGTCAAGACTCTTCCGGAAATGAAGAATGATGGGCGTTCGCACGCTCACCGTTGTCGGGGAACCGAACGCTTNTACCTGGTACAGCAGTACTTCGAAGAGCTGTCGGTCGAATGTTGGGCCGTTCGTAACAAAGAAGAGCTGTCATACGGTCCACTCACAACTAACGACCGACGCAGGTTTACGTAACTCTAATGGTATTTATATAAGTTTAGTAAAAATAGGGAAATATATAAGTCTGAACCGCAGGTCCTGTCTACTATGATCCCTCTTAATATTAATAGTATCATCCCAAAATCACGTGGTGGCCGTCGCTAAAATCGTCGCTTTGTACCCTCAACTATTTTTGAAGGGTTCACAGCGAGCACACGGAGAGGGTAAGAGAGGAACCGAACACCAGACCAGTCACGACTTCAATGACATCGCTGGCGCATGCGGCAAGCTCGCACCGGGAGAAACACGAACTACCCGGACACCACGGGCTGAGTGCCAGCGGCCGCGGCAGCCGCAAGCTTAGCAAAAACTGGGAAGAAGCGGCCACCAAAGGAAGAGCAGCGAATAGTCGAGCTCATGGTGAGAGGGGAGATAGGGGGTACGGCCCAGGAGTGCACCTTCCGTAGTTAAAAGTAGGGTGTTGGGTATGTATAATACCTTGTTGACGTTGCACCTTAAATAGCGTTGCGTTCGCACCAGGGAGCGGTTATTCAGCGCTCAATTTGTGTAGAACGAGCAGGCTGCATGGTGGTTTCGGAATGATCTGGTCAAGACTCTTCCGGAAATGAAGAATGATGGGCGTTCGCACGCTCACCGTTGTCGGGGAACCGAACGCTTAAAAACGATCGCACAGATCGCACCCCTGCGCGAACTCAACGCTCTGTACGGCGATCTTCAAGTGAGAGCACAGCAGTATGAGCGAGAGATACGGACCCCGCCTGAATGACAACACGTATGCATGTTTGTATGTAGATGTCATGCCCCCCACAGTACGCGTCATGGAAGATAGAGATACGTGAAGACGCCGGAGCATATACCATACCAGGTGTATACCACCAAGAAATGGATGCGGAACAAACCGTTCCAACCGTTCCATACATCGTGTCCGGTATGAAACCTGTGCTGCACGATCTGTAAAAACAGGACTTCTACTCGTAGCAGGCAAAATAAACAAATGGACGTTCTTCAGGCTGCTGATACTGTTTTAACTCAGGTGTTCGACGACAACGTCGCGCACTATTAATAGTAGGCGAACCTAACTGGCCCTCTGGTTCCACCGTCCGTGGCATCCTTCGCGGCAACAGCAGAGTGAAGATACGTACCAAAAAGGAGTTCCGGAATAACTAAAATTACTTCTGCGGACCAATCTTATTTCGTGATGCAAACACAGCAATGTTTGCCCTCCCTTGCAGATCCAAGGTCCCCAACACGTCTTCTTGTTAATAGAAACCACGTCGAACAGGCTATACGTTGGTCGGGAGCGGGCCTGAGCATTAGAACTAGAGCTATGCTGTGTTCGGGAAGGAATAAGGAGAACTGTAACATATATGATACATACGATACAAAGTAGAAGCAAGATAATGTGTAATAATATAGTAAGTAATTCATTGCTTTTCACCTTCGAAGGAGACGATATATGTTCGTGGTATGGGAGGGTACCATTAATTAATTTGGCGAAAGAGGGAAAATAATATATGGTGTTGTTGTACCATAAATACAGTAGTATTTGCTGTATGTAGTAAAAATGACGAACAACGTGTTTTTCGAACGACTGAAACACTCTTGTTTTGGTTTCACCGAAGGGGTCTCTTATGCCGGACTTCAAACCTGTACAGAGAGTCAGAGTGTCGCACAGCTTCCCTCTACCGCAGATTTCGCCGATGTACCGCTGTTGAGCTGGGCGTCAAGCTTGTGAGAAATACACCCCCTGGGAACACGGTAGAGCACACGTTCTCTCGCAGCTCCCAACTTCGAATTTTGGCAGCTCAACAAGTGGTTGTGGTCGCCACGCAGCTGAATGATACCTGCATGCACCTGCTAAAAGGCGATACGCCTGTCATACAAACAACCGTAGCACCTGACAACACCGAGAACAACGACAACACATTCCGACGTAAACATTATCATCAACAACAACAGGCACATTACCTACAACAAAAGCAACAACAACAACAACGACAACGACAACAGCAGTAAGAACAACCCGAACAACACCAATAATAATCGTGCCCGCCAAACCAAACGCATCGCTTGCACGTTTCGCAGGAGCATCGCAAGTCGCATCCTTCACCACCGCTGTTTTCTGCTTTCTGGCGGCGACAGCAAAAACGACGACCGCCGGCCCCGTTCAATCAGACTCCGTACAGCTGGCTGAGATTGAAAAATACTTTAGTACCCCGAGGGAACCCCAAGACCGGAACAATGTCCAGCCACTTTGGTTCGAGGCTTGGTGAGAACGCGATTTGGAGATGAGCCTCGTTGTAGCCGAACGCCTGCTACGGTGGTAGCGGTACGGCTGTGGCATCTACTGCATGTTAGGATGTTAGGGTCTTCCCACATGGTCAACTTCATCTATTACTACAGTAGTAACCATCTGAGAACGGTACTTTTTTTTGTGGGTTCTGCCGATGGCTGTACTGAAAGAACCAAGGCGATAATTCACACGCCGGTTGTGTCCAACAATGCCCTGAGTGAAAACGAAAATTCGCGTTCGCGTCGATTTTTATATTTTTCAGTTTTGCTTTAGTTATAGCCTTGAAAGGCTATTTTTGGTAAGGATTGCAAATGGCCAATTTTCAATATATTTAATTTCGGCTGGCTCAGGAAACCATATTCTAGACCCGATATTGAAAATGTGTTCCCGGAGGATTGTGGTGATTAGCTATACGATCATCATACAAGTTGTATTGTAGTAAAATATCCATTTTTGATGGCGCTGAAAATTTTTCCGTTTTCGTTTTTTTTCCTTACTGACAGTAAGGAATTAACCCCAAAACGGAAAATTTTTCAGCGCCATCAAAAATGGATATTTTACTACAATACAACTTGTATGATGATCGTATAGCTAATCACCACAATCCTCCGGGAACACATTTTCAATATCGGGTCTAGAATATGGTTTCCTGAGCCAGCCGAAATTAAATATATTGAAAATTGGCCATTTGCAATCCTTACCAAAAATAGCCTTTTAAGGCTATAACTAAAGCAAAACTGAAAAATATAAAGATCGACGCGAACGCGAATTTTCATTTTCACTCAGGGCATTGTTGGACACAACCGGCGTGTGAATTGTCGCCTTGGTTCTTTCAGTACAGCCATCGGCAGAACCAAAAAAAAAAAGTACCGTTCTCAGATGGTTACTACTGTAACACTCCACCAAACAACCGACTTCTGAAGCATTTTGGTCGTGTAAGCATGCTACAGAATCCCATGGCCACTACTGTTGTACATAGGTATTTTCAGTAACTTATTTACGTGTCTTCTTGGTGCGTGAGACCACGCTATTATGACACATTTACTCAACAAAACCACGGTACAGAATGTCACACATACGCGAGAAATATCTCGCAAGAAGTCGAGACTTCGCTCGCTTGACCGGTGGGTAGAGAGCAGAGGACGCAGCATGGCTGTGATCCTTCTAGCCTTGAAGTTGCGGCGGAAACTCGAGGCATTCGCCACCTGGGAATCGAGCCTCCTTGAACGGACGTCATTTAAACAATAGCATCAAGGTAAAGAGGCGTTGTCCCAACAGGTAAGCAGTTGTGAACGGCAGCCAGGAGAACCCCGTGGATCAACGTCAAATTTGTCTCATAGGCCATCGCGCACATCGCACACACGTACTAAAGAGTGCACAGCAGCACCTCCGAGCCACCACGCCCCAGACCAACGTTCGGAGGCTACAATCCTCTTATCGCCACTTGAACCTTCGCCGGTGCTGTTGAGCTGAGCCTGTATTCTTGTTGTCCCCATGTATGTGGTGATGGCGTGCTGCTTGTCGTCAGTCGACGTGGCTTGGATCAAAGTCATAGTTGTTCGATAGGCCATCAGCGCACACACCACATACAGACGAGTATTATCTTCGTGCCGTACAAAACCTCGAAGCCTGGGAGCCACCAAGCTCCAGGCCATATGTCGTGGGCTACTACGCTCCTTTCACCATTCCAACCTCCGCCGATGCTGTTGATCTGAGACTGCACTGCTGGTGTTCCCATGTCCGTCGAGTGCTGCCTGTTATCTATAATCATGGTGTATATACGAGTAATCGTGTGTTATCGTGTGATAATTGCCGCAAGCAGAAAGAATACCCGCTTGGTAGATAGATGCGTGTTGCTTGGTCTTTGCTGCTGTTGTATACCATTCTGTCCCGAACAAAAAAGGGGATTTTTAGTTCAAATATTCACCACGGACAGTCCTTATATTCTGGACAGGGTGGTATACGAAGATGAGTCTTCGTCCTGTCGTAGTTGCTGTGTGTGGGAGAATGTGGAGCATTCGATCGACTAATTCCAACTTATAGAGGCCCAAGTCACGCGTGGGGGTGGCGGTAACAATTAATATGTTTGTGTGTACGCAGAGTGGCTGCTGCTGGGCCATACTATGATACCCCGAGCAGCTTGCTGTACTTGGTTTGGGCGTTGGGAGTTTGATGAGCTGTGTGCTGTGGCGCGATATTGCAGCTGTGTGCCGCTCTGCACTGTCTGCTGAGCTGCTGTGGAGCTGTGCGATGTGGCACTCGGTCAATGTTGCACGTTGGTTGCGCCGAAATGCGAATTACGCAGATAAACCAAGAATAAATTGTCCAGATATTATTTTCCATCTTTCGCTAAAACATATAATGATACCCCCCCCATACCACGAACAACCCACCTATAGATCCGTATTCTTCTCCCTCTTTCGCGAAATTAATTAATTATTAGACCTATGCCAAATGGGAAAACAAAGTTACCCTAAAAGGTTTGAATTCCTAAGATCCCCGCCAGATTTTTCCAGAACAAGCTTGCTATGTGGGACCGATTCTTAAAACGGAATATTCCCAACTTTTTGAAAAGCCCGAAAAAGGCGATTATCAGGCCGATGTTGGGACGAGATCGGCTTGAGAAAAACTCAGGCGGGTGCTAGTTCGAAGCGGCGAGATTCCGAGTCCTCGACAGAAATGGATCGACGAAACCAACGACTGCGTCATGAATTCTGAACGCGATGCGCTCGTTATTTGCTACGCGTACCTAATAATTGGATTCCAGCTGGTCGCCGAATTCGGCGCGAGTCGACGAGGGAAGAAAAGGCTAAAGTCTTCCCACGAAAAAACGAAGGCACGAACTATCAATAGTAGGGAGGGGGGGGGAGAGCCTGCTATGTGACCCCGGATCTTAGATGCGACCAGGTATATAGGAGGGAGAGAAAAATGAAGGGTGAAGGTAACAAAAGGAAATTGTGTACAAAGCCAAACAAAATCATAAATTGTCTAATTTAACAAAAATTGTGGTATCATCTTTATATCGATTGAAGATGTCCCAGATTTAATTATTTGCCATACGTCGTATCTCCATCAAATGTCCAATCTATATTAAATCGTCAACATGATCGCAGTACCAGCGGTGCAAATTAAGGAACCGGTTTAAATCCCATCATATTGTGTGACTCCTCAAAACTGCACCCACCAAACGACATAACGATTGAAGAATCCAAACGGTCTCCGTCGGGTGTGTCTTTGGTTGTGCGCAGGAAACGTATGCTCCATAACCAGATCGACGGGCTCTTGTCGGCCATCGCCCAACGCCCCGCCGAGAGGGGCAGTGGGTCGGATCCGGAGACGGAGCCGGGGCCGGAGCTCCACTTGGGCCCTGAACTAGGAAACGACTTCAAGATTGTCATGGTCGGGGACAGCACGATGAGGGTGAGAAGCTACAGGAAAAGCCATAGTCATACTGCGGGGTCGGGGTTCCAGAGTATAATGGCCATCAGGGGTGCTGCGGTTGGCCCCCTTGACTCAGTGCCCCCTAAACTAAAACCAAGCACGACACAAAAACCGTAGGTTGCCTCGACGCGCCCAATGGACTAGTAGTCTGCCAACGTATGTAGGTATTCCACATGGAAGAGGCTCGTAGGTATCATAGAGGGGGTACCTTTCGGGCCAACTTCTTACGACTGATGAGACTCCTGAGTCGAGGCATTCTCCAATGCCCTTGCAGTTTAAGTTGTACTTAGATGTTGAATTCGTGCTGAACCTACGTATGTAGAATTTGTCACTACAGTAATAAGACGACCGTAGTCGTTGGGTGGTGCGTACCTGTACTACAGTACACAAGGTTTGGAAACGCCAGGTTTTGTGTGGGGTGTAGAGCTTCTAGAACGAGGGGCTTGTGGGAAAGTAGCCCTCCCTTCCTTAGCACACTCAGAGGTTTCTGACCTACCGACGAGCCACTGCTGTGCTGTAAAATGGGGGTACCTTTGTTTTTCCAGCCCCCTGCAATGCTTCCGAAACGCAAAGCTTTATTTTGATATAACTTATTGTGTGCGCCACTCCATAAACAATCTCAGTATATTAAACTACTGTAGTTTTATACTATTAATACGAGGTTGCTTCATAGGCCATGAAAGGTTGATCCCACAAACGTACGTCCCGCGGGGATGTGATACGTTGCTTGAACTACTACTCTGCCGGTAGGCCTGCTGCCCCTGCTGCTCCGTCGGGTGTTTGATATTTTGTGTGCGCGTGCGTGTTTGCGGTGGGGTTTCTCGGGGCTGATGAATTTGACCAAAGGAAAGTAGTCGCCCCTGCCTGAGAGAGGATGTTCCCAGATGCATGCCATGCAAGCAATCTGAACATCTGTATATGAAACCTAGACGAAGCGCTCGAGTTTCCATAAATAGTTAAAGCATGTGATGTTGAGGCAAAGCGCGGCAAACACTAAAACTTACATGGCGTGTTCAGATGACACGCACCGGGAATGTGATTTGGTGTATTATCTCGGGAACTCACAGCACGGCAAACCATGTCAATCAGCTATTATTGGATGCTCGAAAAATACACTCGCCTGACGTCGGCTAGGAAACCCCTTCGCCACATGTTCTCGGTCGCGTTACAGATGCAAGCTACGGTACTATCTTGGCTCTTAATGCACAGGGATGACTTGACGTGTGAAGGCACCACGTCGGGCAAGTCGGGTCTCAGATGCTCTAAGACCGGGTCGAATGGCGAGGACGGTGGTGAGGGCCTGTTGAAACGCCCGGACCTGACTCTCAGCGTCGACTACGTTAAGGTACGTGTAGAACGTCGAGGGTTTCCTCATGCTACGGTTACCCAACAATACAGGGTTGTTATCGCTAGAAACTCCTGCTGAGGGGCACACTTCAATTTGTGTTCGACTCCGTGTGCGGTGGTGATGGGCCCTCAAGTGATAGAAACTAAAACGTTGTGTCGGGAGAGTTTTGATTGGACGGCACGGGCCTTCGGAATCGCCGATTTCGAAAGGGCTTCTCGATAAAGGTGCACCATGTTTTTTCTGAGCTCCCCACTTGAGGAGCGCCGTACCTCACCGAAAAAATGATTTTGGAGGAAAATAAAAGTGCTGCCGGATGAGAAACATCATGACCGAATTATACTCTGAAACATATTTCGTCACAAAAATGAAAGTCCGACGAATTTGGGTTAAGGAGCCCGATCCTTCAGAAAACGATTACGCCCAAACGTGCTACCTCTACCGTAGCACGCGTCTCTCGATATATATATATATTAGGCGGCCCCTTAAATAAACAACAATAATGGTGATTTTGTTTTTTTCGCGGAAGCTCGCGTGTTCAACAGGGAGCTACGGTACTTGTACGTATACGAAGTATGCCCACACGGCGAACGGCTATCTGTACTTGAATTGAACGGTAGAGGTGCACGCAGTCGGGTCTAGTGCCTCGAAGTACGCGAGTGGATGCAAACTACACTAGAGGGGCACCTCGTTTGTCTGAAGGTCCTCGCTTCAGGAGCTGGCTGCCTCACCTACATACTGACTTTGGCGGAGAAATGAAATTACAATATTGATCCAAAAACTCCCACGGCCTACGTATACGTAACGATAACCATATCGTAAAACGGTAGTGCCAGGTATGTCGTAATGCGATTCGAAGGACACGATACCGAGTAATTTCCCGTCAGTCATTATTTGGTATCTATAGTGTGGTCAATAAGTGGTACTGCCACCGCTACAGCAGTACCGGAGTACACGGGGTTAGTTGGCGGTACCCATTTCTGCGCCTGCCAACGAAATTATGCACGCCTCTTACGGTGCACACACAGCTGCCAGTAGCTGGTCGAGCTGAAACCCTGGAGCGGTTTGTGCATCCATCACATAGATACTGGCGGTATGGTGGTTATGGTGGTGCTGGCTGACGGGACCAGTTGCATACCTGGTATCATATGTCACATGTGCGGATGAACCCGTAAGTGCGGCCGTACACAATACAATGAATGACAAAATAATGGAAAACCATGCAGTCAGGAATACAAGGAATAACGTATGTTACTCGTATACGATACGACGTACGTAGCTGATATGTGGTATGTATGAAACACTACAATGGTACTGGTAATGCATGCATGCATGCCTGTACGAACATCTGCTTGATTGCCTAACATATTATAATCACGTATACATCGGCAACGCGACGTTCTGCTCTTTTGTACCGCAGGCGTTGAACACTTGTCAGGGGGAAAACGTTGACGCCGACTTCGTCTACTTCGGGTGCGGCCTTCGTCTCCTGCAGCTTATCCCCGAGCGCAGCCTGTCGTGGAATGCCCTCGACACGTAAGAGATATTTTTGTTTTGAGTCTTCACCGCGTTGCCTGAGTCGTCCGTGCCCTCCGTAACGTTCCCAAACTGTATACTGGTACCTGTTGGTAGATGATTTGGGCGCTTGCCGAAATATCAGTTGGAGCAAGTGCCACCCACGCACACTACAGCAGCAGCAGTAGTAGACGGCAATATTCTGCTGCCCAAGTTCCTAGCGACAGCAACGACTCGTTATAGCACCTTTATCCTCCGCTGGTCACTCACAAGTTCACTTTTTCGTTGCTCCTCTGTGGTGGATAGAAAAACGCCATCTTGCTACCGCCCAAGCAAGGAGGGACTGGCAATAATAGCGCCCACACGACGCATTCTACCTTAATGTAGAGGTGCACCTTTGTTTTTATGAGGTATAAAAATAGAGGTGCACCTTTGTTTTTATGCTCCATACCTCACCGATAAAATGATTTTGGAGGAAAGTAAAAGTGCTATCTATACTATATACCCGATAAACAATGCCATGGCCTAACCTAACCCTTTTAAGACTGCAGTCCCTTTTCGGGGACAAACCAGTCTAATTGTAAGTAATTGGTCCCCGAAACGGGACTTCAGTCCTATAAGGATTAACTAAGTATCAATGAAGACTTTTACAACACAATATTGAAAGTCCGAAGATTTTGGGTGGAGAAGCCCAATCCTCCAGAATACGTTTCAGCCAAAAAAAGGTATACCTCTACCTCGATCGTAGCACGCCTCACACCCGTGCCCGCGCTACTACTGAAGCGGCTAGGGATGCCGGTCATGGCTACATGTATGCCGTAGTTGCAGGCCGTTCTGGTCGAAGTCACACTCTGCCTGTTAGTCTTGCCTGGGTGAAGAGGGGCACCCATTCACACGCGGTACTGGTATATGTTCCCTACAATCTGGACGTTTTTTGTGTGGACTCGTGGGGCCCTTAAGCAAATGCCGCTACCTTTAATGCGACCTACCTTTGAGAAGTCCAAAACCCAACGTGCGTGCTGTCGTGTTTGTTGAGGTTGAACGCTCGCGATGAGCATACGGGAGTATACACATGAAAGCGCAGCCTGATGGCCTCAGGATGCATCGAACAGCAAGAAAATGTGATGCTTCGTTCCAACTACGTTGATTGGGTGAAGACCCTCGGTTAAGGCTGAAAAGCTGAAAAGCCCCGGCGATCAGAACGCTTGCCTCACAAGGAAAACACACGCTACTATACCCGTACGCATCGCCCATAGCACGTGTCAAACCCGATGTTTCAACTCTTGTTGTGTATTGCGTGATTTATCAAGTGAGGAATCCCATCGGTGAGACACCTTTTGGCAAACAAAAAAAACGCTAACCCTATCGTCGCCCGCGACCAAAGCTACCTTAGGGAGTTCCTTGAAGTTATCACTTATTTCTCCTGCTCAAAATCACGCGGCCGAGTGATTACTTTGTCCTTTTAGCCGGCCCAAACATTTTCATGATTGTTGGTTTTGCAATTATTTACAACCATGGGATTGTCTCATCACGAACGCTGCCCCAACAAACCTTTTTCCAGTTCCGTCTTGAGTGAGGTACCGAGCCGCTCGCCCGACTGACTAGCGTCGTAGCACCGGACACGTGTCCCCTTTTTGCGTTTTGCAGTAATTATTCGTTGCGTGTCTAGCCCATGGGATGTTTTTTCGGGGTGCGCGTTCATAAACGCACGATGTTTACCAACGGCGAGCAATGGGCGAGGCACCACAGCTCGCAAAGTCAGGAACCAAACGAATCAGAAACGCCTCTTGTCTTTACCAGGACAATGCTCGTGCTTCTCCCAAATATAAATGTTCCTGAGCAATGCTCGTGCTTCCCAAACATAAATGTTCCTGAGCAGTGCTCGTGTTTAGTAACTATGGCCGTATCGTTGCTTCTCTTCCGCACGACACCCACCGCACGCTTCCCTCCGTAGCTGGGTGCACTACGAGCGTTTGCTGGAACAGGCGGTAGAGTATTACCGCTCCGGGGGGGGCAGCATGGGGAGCAGAATTCCAGTGGGGGAGGCCTTCATGACGACCCACAGCTTTGCGGACGAGGTTCTAGATGGACCGTACGAGGCTCGCGTGCGGGAGTATGAAGAGCAACAGGAGTCTCTGCTGGCTACTTGCCGCGACACGGTACGTGACCAAGGCACATCGTGTATATATGTCAGCCCGACCGAGCTTTCGGTTGGTTTTACGTATCTGGCTTCTGACGCACTGAGGATGAATCTCCACCGTCTGAAAGGAAAAGAGCTGTTGAATCCATTGGCAAGGCTTCGACCCTACTGTTAATGTGTTGTTTGGCTTGAAACGCTAAATAAACTGAACCCTACGCATACCCCTGACTGTGACCGCCTTAGGACAATCTCCGAATTTGGTCGTAGCGAGGCGCTGGACTATAATAGTATGGATCGTATCAACTTTTATTAGGCGAAGACGGGGCCAGTCGTACGTAGCCACCACTGCAACCGAATAACGCAGGTTCAGCAAGAAGATGTGTCAACCACCCAGCCAACCGAAAACACACGCTTGTACATAGGCATGACGACCGTCGATGCGTACTACGATAGGGAATGACGCATGCTACACAGCAGTAGAGGTGCACGATGTTTTTTTTCTGGGGGCGATTGGTCACTTGCGGAGCTTTACACCCCCATAAAAATATGATTTTGGAGGAAAAATCCAAAGTGAACGGCCCCACGCCCTGAGTGACTGTGAAATGAAACATTCTGCAACACAGGAGAAACGTTCCGACGAGTTTGGATTGAGAAGCTCCGTCGTTCAGAAACGTGTTTAGCAAAAAACAAAAATGATGTTAGCTCTATCGCAGCACGCGTCGGACAGCACCTTTTGTTGCCTTCTGAGGCAAATACTTATTAAATCCGACTGACGGGGCTCTGCAATTGAGCAACTACCTACGTCGTTGGAATCGCGTACGTATGTGCGTTTTCTCACCTTCAGCGCTTGGTTGCAGTCGTAGGCCATGAGAGCTTCATCGGGTTGCGGTTTTCCTTCTTTTTTTGTAAAGTGACTGTTTGGGTGAGGTGTCAAGTCCATCGTTTGAGTGGAACCTCACAGTTTTTTGGGTGATACCCTTTCCTTTGCACGCATCCATCGATGTCACGACCGAAAGTTGGTATTGGACATTGGGCCGAAGGTTTTTCCCTCCCCAGCCCAGTCGGGGGCTGCGTCGCCCGCGGATGGCTTGACCCCTTGCTATCTATGCATCCGTGTTTTTGAGGAAATATTTTACTTGTGACTTGTTTGAGGTACGAGGTCGTAATGAGGTAGTCGTGGTGTTTTCAGCAGTACGAGGATAAACGCGATCCGGTTTGGTTTCGTTCGGTCTTTGTCGCTGCTGTTCAGGTTCAAAACATCACAACAGTCCATCTTGACTGGGAAAGCGTGTACCAGCCTGAAGACATCTGCACGCACGGTGAGCGCGTTATTCCTTTTTTGACCGTGCAAGAAAATCGAACTGTAGAACACGCTCCAGTTCGACCTTCTGTGCCGGCAGGCATGGAGGTGGCGGAGGGGCAGATCCCTCGTGTCACCGTCGGGAATGGAGACGTCAAGACCAAAGCACACGCACTGGTCCGGTCCGTGGATGCGTATACCGGTGTATTTGACGCTTTGCTACAATAATAGCAATAGCACAATTATTTATGGTGGCTAATAGGAACTCTCTACATCACCAGCCTTATCAAGACCCGTGCTACGATAGATTTAGCACTTTTTGGCGAAATACAATTTGACTGCCGGGGCTCCTTAACTGAAATGCTACCCGATAATATTGATATTATCGAAGGATTGCCCTTCACCTTCTACAGTATAGGAGTGTATTGCTTTTCGTTGTAAACCTAGGTCGTGATAATATACAGTACTCATCTTGCCTTATTTTTTCGTTAGCTCGGGTGAGATTGAGAGCTCCTATACTACATTCAAGTGAGGAGCCTCCGAAACATAAGGCGCTACCCTTATGCGGCAAACACCTAACAGCCTGTTTTTGAGAACAACGGTAAAAGCTGTACGCCAGATACCAAAAGCGATAGGCTACGTAGGTGTCTCACAATTTATGCCGTACAGCCCGCATCGGACCCAGGAACACTGGGTATATACTCACTGTGGACAAAAGATGCATGCTACGATAGAGGTTCACCATGTTTTTTCTGAGCTCCTCACTTGAGGAGCTCCATACCTCAATACCTGCAGTAGTCTCCGAACAGTTGAAATCGAAGAAAAGTACATGTGCTACCCGATTAACAATCTCATGATCTACGAATAATCTGAATACATATTGCAACACAAGGATTATGAAAGTCCGACGAATTTGGGTTAAGGAGCCTTTAATATGTCATTCAGAAAACGTTTCAGCCAAAAAAAGGTATACCTTTTGTACCTCTATTAATACTACCTCTATCGTAGCACGGGTCAAACCCGTCCGCGAGCAAGATTTGGCCTCAATCTTGCAACTCCTACTCGAGCTCGGCTTAACCTCGAATCGGGATTTCTCGATGTATCGTCGCGGCCCCCCGTCCAAAGGCTGGACTGGCGAAATGCTATCGATTTTTAGGAATAACCCATCGCTCGTGTTGCGATTCCGACGCGTGCTGTGCTACGATAGTGATATGTCATAACACTGTTTTGGGGGGGGAAACTACTCACGGCGTTGCACTCACAATGATTATCAAGGGGGGAAAGCTTGAGTGAAGGATGGAGTTATTTGTGTGAGTTGCTCGGAAAACAATTATTTAATAGTTACCACCGCTACGTAGCGACGCGTGGCTCGATTGCACTCCGAACGTTCTTACGAGCCGCAACAATATGCTTATATACAGATCGCCAAACATTTGGAATTCCCTTTGAGCTGGGCGACGCCGGGTTTTTACGACCGAGTTTTCAGCACAGATCACCGATCGAGATCCCATTTCACTGTTATTCACCTTACACGTATATAAATCAGCAAACGCGCACAAGTTGACGCTAGTTACAAATATCCTGCTGCAAATATTATTGCTGCCCGAGTTCCTAGCAACAGCTATATGCGTTGGTGCCTGTCCGCGACGCAGGAACGTTCGACGATGCAGGTGTCCGGGATCTGAACAGACGGGCAGAACCAGTCATGAACAGACTCGGCGTCCCGATGGTTCGAGCTTACGACATCACCCAGGGACAGCAGTGGGCTACTCTACCCCAAGACGGTCGGTGAGCGGCCATACGCCTCCCAGCCCCTTGTTTTGCACCCTTGCCTATCGAGGTATCGTCCTTATATCATACCGCTTTTTGCATGGAGAGTACGACGATGTCATCTTGTAACGTCGGGTATGCATTCACCAACCACCACAAATCTGAACGTTGCTTTGTTGCTTCATGTCGGGGGTGTACTTGGGCGATGCTGACATGGCGCACTTCCCTACTCGGGTTAGTACAGCGTAGAGTCGAGAATAGCCTGACGACTTACTTACACAGCAGTTATCGGTCTATATTTATTTTTCGGTGGAGGCAGGCCCACTGCCACCCTTCGCATACCACCGAGAGCCTTGCCATACGCTGAGCCCACATGGTCCAGCCAAACTCCCGAACCAAAACGTTTCCTCCACTGCCTTCTTCGTTAATGTGTTTGCCCATCCATGAATTCCAGTATGGCATTCCACGGTATATAGGGAGTCAGGGCGCAAACTTCTTCCAGGTTGCTGCAATAAAACATTGCCCAATATGGTGTCCCTGCTTTAGACAAAACATATGTATCCACACTGCTAGCTTAACGGCAGTTCTCCTCAAATCTCACCCAACTATACCCCCTTGATAAGATATCGTGTCCCTCTTGCGTCGACATCATCTACTCAATGGCGATATGTGAGTCGTCTCTTCTGTTGGAGGAAACCAGATTTCGGTCAATACATCAACACATCAACACCTGGTCAACAATAGTTAGGCCAACGCCATCAGTTTCTAACCATTACGTTGTACGATATGTCTTAGGGTCGCGATCTTTCAGCAGCAGCGTTTTATATATGAATGCTCCTCACGGTACTGTGTGTAGCACGCACGCTGGGACGTGCTGTTCTGGTATGCTGTTCTCCGAAACAAGGAGGGGGCACACGCAACGATACTGTTGGCTGAGAAAGAGAACTCATTGAGATATTTCGATAGGCACTTCAGTCAGCGTTTGCATTCTCTCGTACCTACTACCTTGTTTCGATTGAATCGTCTTGGCTATTCGACCGACTGGGTGCGTTCGACGGTACCATTCACGCTGTCATTTATGTGAGAGTATGTTTCCTGGGGCGCCGGGTTTCGTGACACTTTGATAAGTAGGCCGATTTGGACGTAAATATAAAAGAATGTTGGTGTAATGGCATGAAAACTTAAGAATGATTGTGAATTCGATCACAGCGGTGTGCTTTTTCCGGCACTACGCGAACCTACATTTAATATTTTCCAACACCTCGAAGGTGAAAACTACGTAATCAATGACTTGAACTAGTATGAAAAAAACCTATCATGTGATACGTATGCACCTTGGTTGTTTCTTGTTGTTCGTCTCCTAAACTAAAACAACTAATGTATCCGATAAGTTGTAGCTCAGGTCGTTTTAAGTAAGCAGTCCGACCTGCTTGAAGTTTAGCGTAATGTGCGTGACAGGCTGAATGGAGGCTGTGTCTATCGTCGCTGGAACCTTTTGTTTTTTTGCGCTTAAAATATTTTCCAGAGTCGTGTGTATATCTCCTCACATGAGGAGGCTGAAGAGGTGTAGGTACCCCCCCCCCGCCCCCCTTCCGCGCCACGGCTCATTTCCTTCATTCACCTGTTCCTTGCATTCCTTCGGCACGTAAATCCCGAAGTTTACACGAAGTTGTAGCCAATGGTTTGAGTACACAACGCGGCCTCACCATGTGACGTTTGTGTCGACTTGGCCAGTCGCGGAAAAGGAGGAGAGAGGGGCCTGTTGGCGCTGTCAACATGCACCACCCGCTCGCCTTCACAGACGTCAAGCGGGTATGATCTTCCCTCCCGCCGCTGTAGACACGAAACTATGAAAATGAAGAGAACTTCCCGCCTTGTCCCCCACCCTTCCTTACTGGTGTTACCCCAGGCACTACCCCGCTGTGATACCGGTGGAGTTGAACTCGTTCCTGTCTGAGGTGACCACAGCGCTGCGCTTAGAGATGCGTAAGAGTTCTGGCGGTGGCATCTAGGGGAAGGCAATGTGCAGGAAACTCGCCTTCCGGTGCAGTCGATTCTGGAGGTGGTTAATCGTCGTTTTGGTTGCAGTATAGGTGTCTGGATCGGGCGGTAGCTGGGGTCGCTGTCCGGTGGTTCCGTTGCCTCGAACTCAGGCACCCCACGCGATCCAGGGTAATTTTGAAACAAAAATTGCCGTTGGTCTTGCCTCGTACCTGAGTGGTGCAGGTACTTACTTCATGTCGTGGGAGTAAATATTAATGCGGAACACAAAGGATGGCACAGTTCGCCACGGTGCGGCTTTTGTCATTGGCACCGGATGATCGAGAACCTGTGGTAGACATGTGCTGCGGAAGGTGTTAGCACCGTAACCGTCAGAGACTATTTTCCCTTGAACAGCCCTAGACTCAATGAATGTAACCGACTTTGCGACCAACCGTAAGTTAAGCCTGGGGCACAATCCCACGGGATAGATATGTAACTAACCATAATGTAACGACATGTATGTTTGGTATGTTTTGGATCTGAGGGAACGCACAAGCGAGGAAGAAAGGTAACAATGTCTTCCGAGGCTCCCCTTAATTTTTTCCCCCCAAAACTGAAGTATGCAGCCACACAATGCTGCTACAAGTTACGCGTGCTACGATAGAGGTATTATTAATAGAGGTATACCTTTTTTTGGTTGAAATTTTTTCTGAATGACCTACGAAAGGCTCCTTAACCCAAAATCGTGGACCTTTCATTCTTGTGCTGGCAATAGTATCTACTGTATAGTTAGGTCATGGCATTGTTCATCGGGTATATCGTAGCACCTTTACTCTCCTACAAACCCGTTTTCGGGGGAGGTATATAGCTCAGCGAGTGACTACCCTCAGTAAGCACATGGTGCACCTCTACCGTAACATGGACCCGTGCCACGATAGAGGGAGTACCTTTTGGATACACTATTTTCTGGATGACAAGGCTCCTTAACCCAATATCGTAGGAAGGTCGTTCTCGTTCGGCATTATTATCCGTTGTTTACCAGGCTTGCACATGGCATGGTTCATCAGGTTGCACTTTGCATATTTGGCAAAGTCTGTTTCTGGGCGAGCAATAAGCTCCTCAAGGTAGGAGCCCCAGAAAAAAACGAGGTGCCCCTCTACCGTAGCATGCCTCCATGCGTCAAGTACCTATCGGTTAATGTAGGCAGATCCTGTACCTTGCCTGGTATGACGAGAGCCTGCACATGTATCTCGTGTATGTAGAGAGGATGTGGTGCTGGATTTCTAGTGCTGGACCGAGCAGTCTTGAATTAGTCGAGTGCACGCATCAGTAACGACGACTTGAGTTATTTTTTTATTGTTTTGTTTTGGGGTCATTATGCTATCGGGACATTTTGCTATCAACCACGCGATGAATGTTTTGTCGTCTACCGAGCAAGGGGGGGATATTGCGTGTTCTCGAGAACACCGCGGAGATTTGGAGTTGTCTTATGCGTGGGCGGGGGCATTGAACGCAAGGCTACGTACTGACTGGAGGTCTGTCTCTGATGGAGGAAGTACGTGCGTTGGTGCCTTCGTTCCTGCCTAGGACGCCCATCTGGAGCGTGTCGCTAACAGGGAGTTCGAGCTGAAATGCGTATGGTCAACAGTCATCACAGCATAATGTCGAGTCCTTCATCCTGACGTTGCACACGGAGAAGTTTCGCGACACCGGACGGTCGACAGAGCGGCATACCGACTTTATCATCAGACCGTTATACTCTGAGACGTTTCGCATTGACCGCCGTGACTTGATGATGAACGTATGTTTGCGGTGATTTCGTGTATTTGTTTTTTCCCGGGGTGCTGGGGCATTGAGATATGTGGGATTTATATATACGAGTAGGAGTTTTCGGTATGCATGCGGGTGGTGCTTTTGGGTTTTGTATTTGAAGAACTAGCATCCAACTTTTAAGGGTTCAGAGGTGTAATAATGCAGAATGTGTTGGGAGATGTACCCATTGGGCGTGTACGGTTACTAAGCCAGCGCGTTATGCGCGTCGTAGTCTCTGCCCATGGGGTAATTAATTGCGCACGGCGTCCAGGAGAGCTAAATAATTACTGGTATTATGGTATTTTCGAACATCACATGCAGTAGTTTGTTTGTTGTCTCTGCATGATTTCGAGTACCTACTGCTGCAGCTGCTTGGTGTGGCGGATGCTGTATTTGGCGTGTACATTCAAGAGAGAAGGAACCGACATACGTCGGGAAAATAGAGAACGCCAAATAAGACGGAAACTGAGGGCCCTGGCCCTTCCTGTCTACAGTCGGAGTACCCGCTGTAATCTATGTATGGAAAAATGCAGGGCAAAAACATGGAGAACCCCGACGACCACTCAGTTTATGACTGTATTAAACGTAGCAGGTGCTCCGGCTTGCGTTTAATAGCAAGAATGGAGTAGCAGTAGGCGGAGGGCTAGGGTTCATACATTGCCTTAATTGCACGCCGGTATGTTCAGCCGTCATGCTTGTCCTTGATAATCGTTTTTTTTGTGGCGATTGACGAACGAGGTGAAGGTACTATGTCCGACCAGATTTGCCGTCGATGCAACGGCAAACCGCAAAAGAACAAGGTGTGGTGGTTGAAGTATCTCATCTTGGGGGGGTGACACCAGGTACGCACGCTAATTAAGAGGTGCCTTACAATGGTCGGACCATCATTGATTGCATGATGTGTCTAATTTACAGGAGTATATGGGAACCGACTTACTACGCGGTATCGAGGTAGGGGGAAAATAACCAACCCTTGCAGCTTAGATACGGGTAGGCCAAATTATACGCTGGGTGGTGGAACATTCATATTATTTTAGTAGGCACGACCAACCGGCTGGCTTCCACCTCCCAAGGATATAAGTTTCCATCTTCTCGTACCTTTAAGTCATTCAGAACCGAAAAAACTCACCCCACTCTAATTCCGAGTAGTCTGTCCCCAAATACGTCGGACCAGTGCTTAAGGGGTTAAAAGGGGGCACGTAGTGCTCTATACCTGGTTCATTATGATGTGTGCTTTTTCCTACAAACTGTAATTCTCAGTTTGTTCTAACTGGATCTCTACTTTGATAATTAATATCTTGTCTGTCTGTCTGTCTGTCTGTCTGTCTGTCTGTCTGTCTGTCTGTCTGTCTGTCTGTCTGTCTGTCTGTCTGTCTGTCTGTCTGTCTGTCTGTCTGTCTGTCTGTCTGTCTGTCTGTCTGTCTGTCTGTCTGTCTGTCTGTCTGTCTGTCTGTCTGTCTGTCTGTCTGTCTGTCTGTCTGTCTGTCTGTCTGTCTGTCTGTCTGTCTGTCTGTCTGTCTGTCTGTCTGTCTGTCTGTCTGTCTGTCTGTCTGTCTGTCTGTCTGTCTGTCTGTCTGTCTGTCTGTCTGTCTGTCTGTCTGTCTGTCTGTCTGTCTGTCTGTCTGTCTGTCTGTCTGTCTGTCTGTCTGTCTGTCTGTCTGTCTGTCTGTCTGTCTGTCTGTCTGTCTGTCTGTCTGTCTGTCTGTCTGTCTGTCTGTCTGTCTGTCTGTCTGTCTGTCTGTCTGTCTGTCTGTCTGTCTGTCTGTCTGTCTGTCTGTCTGTCTGTCTGTCTGTCTGTCTGTCTGTCTGTCTGTCTGTCTGTCTGTCTGTCTGTCTGTCTGTCTGTCTGTCTGTCTGTCTGTCTGTCTGTCTGTCTGTCTGTCTGTCTGTCTGTCTGTCTGTCTGTCTGTCTGTCTGTCTGTCTGTCTGTCTGTCTGTCTGTCTGTCTGTCTGTCTGTCTGTCTGTCTGTCTGTCTGTCTGTCTGTCTGTCTGTCTGTCTGTCTGTCTGTCTGTCTGTCTGTCTGTCTGTCTGTCTGTCTGTCTGTCTGTCTGTCTGTCTGTCTGTCTGTCTGTCTGTCTGTCTGTCTGTCTGTCTGTCTGTCTGTCTGTCTGTCTGTCTGTCTGTCTGTCTGTCTGTCTGTCTGTCTGTCTGTCTGTCTGTCTGTCTGTCTGTCTGTCTGTCTGTCTGTCTGTCTGTCTGTCTGTCTGTCTGTCTGTCTGTCTGTCTGTCTGTCTGTCTGTCTGTCTGTCTGTCTGTCTGTCTGTCTGTCTGTCTGTCTGTCTGTCTGTCTGTCTGTCTGTCTGTCTGTCTGTCTGTCTGTCTGTCTGTCTGTCTGTCTGTCTGTCTGTCTGTCTGTCTGTCTGTCTGTCTGTCTGTCTGTCTGTCTGTCTGTCTGTCTGTCTGTCTGTCTGTCTGTCTGTCTGTCTGTCTGTCTGTCTGTCTGTCTTGGTTTTCCCCACTCAAGAGGCTCACCCCCTCGATTTTTTTAGTCACGAAATCCCTTGTCTGACCCCGCCCCCGACCGCACAGACCCTCTCTACTCATCACATTACGGGCACCCTCGAAGTTTCAGCTTGTTTGGCGTGGCCTGGGTGATGTTGTGTTGATTTCGGCCAACCTCGTCGGGCTACCCTTCGCTACCCTCGGGTCTTCGCTCGACGTCCGGTCTTCTCGTAACGATTATTAGGTGCATTTGTACATTTTGTGACCATCGAAATGTACCTTATATTTCTGGCCGGAGTGGCAACGTGATGGATATCTCCCAAGCAGAAAAGCATCGAACGTGAGAGACACTACCTCGTTCCAACTCGACGACCGGCTGCTGCGCACTCGCTTCCTCGTTGTCCAACCTCTCCCCCTCGGCTCCTTTGGAGTGACAGACATTTCCTGCCTCGCCCTCTCCGTCTCTCCCTTCCTCTCGCGGTGTCCCTCTCTCTCATACTTTCCCAGCGCCTCTTCTCTCCGCAGTACCCCACCTCCTACTCTTACCTCTTCCGAGTCAGCAGTTCGTGGCGCTGATTACACTATGTTAATATTAAGAGTCAAACGTTTATACTCTGCTGTGATGCTCCTTCTTACGGGATGTTCGCCCGTATCTGATACCAGGTACCCTCTGCCCTATTAATTTCTGCCGCGTACTGGTTCCAGGGTATATTCTTGAAAGTAAAATGGATGGATTGCCACGTCATGTTCATATGAATATGTAGAAACAGACATTCTGCGACAGTTCTGGTACCATGCGACTTACCCTTCGATCCAGTACGTAGCGCTCACCCCATATTCGATTAAAAGGTGTACATAGTAAAAACGCAACTATAACTCGTACTGCTGGCTGTAGTGCATATTTTGAAGATCATACTGGATCATATTGTATTAAAAATCATTTGCTCTTTATTTATTACGGCCACGCCTCCGCCTGCGCTAGCCTTACGTTGTCCATACTAGTAGTATCTAAGTATGTATATTCCTGGTATGGTAGTACTCGAAGTGTGCTGTGATGTACCACTCTGAACAGATTTACAAGGGCCCCCTCGAGGTGCCGCTTTCGTCGGTGCCGACTGGCCTCTCTCGCCACTCTCACCAACTCCAACCACAACTAACTACAATATTGATACTTCACAAATAAAAGCATAACCAAACTCAGAACAGCGCTCGATTGCATTTCATCGAGGGCAATATATATATACCAGGTATGTGTATATTGTTGTTTTTTCAGTTTCCCATCACGTCGATAGCAGCAAAGCACACAAACCGCAGGGGAGAGCTCACCTTCACCTCCCTTCTCGGCGATAATAGTAGAATGCAAGTGCTTACCCCCACTTGCAAGGAGCCACCGCTCATCAGTGCTCACCTTCACTGATGTTGTCCACGGAGGCGCTTACCTCGCCATTCCACTCGTCTTAATTGGCACAAAGTATTCACCTCACTCTTCAACTTGAAACAACCGTCATTAAAATACCCCAGCATGCTATCGTACCCAGAATACCGGACATACCAAGTATACTGCAACCCTGACCACAGCTAATATGCAAACATATCAGGCATGCCATCATACCAATAATAAAACCAAGAATATTATCGTGCAACTCCAACAACAGCCGATATGCAAGCATCCTAAGCAGTTTGCTATCATACTAAGAGTATCAGGCATACTATCGAGCAACCCCCGTCATAGTACCGTGCTCTGAAGGCTGTGAACAACATAAACAAACACGTCAAAGGCAATAGCTTACTCTAAAATAACATTTATTATGTGTAAAACCGATTTACCGCCGGTCGTACTGCTGCTACCGATGTATCATACAGAGGTAAACATATCAGCGTATCAACCCCACCCCCTCTGTTTGTGTGTGTTATGAAACAGAGGCCATGATCAAAATATAAAAACAGAAAAAGTGAAACTTGCTGTACACCAGATAAGGATAAACCCTGAAGTCATGGACGCGCTGCTAGCGGCAGCGTACGAGTTAACGCAGTCTGAGAGTATCCTGGGGTGTACTCCCTGGACAACACGGAGGGCGCGATGGCTATGATGGCTATGATGGATACGATGGCTGGGGGAAGTGTGGAAACTCATAGGGTAGCTGTGCTTAAGAAGTCGCGCAGCTTGATATTGGCAACTGTCGCTAACTTGCGTTCATTGGTGGAAGGTATACACAGAGCCCAACCAAGCCTAGCCGGCATTGTTGGCGGGTTTGCAGCAAAACAGCGTGTCTGGCAAGGCCGTCGAATACCAGGCATGCTGTATACGAGCACACATGTCATACCACGCTCGTATAGAGCATGTGTACGAGTACACGCATCATCCCATCATACTACAGCACCCTTCTCGTACAACAAGATCCAGCACAAGCAACAAGAATTCAGAACACACCACGGAGCCAAACCCAGGCAGCGCCGAAACCGCGCAGCGCCGAAAACCACTCGCCGATGAAGCTATTACGGAGGGGGGCTATAGTAAACAGGACCACATATTGTTAACAAAAAGAGGCAAACATGTAGGTTTTTGTCTGTAGCGTAGGTTCTATTTGCTAGGGTCCCCCTTAATAATAGACAGCACAACAACGTGCCGAGCGTAACGATGAGCTGCGACCACGCAGCACACGCACACATGAGGTGCAGCATAGTTCGACGAGGAACATTAAAACGCAGTTCGGGCGGCTCCCGTTAGCGACGCGGGACTGGGCGTATGTTCTGTGGCATGTTGTGATGACGTCAAGCTTGTGTAGTTTTGATATAGTCCAAGAACAAAGCGGTAAATACCGGACCTCGTAAAAGTCGTACGCTTCAGGAAATCGACTTCAGAAAAAAACCCTTGAGAAACTCGGCTTTGGTCAGCTCGATAGGGGCCCCTCAAAAAAAGGCGCTGTCAACATAAAAAACGCGCACTCGTGCGTAACAAAAACCGTTTTGGGTTCGAAACCCAACAAAGGTAGAATTAAAGCTTTTTCGGGGAGGGAGAAAGCGAAAGTAAAGTGGAGAGAACCAGGATAAGGAACACTCGAACAAAAAGGGCCTGAAGCCTGAAAGTGAAACGAACGGCGGCAAAAAGAACGCACGACTAAAAGGAACAGTAGTGTACCATATATATATGAAAACCAAGGCGCTGAAAAGGGGCTTGATCAACCCCGGGGTTTGTTATCGGTGAGAGGGCGACTTAGGCGCAACTTTGTTTTTTTTTTTCGTGTACAAAGGAAACTAACAATGAGGCACTCATTCGGCGCCGACTCAGTGGCTCAGTGGTGTATCCTATGTAAACGAACACGGGTGCTGCCGGTGTGTAGCACCCAAGTATCCTACAGCAAGCAGTACCGTAAGTTGGAAGTAGGGACACCAAATTTTGGTTCGACTTCAGCTTTTTTTTTTTGTTTTACTGTGCTGTATGCTGCTGCTGTAACACGACCCCACCCTCCAAGCTCTTTATGTGTTGCGGTAGCCACGGTCCACCACATTATTGCTCTTTTCGTACAGTAGTTACTTTCGCGGAAGCTATCACCTACTTCTATGGCAGTACACGTTACTTTCGTGAAAGCAAAAACACGTCCGTGGAAGTAATTTTTAACTTCCATGGAAGTACGTAGAAACTTTAACTGTTGGTGGAAGTGGAAGCTTGCACCAACTTCCATCAACTAACTGAAGAAGCTTCCACAACCGCATTCATTTGGAACTGGCTTTATTTCAGTTAACTTCCACAAGAGTCCACTGACTTGCATTTCTTCCGCCAGCTTTCATAGGCTTTGTTTGTATAACCGCTGTCAAACGTGCTCTGTGTAGCCACGTGCCTATACCGTGAGTCGTCAAGGAGGAGTAGTAGATAATGTACACTCGAACACCAAATACCACACACACACCAGGTGAGCCAATACCGTTTTGTCAGAGGCCCATCATAAACACCACACACAGGAAGTAAGCCGCACCAGGTTTGTCACCGGCTGCACCCCTCACACATATACGAGCAGTATCATTCTATCAAAGCCTGGGTCTCATCATCATTGTATCGCAGACTGCTCCCAGGAGGGAGACAGCAACCCACGCGAGGCATCATCTCAGATCATAATGCCTCGCCATACTATATAAACCCCAATCTCCGTAGACCAGTATGAAACCGCCACATATCGGGAAACCAGTATCGAGCAACCGCATACCACAAACAGGCTTTATTCCTTCCATGGAAATAAATGTGAATGTAATATTTCAACATTTCACTTCCATGGAAGCACTGTAGCATTTACTTCCATGATAGATTGTTTTTACTTCCATGGAGTAAACCTTACTTCCATGGAAGTGTTTTTTCTTCCGAAAACTTTACTCCCATGGAATTAATTTTACTTCCGTGGAAGCTTACATGTACCTGGCTGTAGACGACCGGCGGAGTACCTGTTGCTGATGGGTCCCGGGCAGCTCCGGCGGAGGGCTATATATATATTCTACAGCTTGTAGGGTGCCCCATGGTAAGGACCCACTGCGGGGTCAATGTACCAAGTGGGAATAGGGTGCCCAGCGAGGGTGGAAGGTCCTACCTGGTATAGAGGAAGCTTCTATGGAAGCTGACACAACTTCCTCCATGGAAGTAAATCCATTTTTTATGGAAGTAAATTTGCTTGCACTGAAGTTGATGAAAGCCTCTCTGGAAGCTGCGGGAAGGTCACATGGAAGCTTATATCAACTTCCATGGAAGAGTAATTAACTTCCATGGAAGTAAAAACAACTTACATGGAAGTTGTTTTACAGCCATTAAAGTACAATTACTTCCCTTTTTACTTCCATGGGCGTAAAAAGCAACTTCCTTGAAAGTTAATTTTACTTCAATGGAAATTTCCATGGCAGTCAACTAAAAACAAAAGTAATGTGGAAGATCGGGCATCCATGGTACAACAGTAGCCGCAGTTCAAGGTAACTCCTTTGTGACATGAACGATACATTTGCTTCTTCTGTTTATGTTTCTGCCATCCTGAACGTGATCTGAACGAGAACACAATCTGGACGATTCCAACCCAAACATCCTGTGGATTTCAAAAGCACCCGCGCAGTCCAAACAGCAGCGAGCCGTACAGCATCAGCGAACCTCATATAGACTCAAACATCACGCATATATATAATGTCGTAAGAACGCGTGCGTTCCCCTGTTCACCTTGCAACACACCCGGGATTTCAGGTCAACCACCTTCCGAAGGGAGACCCTGTAACCTACACACGGGATGGGCGGGGACCATATTAACTGGTTGGGAAACCAATAACTGCAATCGTTTTCGCCAGTCCATGGCTCTACGTAGCGACACGCCTTGTGCTGCGTGACGTGTAAATATCTACACCCGAGGAGTCCACGCAACGGTAATGTTGCGATAAGGATGGCACCCCGCGGTTACTCCAGTGTACTTCTGCGCGATATTGTTTGGACACAACCCAGGGTCGAGCTGAATAGGTCTAAGAGTCGTTCTTATCGAGCGGCCTTTTTCCAAAAAAATCAAAAAACAAATCCAAAACAACCAGGAAAAAAGGAAAAACAGGAGTCATTTGGAAAGTTCGAATTTTTACAGTGGAGGAGGGCAAAATATTTGGAAGGCTTCGTATTCCAATGTTTGGAAATTATGTTTTGAAAATATGAAAATCTAAAAAATTGCGCGGAAACAATTGTTGGAAAATTTGGAAAAAAGTCGCTCGATAAGAACGACCCTAACTACAAACAGTCACTAGCTCCACCCATACGTCGTTTAAAACACAAACAAACGATGTGTTTCAGGTGGAGGGTAGATTGTCCCCATGGCTGCGAGGTGGCGTCCGCGCTGCCGTTGGCGGCAGTCGAGACCTACTTCGGGGCCGATGTGTTACTTCGTCTATTTGCCAGGTATCTGTGGCACAGCAGTAGTACTTCAAAATTCGCACCCTGATTTACTAAAGCCAGATCCTCTTCGGGTTCGATGTGTTACTTCGTCTATTACCAGGTATCGGTGGCACATATGATATAAGTGCTTCACAATGCCCCCCCTGATTTACTAGAAGATTTCCCCCGCCAATCGTATTATTTTGGAGCGTACAGTTCTTCCGCGGTTGGAGTGTTCATTCTCAGCGTTTCATATCAGTTGAAGCACGAAGAAGTGCCCGGGGACCGGGGCCTTTGATGTCCTTCAATCTCTTCGAGCGGTTCGGGACTACTAACAATAGTGCTATCGTGTGATACAAATGTGTTGTGAGTGGTTTATCACAGCTGCCAATCACAGCGACTCGTTTGTTTTTCAGTCGTGTTTCCTGCCTTACTGGCAACATCGATATATATACAGTATGTACAGCAGTATATATGATATATAAAGTATACATGTACCGGTATGCGATATACAGTATATCATATATGTATGTGTGTGATATACAGTATGTTAATACCTGGTATGTATCAAGAGATTTGTCACCAACCGGCGAGAGAGGCACAACGCGTAGGAGACACACCCCCTCCCTGGATACGAGGAAGTGCTAACCTTCGCATTGGTGGGCCTGGTCACCACCGCGTCATCTTCTCGGCGTCCTTCTCTCTCGTGAGCCCTGAATACATGTTTAAGCCTCGGTTAGGATCACGTGCTTTTTTTCCCCACCAGCCTTATTCCAACACAACATACTACTGTACCCATGCGAACAAACACGTCGTCGTCCGCGGGCCTCGACTTATTATATGTACTTGTTAAGCATTTGCCGAGTTGCTTGATCGCTCCCGCAAAGACGTCGGCCTCATAAAGATCGACCATCGATCTGCCAAGAGCACAATCAACGCTGGTCTGAACGATACCTCCGAAAATTGAGTAGGGCCGTTATTGTCCGTTGCAATTCCACAATTCCTCAAGCTATCGTCGTGTCTCCTTACCGCATGTTAGTAATTTTTGTGCGTTATATAAAGGATAAACCGCTGAGTCGCCCAGGCAGGGAATACAGCAGAAGATAGTAAGGCTCAGTGGTGTATCCCTTACAATCGAACAGAACGTTTGCGTGTGAATAGCTACGTGTGCCCTTATCTGCACCTGTGGTTGGAGAATATCTCAAGAGTAGATAACTGTCTGCTCGCTCGTTTCGCGTGATGCGGGTATATTGTTTCCTGCTGCCCACCATCGACGGTGTAGTCGTCTGTCCTCTGCTGCCTTCTAGAGCTGCGGTGACCTCAGCTGAAGTACCGGCGACGCTGCTGCTTAATCCGTGTGACTACGTACAGTACTCGACAATATGTTAATAATTTGGGAGTCCGGAATGTCAGGCTGAGAGTATAGAAACATAAGAACTTACAGGTAAACATGTGCTCAGCGAGGAACGGCCACTCTAAATCCTATAGAATAGCTATGCTATACTCAACGTCGACTTCACAATAAGCCGCGAGCCTTAGACAACATAGATAGGAGATTATGAACTGCTGTCGCGTACTGTATTGCACTGTACAGAAACGAGCAACCAATTTTATTTGCAAGTGTTTTGTCTCCACAATGGGGAGTGCAGCCAAACAGGGGTAACTCGAAAGGGCAAAAGGGTGCGAGCAATACCAGCAATGTACTGTAGAACGACACCCTATTGGTTGTGACAAGTGCAATACAGTGGAAAATCACTCAATGCAATGACAACGTTGTCCGTATACGCATGGCAGGGGGCCGATACCCACAGTGACCAAAGCTAAACGGTGGGGGGGTGTACTCATTTACATGCATGGCCGTAGTCGTATGACCATAGACCCCCTCGCATCCCTACAATGCCGGGAGGTTCGCTTTAGGGGGGTCGGTATTCACCGGCTCCACCGGGCTCCTCGTGCTACATGTGGGGCTGGTTTCCCGATAGGTCCTGTCATTGAAGAAGGGCTTGCTGCGTTGCGCCAACAAATAGTTTTGACGCTCGTTTATGAGAGAGGCACAGGGCCGCGTGCTCGTGGCCTGAACCAGTTGTGAAAGTGGGGGGTACTCCCCCTAGGCGCGTGCTACGTCAGGGATAGCATAAAATTTCAGTGGGCTGCTTCACACAAGGCGCTCGACAGTATACCTCGCCCATATCGGTATAGGTAGGTCTAGCCCCATGGCCTGTACGTGTGCAACGAAAAACAGTGTGCAACAACACTATCGTCAAGCCCCATGGCCTGTACGTGTGCAACGAAAAACAGTGTGCAACAACACTATCGTCTAGCCCCATGGCCTATACGTGTGCAACGAAAAACAGTGTGCAACAACACTATCGAAAAGCCAAATGGTAACTAGGGCAAGGCGTTCGTCACCCACGAATATTTCGGCCGAAGCGTCCGACCCCTATCGTAGCTAGGGTTCAATAAATCAATGAATGAACTACAGCAACAGTCCATGGCTAGTGTTTTGATCGTTCCGGGGAATATACTTTTTCGGTGTTTTTGTTTACATATTTTCCCTTGCCTCACAGGTGCTGAGCAAATAGCCTGTCTGTGTGTTGCTGTACGTCCTTTATCTTCATCTCTTTCAAGGTGAAAAATCCGAACTGACGGTGTACGGTGGTAGTAGGGAAGTATATTGGGTGTCGCTGAGGAGTGAGTACCGGTTGCTGTGATGCGAAGACATCAACGACATCAACTAACTGTTGTCATGTGTACAGTACGTTGCCTGGCTCGTTGTTTGTACCCACACCATGCCTTGTACAGAAGGGTACTGGTATCTCTCTAGGGGATTTTAATGGGCACGAGCACTGGGTAGGGTGGTTGGATATATATATATATGATATATAATATATACCAGGTATATTGTTTTGAAGTTAAAGTTGTACGACTCGTAGATACTATTTATATAGGGACTCAGTGCCACCACAAAAGGCGGACCAAAACGGCCCGGCGGTTCTCAAAATCCGTTTTATTCATTGAGGGGGGTGGCACACGATAGGGTCCTGGAAGTCTACTAGGCGGCCCCTGCTCATTGTGAAACCGAATCAATGAATGACAAACACCGATCAATCTACCAATATATCATTTCACCGAAGAAAGTCTCCCCTGCACTACCATCCTGAGGGACGGGGAAAGTAGCGGGGTCCACCTGCTACTATTTTCTACTGTTCTGCATCCCCGTTCACATCAGAACACAGGCGACAAGCGATGCATCTATATGGGATGGTCTTGACGATATATTTCCGAAACTGCTATCAATACGGCAACCAACCGTTTCGTTGGGTATGCCCCCCGTGTTTTGGAGAAACTATGCCAGCACGGGCAATCCATCTCACGGGGTGTAATATACGGTACTCCCACAACCTTCGGTGAGTTACCTGACCAACTTACACGGAATGTCGACGCGGAGGGGAGGTGTTAAACGTGAACCCGTACAACATCCGGCGGCGTACCGGGCTAAAGTGCTCGGGAATACGTCATCCCAGAGGATGTGTTATCTTGCGTGTCACAGCACCTGTGACTAACTTACTCTGGACTCCATCGCAGGGTATGGTTTAGATTGCGTGTCATTATGCGACACGCACCCACATAACATGTGGCGTGTTCGCCGATAAACATGTTGCCGAAATAGCTCCGATGTCTCCTCAATGACTTGCCTCTTCGATTGGCCCTCTCCTACTCCCCTCCATTCCGACCGCACTCGTTCGTGATCGGGTGGGTGGGAGGCGGGAGGGAAGTCGACTGCGTTGGTTGGGAATATTCTGCTGTACGGGTAATCACCTGGTCCGCTTCACGGTTTTGCGACCCCTCGACAGCGACCAAACCCAAATAACGTTGTTGGTGTTATCGACACTCTATACGATCAGCTGGAGCGCTCAGCAGTACGAGTAGAGTCATATCACGGTACATCCGTGCCGTGCGACTCCTTTCATTGTACCTCGGACACCAATTCGATGCATCTCAATCATGCAGTAGCCGTTACCGGCTATGTTCCCTTCTTTAAGTCCCCAAGGTATTCCTTCGCTCCCTTGAATCGACTGGCCACTATGTACCGCAACATGAGCAGAGGGTGCCCTTCTCCCGCCTGTGTTGTCGCTTCTCCGTCTCACAATCGCTATATTTGTCATGATAACTAGAATCGCAACTCAGTTGCGCCATCCTCTCATGCCACTAAAACAGTATGCATTGCAGAGTCTTTGTCTACAGTACATACATACATACGTTATGTTTCAATCCTTGTACATACTGCTGTAACTTTCTGAGGGAAATGTATTTCCTTGTCCTGCCGCATGAAATAAATCATTCTCAGCGTTTCATATCAGTTGAAGCACGAAGAAGTGCCCGGGGACCGGGGCCTTTGATGTTCTTCAATCTCTTCGAGCGGTTCGAGACTATTAACAATAGTGCTATCGTGTGATACAAATGTGTTGTAAGTGGTTTATCACAGCTGCCAATCACAGCGACTCGTTTGTTTTTCAGTCGTGTTTCCTGCCTTACTGGCAACATCGATATATATATACAGTATGTACAGCAGTATATATGATATATAAAGTATACATGTATGCGATATACAGTATATCATATATGTATGTGTGTGATATACAGTATGTTAATACCTGGTATGTATCAAGAGATTTGTCACCAACCGGCGAGAGAGGCACAACGCGTAGGAGACACACCCCCTTCCTGGATACGAGGAAGTGCTAACCTTCGCATTGGTGGGCCTGGTCACCACCGCGTCATCTTCTCGGCGTCCTTCTCTCTCGTGAGCCCTGAATACATGTTTAAGCCTCGGTTAGGATCATGTGCTTTTTTTTCCCACCAGCCTTATTCCAACAAAACATACTACCCATGCGAACAAACACGTTGTCGTCCGCGGGCCTCAACTTATTATATGTACTTAAGCATTTGCCGAGTTGCTTGACCGCTCCCGCAAAGACGTCGGCCTCATAAAGATCGACCATCGATCTGCCAAGAGCACAATCAACGCTGGTCTGAACGATACCTCCGAAAATTGAGTAGGGCCGTTATTGTCCGTTGCAGTTCCACAATTCCTCAAGCTATCGTCATGTCTCCTTACCGCATGTTAGTAATTTTTGTGCGTTATATAAAGGATAAACCGCTGAGTCGCCCAGGCAGGGAATACAGCAGAAGATAGTAAGGCTCAGTGGTGTATCCCTTACAATCGAACAGAACGTTTGCGTGTGAATAGCTACGTGTGCCCTTATCTGCACCTGTGGTTGGAGAATATCTCATGAGTAGATAACTAACTGTCTGCTCGCTCGTTTCGCGTGATGCGGGTATATTTTTTTCCTGCGGCCCACCATCGCCAGTTTCGTCGTCTGTCCTCTCCTGCCTTCTAGAGCTGCGGTGACCCCAGCTGAAATACCGGCGACGCTGCTGCTAAATCCGTGTGACTACGTACAGTACTTGACAATATGTTAATAATTTGGGAGTCCGGAATGTCAGGCTGAGAGTATAGAAACATAAGAACTTACAGGTAAACATGTGCTCAGCGAGGAACGGCCACTCTAAATCCTATAGAATAGCTATGCTATACTCAACGTCGACTTCACAATAAGCCGCGAGCCTTAGACAACATAGATAGGAGATTATGAACTGCTGTCGCGTACTGTACTGCACTGTACAGAAACGAGCAACCAATTTTATTTGCAAGTGTTTTGTCTCCACAATGGGGAGTGCAGCCAAACAGGGGTAACTCGAAAGGGCAAAAGGGTGCGAGCAATACCAGCAATGTACTGTAGAACGACACCCTATTGGTTGTGACAAGTGCAATACAGTGGAAAATCACTCAATGCAATGACAACGTTGTCCGTATACGCATGGCAGGGGGCCGATACCCACAGTGACCAAAGCTAAACGGTGGGGGGGTGTACTCATTTACATGCATGGCCGTAGTCGTATGACCATAGACCCCCTCGCATCCCTACAATGCCGGGAGGTTCGCTTTAGGGGGGTTCGGTATTCACCGGCTCCACCGGGCTCCTCGTGCTACATGTGGGGCTGGTTTCCCGATAGGCTCCGCCATTGAAGAAGGGCTTGTTGCGTTGCGCCAACAAATAGTTTTGACGCTCGTTTATGAGAGAGGCACAGGGCCGCGTGCTCGTGGCCTGAACCAGTTGTGAAAGTGGGGGGTACTCCCCCTAGGCGCGTGCTACGTCAGGGATAGCATAAAATTTCAGTGGGCTGCTTCACACAAGGCGCTCGACAGTATACCTCGCCCATATCGGTATAGGTAGGTCTAGCCCCATGGCCTGTACGTGTGCAACGAAAAACAGTGTGCAACAACACTATCGTCAAGCCCCATGGCCTGTACGTGTGCAACGAAAAACAGTGTGCAACAACACTATCGTCTAGCCCCATGGCCTATACGTGTGCAACGAATAACAGTGTGCAACAACACTATCGGGAGGCCGTCTGGTGCCTTGGGCGAGGCGTTCGTCACCCACGAATATTTCGGCCGAAGCGTCCGACCCCTATCGTAGCTAGGGTTCAATAAATCAATGAATGAACTACAGCAACAGTCCATGGCTAGTGTTTTGATCGTTCCGGGGAATATACTTTTTCGGTGTTTTTGTTTACATATTTTCCCTTGCCTCACAGGTGCTGAGCAAATAGCCTGTCTGTGTGTTGCTGTACGTCCTTTATCTTCATCTCTTTCAAGGTGAAAAATCCGAACTGACGGTGTACGGTGGTAGTAGGGAAGTATATTGGGTGTCGCTGAGGAGTGAGTACCGGTTGCTGTGATGCGAAGACATCAACGACATCAACTAACTGTTGTCATGTGTACAGTACGTTGCCTGGCTCGTTGTTTGTACCCACACCATGCCTTGTACAGAAGGGTACTGGTATCTCTCTAGGGGATTTTAATGGGCACGAGCACTGGGTAGGGTGGTTGGATATATATATATATGATATATAATATATACCAGGTATATTGTTTTGAAGTTAAAGTTGTACGACTCGTAGATACTATTTATATAGGGACTCAGTGCCACCACAAAAGGCGGACCAAAACGGCCCGGCGGTTCTCAAAATCCGTTTTATTCATTGAGGGGGGTGGCACACGATAGGGTCCTGGAAGTCTACTAGGCGGCCCCTGCTCATTGTGAAACCGAATCAATGAATGACAAACACCGATCAATCTACCAATATATCATTTCACCGAAGAAAGTCTCCCCTGCACTACCATCCTGAGGGACGGGGAAAGTAGCGGGGTCCACCTGCTACTATTTTCTACTGTTCTGCATCCCCGTTCACATCAGAACACAGGCGACAAGCGATGCATCTATATGGGATGGTCTTGACGATATATTTCCGAAACTGCTATCAATACGGCAACCAACCGTTTCGTTGGGTATGCCCCCCGTGTTTTGGAGAAACTATGCCAGCACGGGCAATCCATCTCACGGGGTGTTATATACGGTACTCCCACAACCTTCGGTGAGTTACCTGACCAACTTACACGGAATGTCGACGCGGAGGGCAGGTGTTAAACGTGAACCCGCACAACATCCGGCGGCGTACCGGGCTAAAGTGCTCGGGAATACGTCATCCAGAGGATGTGTTATCTTGCGTGTCACAGCATCTGTGACTAACTTACTCTGGACTCCATCGCAGGGTATGGTTTAGATTGCGTGTCATTATGCGACACGCACCCACATAACATGTGGCGTGTTCGCCGATAAACATGTTGCCGAAATAGCTCCGATGTCTCCTCAATGACTTGCCTCTTCGATTGGCCCTCTCCTACTCCCCTCCATTCCGACCGCACTCGTTCGTGATCGGGTGGGTGGGAGGCGGGAGGGAAGTCGACTGCGTTGGTTGGGCATTTTCTGCTGTACGGGTAATCACCTGGTCCGCTTCACGGTTTTGCGACCCCTCGAGAGCGACCAAACCCAAATAACGTTGTTGGTGTTATCGACACTATACGAGCAGCTGGAGCGCTCAGCAGTACGAGTAGAGTCATATCACGGTACATCCGTGCCGTGCGACTCCTTTCATTGTACCTCGGACACCAATTCGATGCATCTCAATCATGCAGTAGCCGTTACCGGCTATGTTCCCTTCTTTAAGTCCCCAAGGTATTCCTTCGCTCCCTTAATCGACTGGCCACTATGTACCGCAACATGAGCAGAGGGTGCCCTTCTCCCGCCTGTGTTGTCGCTTCTCGTCTCTACTCATCCAATCTATTTCCCTTCTCTTCCGTAAATTAATATTATTGTACCACCCCCCATACCACGATACATACCCTACTTCCGAACCACACATATACCACATATTATCATAATAGTAAGTATTCGCGTAATAAAACGATCTTGTGAAGGCCGTTGAACAGGCACCGCTTGATCCTTCTGTCCGCACTGCCCTGGTAATGTTCGTTGGCCACACCCTGGTAGGCCCTGTACAGCGTGTTGTACCCGTACAGTGTGTGTTATCCAATACCCTGGGGGCATGGAATATCCAGCCCTATCCTGGCAATGCGTGCTTTGAGTACCATGGCAGGGTGTCGAAGCTCTGCACAGGGCTTAAGGTTGTAAAGGCTTCCACTCCAGATTTTTCTTTAGCCTGTCCCGTGCTCACGAATGTTTTTTTATGAGAACAACAAACAACGTTCGAGCGGAGTTGTATATGTCGCCGACGTGAGATGGACATACTGTATGCCCTAGGAGGGTGATGCTACACAGTACAGACTCCTTCAGCTTGTGTGATCCCACACTATGGGCGCTGTGACGCGTTCAACCTTGATGGGTGCCCATATCATACTGTACTGTACATAGTGTATACAATAATGTAATAACCACTAATGCACCTTGGCAGGGTCGAGCGGAAGACGTCACCCTGGCAAAGTGTGATGGTCAGCAGATAGATGCCTTAAAACCCTGTGCAGGATATACTGTTTGTCATGATAACTATGCAGAATCGCAACTCAGTTGCGCCATCCTCTCATGCCACTAAAACAGTATGCATTGCAGAGTCTTTGTCCACAGTACATACATACATACGTTATGTTTCAATCCTTGTACATACTGCTGTAACTTTCTGAGGGAAATGTATTTCCTTGTCCTGCCGCATGAAATAAACGTGTATACGTGTACCTGGTGTGCCTCATTTTCCGTTGTGGTTCGCATGTTCGCATTGCTGTAGTATGGGAATTCAGGTACTGCAGTAAGTAGGCCGTTTTCTATATGTTATGCACCTACAGTACTGTACTGTAGTAGCTGGCACTATTGTATAGCGTCCAGCACGCGGCCATGCGTGATGTACTGCATCTCCATGGTGTCTGTTTGTTTTCAGAAAGCCAACTCGCCGCACAAAAAACCACGGCACACAGGGAGACCACTGAACAGGGGAGCTACTGTAATAAATTGAAGGGGTAATACTAGAACATAAATTGAAAAGGCGAAGAGACGCAAAGGCCTTAGAGTAGAGAAACCGTGAATTGCCGCGTAGCATAGTACAAGAAGCAGCAGCATCCTGTACTGGAGTAGAAAGTCTGATTCAAAGTAGATACCTGGTACGCAGTTACACTTAACCTATATACCAGAGTACCTAGCCCCGTAGTTCGCGCGATCGAAGTATCCTATGATATCCCACGCAGCTTGCAAAGATCCTCGATCTCACAGCTGTTTTTTTTTTCCTATTTTTTTTTCTGTATTCCAGGGTACCTATATATGTGTTACAGCTATTGAAGCAGTCGAACTGCTTAGGGCTTAGATACCACCGTACTTCACAGCAGAAAGCCCGGCTTAAAGCATATACGTGTTACAATTATTAAAGCAGTCGAACTGATTAGGGCTCAGAGTCCGCTAAATGATTCGATGGGTTCTGTCACGATCACTACTTTGGCCAGCGCGACAACACATTTACCTTTGCTCATAATACCCTAAGCCCAACAAACCTCTAGCGCTAACCCTAACCCCGACACGGTTCACGCGGCAATGTGTGTGTACCTGGAAGCAAGTTGGTGTAGGAGTACGGAAGTTGCCGAGGCCCGAAATTGGCGTCGATGGTGCATAACTTGGGCAAAACGTGTTTCTTGGGTTCTGTTTATCGTGGGGAGACCTAACAAGCTCAAGGGTGTTCTTGGAATCGCGGTAATGAGTAACAAACAGCTTATATGTGCAGTACCAACCAAACCAATTATCTGCCGAGGGTAACTCAGTTTGTAGGCACTACTGACCCGATCTGCCATACCCTTCTTGTCTTTCTATCGTCGACGGAGGCGATGGAAATGCTCCTGACTGAGCGTACCTTACCACATTTCCGACTCTATGGTTGAGGGCCACTCACTGCTGTTGTGTACGCACGAACACGTGTACTACTTGCCCTAACCCTAACCCTAACCCAAATGCAACCAACCAGTGTATGTATGTATGCGTGTGTTCTTCACATTAAACCTTCCTTTCTACCCGTCGACATCCAGCACACCCAGTGTCCGTGCCGATTCTTCATCCTAGAGAGGTACCATTTATGTGGTCACAAAACTACGACACAGAGATACTACGCTGCAGTGCAGTAAGCAGAGCAGACAATGCGATGCCATATACGACAGGTAAGACCTACCCTGTTACCAATCCAGGTGCATGAAGGAGAAAAAAAGAGAAAAAAAGAACAGAAAATAGGGTACATCCTCTTCGTTTCGTACGCAGTGTGTATCAACTGTCAACCACATGTGACAGCGTCGATTATGTGGTAAGCTACAATTGGGGCTACGGTGATGCACCTGCCGTCGTCCGCACCCGAGGAAGAAATAATGAACTAACAGACTGTGAATTTTGTATCCACATATCCTGACATATGACATAAACCAACATAAACACACATGTTGTTTCATTTTTTTATAAAACACGTCAATTCGTAATATTAACTCATGTTTTTGTGATGGCCTTGACAAAC
This sequence comes from Saccharina japonica, assembly GCA_008828725.1. Taxonomy (NCBI): domain Eukaryota; class Phaeophyceae; order Laminariales; family Laminariaceae; genus Saccharina; species Saccharina japonica. Next base: position 40,852 of record MEHQ01003142.1, read on the forward strand.
TCTACCAGAGTTGTTCAGGCGTCCATTCAATTTGAGCCGATATTCGAATTTTGAGTTTTCCCGTATAATATCAAGCTACTTGAAAGTTTTGTCTGTCCACTCTGTGACGAACAAAAAATGACGAAAACTCAATATTCGAACAACAACTCCAATCGGAATAAGTTCTGAGCACCTCGTGTGGCGTTTGTCAAGGCCATCACAGAACCGTGCACCATTAAAAAAACAAGTACGAATTGTCGAAGGTATGACTGTACTAAGGTACTCGGCGTTTTAGCAGAATCCATTATAGGAGGATTGCTGACGATCGATAGGGTGCACGCGCGTCTTTGGGCGTGCCTATCGGTTTCAGAACCTCAAAGACGTTTTCCATATCATGCTTAACTACTGTAGAACACGAATCACACCTCCGAGTCTGGCAACCTTAACAGCTTTGTCACGCCGCCAATCTGTTCGTTGGCCTTCAACCCTCGGCGGTTCAACATCGGTTGCCCCGCCGACGACCGGTCCCTGCTCATGGGGGCCGATTATCGTATTTATCTGGACGCTCTCTACAGTAGTATTAATAGTTGCACTTTTGATGACAGCAGGACCCATAATGTCATGCCCATTTGTAGCGCATTTCCCAAGCTCGTCGAAAAGTTCGTCCTCCCACCAAACAGTCCTGTTCTTCTCTTCGTCTGTGAGATGGTACCACCAGCATCGACCAATCACATGTTCGCTTACAATAGGGAAATATACGTTTGATCGATGATGATGTGGAAGCGTTTGCTGACCACGAGATTGGGGATGGAACTCTGTACGTCATTCGGCTGGAGGCCTCCCGGCAGCCCCGACATGTTTGTCAACATAAACACAGATATCGCTCCATCTATGTGCACCTCAAGGCCGCCTGCGTGTATGTCCCTTTCACGCTGGGTAACAATTGCAACTGGCCAAGCAAAGCACGTATTTAGGAAGTAAGACACTCTACCGTAGTAGTGTGCTGATAGGCCAAAAACAAAAAAGCCGAGAGTTCATACAACATATTCAGAGAACACTTATGAAAGCAGAGATAAAAGCAAACCCTCCATGTTATCGGACCGAATACTTCTTTCCGCAAGCCCACCCGCACTGCCTGAGTGTTCTGCGGATCACAAGCTGACACCATGAACCATTGTATTTGGCGCTCACACCAGGTTAGCTACGATCAATCGGCGGGGGATCTGACAGCTACGAAAGACGGTCTATAAATAAGCCCACTTGCACCATATGTAAGTTATAAGCGTATCACGGGTAAGATGCTCCCTTAAAGAGCATGGACAGCACGCCGTAGTGCCGCCATTTATTACGTACATAAAAACAAAAGTAAAACGGAGTGTCCGTGTATTGTCGCATGTTTCCCTACGATTCTGCTTCGGGTCGTTTTCATAGTATCGATTGAGCCGTGTTATCTCCCTCATATGTTGTTGCTGCTGCATTTATTGTCTATGCGGCGTAGCGATCGCGCACTGCAGTAACTCCACGCGAACGCGATCCAGCAACAATAAACAGTTGACGGGAAGCCCACGAAAACAGGAGACTACGACATGTACACGACTAATGTAGTTATGTGCTCGTTGTGGGGGTATTATACCCTGCAGACAGCCATAAGTAGGTCAATAAATATGGCGCGGGCAGACAATTCCAATTGTGTTAATATAACGTATAACACCACCAGCAGACCGCCCACCTTTACACTTAACACGACCCCTTATGCTCTGCTTTGCTGCCGCCCTCTCCTGCATGTGACGACGTAGCATCTGCAACCTCGGTCCCCGTGTACGATGTCATGGCAGATTCAGCCGCTCCGACTGATGAGGGTTTTTCTGGTCACCCTAGCGGCGGCAACGCTCGGGGCAGCAATTGGGTCAGCCGTAGGGGCGGCCTCCAAGTCTCGGGAATCTTTCGCGGTGGAGGACTTCACGTGCGCGGATGCCGTCAGATTGATACCATCCAGCGTGAAACCCCCTCTGATACTGCAAGTAGTCAACGAGCCCTACTTGAAGATGGAGGAGAATTTCTTGTTGCTGATGAGACAGAACTCGCCCCAACGAATCGACAGCGTCTACCTTGTTTGCTTGGACGATAAATCGGCTACCGCGATGGACACTTTGTTTGGTATCCCCTGCGTTAGACTTGATGGCGTGACGAGCTTGCACGGCATATGGGTTATCAGGACGAAGGTCCTGGTGTGTTTGCTGCAAGGAGGCCATGACGTTGTCTTGTCCGACAACGATGCCTTGTGGCTGGCCGACCCAATCCCAGACTTACACGCGATTGACGGCGATATTGTCGTCCAGCGTGGAGTTGTCCCACCAAGGTACCGGGACCCCGTCTACGGGTTGACGATGTGTATGGGGTTCGGGTTGTTTCGATCAGGCGGTGAGAGCATGGAGCGGTTTTTGGGTGTCATGGCAGACGCAGTCAACGAGTCCGGGGATGACCAAGTCGGCCTCAACAGGGCGGCATCTCTGCTCGGCCTGAAATGGGATTACAACACAAGTAGGAGTGACATGAGGAATGCCCAAAGCACGAGGGTTGGACGAGGAGCCTTGATGGACCTACCTGGTGACTTCGCTGTGGCGCTGCTGCCTCACAACAGGTACACTCGCAACTGCCGAAAGTCGCCCGTTTCACCGGAGACGATCGTTGCCCATTGTTTTCCTCGCTACGGCAGGGAGCGCGCGATGAAAAAGGAAAACCTGTGGTTGGCAGCTTAGACACGACTCTTGGGACCCGTGGATCTTTGTCCTGCGGAGGACACGTGCTACGGTAGCGGTGACCGCCTTTTAAGGCAAAGGCCTTCTAAGGCGAACAATTGCTGGTATATGACTGCCGTTGCCTTTTCACTGGGGAAATATACTCAACATCGTCGGAACACCATGGGTGTTTTACATTTTATTCGAGGCATTCTTTTATCTCATCGGGTCGCGCCTTCATGGTTTCCCAGAGGTCGGTGTCTGCGTGACGTATACAGCTCGGCGGCGGAGACCTTGCACGTGCGTGCCAGGCTATTCGAATTTGCACGTACATTCAATACGGTGATGTGTATAGCAGGAGTTGTTGTATATATGTATGGCCTTCCTGGCACCAAATGGGATCGAGGTGCCAGGTGGGCCTCCGGCGGCTCCTGCGGAGGGCTGACTATGTTTCTGCATCTTGTGGGTGGGAGCAAGGTGCCAAATGGGATGTGTCCACTGCGGGGTCAGAGTACCAAACGGGAACAGGGTGCCAAATAGTGCAGAAGTAAGCGCAGATCCGAACAACCCAGCACGTACGTGCCATTATACGGGGGGTGTACCGTATACAGCTAGCTCTTCGAGCGAGGAGGCCGGCAAAAAAAACGTAGATGGACTCCTATCGCAGCACGTATCGGAAGTATTCCGCATTGTCTCGGCGGTGGTGTTCGTGCCAGTCGCCGGTTGGATTATGTTGCCATGCGACTGCAGTCTATTTCAGCTTTACGCCGGCCAGTGATACGCTATGGGCACTATTTTGGTTGGAGGCCACGGTTGGTTTTGATTATAGATCACGCCGATGCTGCGAGAAGAACGACGCCCGCGAGGTCATGGAACGCGTTTCATTTAGTGGCGTCGCAAGTACGTGATATTCACAAAATGTCGGGGAGTGTATCGCTCCACAACGAAGACACTCCTGGGGCAAGTGCGACGTGTGACAACATGTGGATGTTGATGTATTTTGTTTCTATTTATGTTTCCACTGACCGTAAGCGAAGCGACCGGAAGGGGGGTGCCTTCTCTAGGTCATGCAACATAATCTTGCTGTTGCGCAATGTGGGAGGCGGCATAGTTGTGTAAAAGCGGGGTGAGTTGTTCTAATTGGCAATCTGTTGTTTGCTCGCCACGACCCAAGCCTTCCGATAGGCCGCAAGTTCGTGCCATGACGCGCCCTGCACTTTGATTGCACCTCACTGCTGGCATCACCACGCACCGAACACGAGTTTGCCGGTTCGTGATGAATATTGCGAAATGTGCCCGTCTAATGCTGCAGCGCACCGGTCGGTTCGATTTGGGTTGCTAGCACATGCGCGTACGGACAGCATTTTGGACTTTGAAGTATGTCAGAGTGCTCTTGTCGAAAAGTCGCCATGGATTACTGCGGGTACTTTTACCTCCGAAATATGAAGGCTCTGCTGTACCAATATTGTCTGTTTCATCTGGATTATTCCAAAACCTGCCACAGGAGAAAGCTTTGCATCTCACGGTACATTATCCGCCAATTTCATGATTGCCGTCGAAATGTTCTTGAGACGCCGCACTACACGGGGGAACAGACGGGGTACAAGGGGCGTCATCCGAGAAAGACCCGTATTTTCCAGGAATTTATTTGTGATCTTGTTTGTTTGTTTTTTCCAGTGGCAACAGAAACAAAACGAGAAGAAGAGCCGGCAACCAAGAAATGTATTTTCAGCTGTACAAGAGATCGGGAGCCGCGGTTTTCTTTGAAACGCACAGCTATAGCCATCACTACAGCAACACTGGGGTACGTTTACCGCAACTTCCGTCTCGACTGATCTCTCGTGGACAAAGCACGGTGGTTGGGTCTGGCAACGAGGTGTATGTCTCCAAGCTGCTGCAAATCTGCAAATCGCTCGTCCCAGCTATGCTCTCAAAGAAAATTAATAGGGCTTGAGCCAGCATCTCCGCCCAATAGAACTAGGGTTGCGAGGCACCCCGAGACCCACGGGGTCATTGTAACGTTGGCCGTTTCCAATTGCGATGCTTGCATCGCTGGTGGTGTCACTCGCCCCGTATTAGTTTGCAAGCATCGAGTTGCGCACACCAATAATGCGTTTGCTTTCGTATTTGCAAGTGTCGACTTCCACCCCATTGCTTCGATACCCCCCTCCCCGCTCCCCTCAACCTGTCGGAACCATCTTTCGATTCCCCTGGCATCATAGCACAGCCATAGGCGGTAAGTTCGAGAATAGCTCCTTTCCTTTCTGTGTCGGCGTCGCCGAGAGCACAGCGGATGGCTGCGGCATGACCTTAGGTGGCTGTAAGTCTCTCACGGATCGATCGTACGTGCGTTTCTCATAGTAGTCGGTAGTAACTGGTATGGTAGTACTCGCATGATGTACCACTCACTCTGAACGGAAATGTATGAACCAACGGGCGGGCCGGTATCGATCCGGGGCAGGTCCGTCGATGTCCCCGGGTTGTTGGAGTTGTACGTGTATGGAAGGATTTATGATCTGGCGATCGGGACTTATCATCCAGGGTGCGGCGGGAGCACGGATCTACATTATTTGACTTTTTCGTGGCACGTGTCGCGACACGTGTCGCGACATGTCGCGATATGCCGCGGCATGTCGCGAAGTGCCGCGACACGTGCCGCGGCAGCGTCCGTGGCGTGTCGCGGCATGTCGTGACAAGCCGCGACACGTAGGGTTAGGGTTAGGGTTAGGGTTAGGATTAGGGTTAGCGACACTCGCCGCGACATGCCGTGACATGTCGCGACGTGTCGCGACACGTGCTCGACCAGCGACAAGCCGCGACACGTAGGGTTAGGGTTAGGGTTAGCGACACTCGCCGCGACATGCCGCGGCGTGTCGCGACATGTCGCGACACGTGCTCGACCATGAGCCCCAGCCGAATCAATAATCAGCCAGCGGGTCGGATGTCATCATTTGTTTTGTGTGTATGGCGTAGGGACCCTCATCAGTGTCGTGTGAAGGGTTGTGTCGCTGTGTGTGCTGACGCTGCGTTTGCTGAGTTTGTTCAGGGACAAAGCGCTGTGGGTAGGGGGGCGGTTTAAATATTTAATTGATTGAAGTCAGCGTAACCTGACTGAACAACGCTTCAGAAAATAGCTGGAAAACATTGCCAGAAAGTTCTGATGATCTCTACCAAGTGAAGCACTCCACTGGAGGACTCTACTCGGGGACTGGCTAGGGTAACAATCTGATGCCTCGGGTGTCCTTCCTGCTGGTACCAGATGCCGGTGATGGTTCGGTGTGACGCGACACGCATTGTTTTGCTGATCTGCTGGGTACCTATAATTTAAACCGAAACTGATCATGTACGAACATGTGCGTATGTATTTGTCCACCAAGTTGAAATGGATATAGCATCGACCGTCCACGTTGCTGGTTGTCGGTGTTATACTTTGTTTTTTTTACGTTAGTGTAATCCCTGCTTTCCGCTGCTGCTGCTGCTGCTGCTGCTGCTGCTGCTGCTGTTGCTACTGCTGTTGCTGCGCTGCTGGCGATTGCTCTAAGATGTATGATGCTGGATGCTGGATGCAGGTCGTGGTGTAATCCCGCCGCACTGCACTGTTGCAACCGAACAAGGGACTGTTTGTTTCTCAACCTGATCTGTAGGGTAGCCAGAGGCACCGACTCGGGGGTGCCGGTAGCTCAGAGCGACGGCCACGGTTCGATGCGACGCGATGCGGCGCGAGACCTGGTGTTCCACAGGTTGTGGCACCCAGCCTCCCTGCCCATGGGGCAAGGCGGAGCTGAAGCGCTCTGGATCGTGCCACTGAATTACGGACAGACAGAAGAGCGGTAGTTATCAATATATTTTCTTTGAATGTTTACCTTACATCTACACTAAAAGAGCCATTCGTATTGACCCATGCCACTGTCATATACCGACGATACAACACATACGGCGCGAGACCTGGTGTACTGCACGTTGCGGCGCCCAGCGTCCCTGCCCATGGCACAAGGTGGGGCTGAAGCGCTCTGGATCGCGCTACCCAATTACGGACAGACAGAATAGCAGCATTTATACAATAGGTTTCCTTTTCAATGTTTACCGTAGATCGACACTATTAATAGAAGATCCATTCGTATTGACCCATGAAACTGCCATATACCGTTGATACGACACATATCGAACGATGTGTCGCACAGTATACTGCCACATTGCTACATGCTATAACCGTATGCACTTCCGCCATACAGCAGCATGCTACTCTGAGCGACTGCTGTAGGCACCTAAAGAACTGAATCATGCCCAACCCTGAACACTCGTGCTCGAGATTTCCCGAATGTCGACACGCGAAATCTGCAGATTTAAGTGACACGAGCCGGTATGATAACGCTCAACTCCGAACCGGCATCGTTGGAGCACCCGGGTGAGATGACCTCCCTCGCCAAAACGAACGAAAGTCAGACATGCATTATCTTGAAGAAACGAGAGCAAGCGACTGCTGTGCGCGATGATCTACAGCACCAAGTAGCAACATCCGTTGTATCCCAAGATCCATAAACAAACGCAATGGAAACCCGGGGATGTACCCCGAGTGTCCCCTGGCGACCACATATCATATAACTTCAAGTTCAACACGCCCAGCTCTCGTGCGAAATTCAAGTTTTGTTTTTCCCCGTTCACGCTCTTGCGCTTTCAGTCGCAGAAGATTAAGACAGCGGTGGTCTTCTTGTTTTCAAAGCGCTTCGAGCCGCCGAGCGATCACCGGCGGGGGCGTCAGTTCACAAGCTAGGCCACCTATCCCGCCAGAAAAGATGCGCATCCGTGTCGCCACAGGTTCCCGATACAGGTGCATGGCAAACCATCATCTTGGTTGGTTTCTCAATAAATATCTATGGTATCAATATATACCTGGTATACTGTATGTATGTACTACTGGTATATATCTCCAGCCCTTCAAAGCCATACGAACTAAACGTCCATAGTGGCGATCTTAAGAAGCTACTATTAATACAGTAATGTGGTCACAGGCAGGTGTCGTTCTTTCTTCCCCCTAACGACTTAATCGTGCTCGGCGGTCCCACGGCCCGCCGACGTTCATCGAGATCTGCTGACTATTAATAGCGCTTTCGCGCTTTGACCGACGGAGTAACGAGCACAGAGAAGCGCCCCTTGACCCCTTCGGGGCGGACCCTTTGTAAGGGCCCATAAAGACGGGTACGTAAGTAGGGTCGTGTTGCGCCCGTGCCGCACGACTCCTTGCATCGCAACCATTGTAACTCGGACACCAACCATTGTATCATAGCATCCCCCAGTCAGAGAGCAGTGGCCGTTACTACTACTGCTGCTGCTGCTGCTGCTGTAACCGTCACTTTGTGTCGTCATTTGTTTCGCCCCTCTTCAAGTCCCAAAAGGGCGAAAACATTCGAACGCCGGACTTCCCCCTACGAGTACAGGTGACGCATGTTACCGTAGAGGTGCACCATGTTTTAGCCTTCTGAGGGTGGTTGTTCACTTGAGGACCTCTATGCCTATATACCTGCACTAGTCTAATAACTGATTTTGGAGGAAACCAAAAGTGCTATATATATACTATATACCCGCTGGACAGTTCCATGGCCTACGTATCAACGTATCAACGTAGACTATTGCAACACAAGAACGAAAGTCGGACGAATTTGGGTACGGAGCCCGACCACTCAGAAACCAGATCAGCCAAAACGTGCTGTAAAGCCTCTATCGTAGCACGCTTCGGGCTGCAACAGCAGCGCGCCTTCTATTTGACTACGCCGTGCTGCTCCCCAGTCGCCTTCAAAGCCACCACAATCGGCTGCCGTAACTCCCCTCGTGTACCGAGGTTTGGACATCCGCAACGACAGTCGTTCGTGACAGTCACCCGTGATGGCCATCCGCGATCATCGTACACACGAGCCCTTGGATTTCGAGAGCGCACCAAGGGTGCGCAGCCTACGCGGGGGTGTCTTCAGAACGAGGATGCTGGCGGGTAGTAAAGGAAAAAGTCTTCGTATGTATACCTGGTAAAGCGTCAATAACGGAGAACATTGCGAGAAGCACAAAGACGTTATGAAATCATACTTGAGGTGTGGAATGTCGTCATGTCGGCATGCCGCGATTCCTGGGAAACATTCCTCGCTTTTCTTGGTCATGGTAACTACTGCTAATGATGTACTAATAGTATCTGATGTACGCCCGTGGGGGTCACAAAACGTAGTTTCCGTTTGAGAGAGACGCATGCTATGCTACGGTCGATGTAGCACCTGATTGTTTGAGGCTCCTCGCTTGCTTATGGCATACCTCACCCAATGTTTTATTGAGAGAAGCTAAAACTGCAACCCGATGACGAGTTTTAAAGCATATACTTCGAGGTAGGTACATCACGACACATGCAGTGAAACACTATTGGTACTACATCGGTGTTGGGTCAAGAAACCTAGTCGGTCAGAAAAAAATTGCGCCAAACAGTGCTGCCCCTACACAGCACGCCACGAAACTGTAGGGTGAAGCGTGGAGAATATGAGGCGGGACACTGCTGCTATAACTACCAACAACTTGATTCCAGGTTTTCTCCGGAGTATAATCAGTAACACCTTCCACTTTGCATTTTACGACTTGCCAGCTTGCGTGCACGTACATGCTCTTGAATCTACAGTCCGTTCCATCGAACCCAGATTTTTGTTTACTTTTGGGGGAAAACGTTTTTCTCGATGACTACAACTTTAGTTGACAACACTCGTACCTGGTAGGTTGTTCCGTGTAGGTGTCCAACTACGTGGGGCATCTTCTATTTCTATTCCTATATAGTATCGGGAACAAAATACATAATCTGTTGAATCACGACCGGAAGAATTTATTTTTCCTAAGGGAAAAAATCGCCCCGAGATTCCTATAGGAAAAACAGTCAAATTTGAATTCAAGCATGACACCTCCAATCCATCGACAAATCTCTCTGTGTATTAGCAATTGAAACAAAGTTTGTTTTTTTTTCCCGGAAATATTACAATCCATCGACAACTCTCTCTGTGCAGTAGCAATAGAAACAAGATGTTTTTCTTTTTTTTCGGAAATATTAAACACTGCTGCGTTGTGAATCACTCGTAATGATTGTGGACTGTCCAGAACATTCAGAACGATACTACTCCATCAATTTCTAGTATTCTTGAAAACTACAAGAAGAAGGTCATGTTTATCTTGCTGATACCGAGAGAGGGTTTCCGGTGGATTGGAGGTGTCATGCGTGGATTCAAATCTGACTATTAATATGTTTCCTTTCGTAGGAATTTCGCGATTTTTTCCCTCACGTAGGAAAACACGTTTTCTCGCCATAATTCAACAGATAATATTTCGTTCCCAACACTACTTGGGTGAAAAAGATGCCGACGCGTGCTACGGTAGAGGTAGCAGCACCTTTTGGCCAAAATCGTTTTCGGAATGGCGGGGCTCCTTAACCCAAATTCGTCGGAATTTCATTGTTTTGTCGAAATACTTTCGTTGTATCGTTAGGCTATGGGATTGTTCGTCGGGTATACCAGTATAGCTCTCATGATTTCCTCCCAAACCCGTTGTTTGGGTGGGTTATGGAGGTCCTATACTATAATCAAGTAACCACCATCAGAGAAAACACGGTTCACCTCTATCGTAGAAGGCGTTTGTTTGCCCCGTGTAGTTGGGCGCCTACAAGAAAAACGCCTCCCAGTAGTGTCAATTAAAGTTGTAGTAATCGAGAAAAACGATTTTCACGCGAAAAAAAAAAAAAATGCTGGGTTCGATGGAATGGACTGTACCTTCCAAGGCGTTGAACGCTAGGCGAACTACAAAGTGTACGAGTATACGAACACGTACTCGTACCCTCGTGCGTCTTATTCGCTTTCTGCCTCACATGTTTCTCGCCGAGCTCGTTCTGTTACTCTCCAGGTACTCGTCGACAAGCTTCTGCAGTGAGTTGAACCCAGCAACGTCAGCTTTCACTTGTTGGGCCAGCGGCTCTAGTGTCTGGACAGCGATCGGTAGGCGAACACTCCACGTCAATAAAGGGACACAAGGTTTGGGACACACTTATGGACTGCTCATGCGGGACCAGTGCAGTAGAGCGAGTGGGTCTGCTACTGATTATCGAACATGCAAATTTTGGTTAGCGGGTGCATTACGCAATCGAGCTCTCTCGGTTTCCATTGGTACAGTTCCAACAAGGTTGCGGATCTCATTCCAATCGTACTGGTTAAAATCTGGTTCTGACTTCAGATCAAAAGGCAGGCGTTTTTTGCCGTCATTCCTCGCCTTACCAACACGCGAAAACGATTCAATCTGCGCTTCCCATCAAACACTCACGTACGAACGTGCGTAGAGCAAACTCAAATACAATACCACACGTCTACAGCAGCTTTCTTTCATCCTTGGGGCAAGCCTTTAAGGTCGAACCTTTTCGAATTGGATCCTTCCAGCTTCGTATATCGCTTTGTCCATGCCTGTTATTTCGTCGATCTTGTTTTGCGCCTGAGACAGCCACAGCGCAATCGAACGATCAGGGGACACAAAATCGTTTGACGTGGCCGCTGCTCGCATCTGTTGAGAAATCGCGTCCAATGTCAACGGACGACTACAACGATATGTATGCCGAGGCCGTATGGAGCTGAGGGGTGCCATAGCTTTTGTCGTTCTCCGCCCCTCAGGGCCACCTGAAACGATATGTATATTATCGGCTCCTCAATAAAGTACTGAATTCCTTCATACGAGTTAATACATCTACCCGTGTAGACTGTGCACTCGGGGTGATAGAGCCCGGGCGTTGCTTTCGAAGGGTTTCCTTTTTATAACGAGATAAATCGAGGAGCGAGGGGAGGCAACAAGAAGCGGCTGCTCTATTCATGGGGTTGTAGGCGGGGTCATGCGGGTGTGCTGTGCAAAACCAAACGCAATATAGAAAGCGAAGAACACAAACAGGAACAAATCATCCCAAGATTGGAAATTGGTTTCGTATTTGTTTTCATATAATCCATGCATCGTCGTGTGCGGATGGATATCTCGATGTGACTATCAGTGCCGCTGCTGGGGGCTGTATTGACTGGCTATGTGGGTAAGTGGGTGGGTGGGAAAGTAGGTCGGGGGGTGGGAGAATGAGCGAATCGCTGGGTGGGTGGGGGTGAAATGTGTAGGTGGGTAGGGGTGTAGCTGGGTTGAGTGGGTACGTGGGGTGGGTGGAGTGGGTGGGGTGGGGTGGGTGGATGGGTGGCACTGTCTCCGTCTGTGCTGCTGCGGTAATAGCAGTATTCGTAGTAATACGTGTATCATAGGCACAGGACCGTGTACATGAATTAGTACTACGAGATGCTGATACTTCATGTGTAGGAGAAGTTCATGCGGTCGCATTCGTTTTGGGAAAATGATATATAAAAACCACGTTGGCGATATACCGGCATTAAACACACACATAAGGTGGGAAGGAGCGGCTTCGCGCAGACGACTTGTCTCTGTCTCAGCAAAAGCCCTGCGCGTGGCCGAACTGTCGAAGAAAGCCCCGCCGATTGCTGCAATGTTTCGACGGGCATGCTTGACCGGTCCAGGACTGAGAAAAGTGGCCTGAGAACAAGGCTTCAAAAGGATGTTCGGAAAAATGCTTTCAAAAAAGCTTTCAGAATCCTGAGAGTGGTAAACATTTCATTGTGACAGAAAGCCTGAGAGAAAACTCTTAGGAATACCCCCCTAGTTTCTACCGTAACGTCGCCAGGGCGCCATTCAATAGCGTGGGGTCAAATTGTGAATACCACCCAGTTTCCCTCAAGCCGGCTCAACCGAGATGTATGTTGCCGGTCCAACTGTCCGTACGTACAGTCCGGTGCCGCCCAGGACAACTGCAGTAGTGGCCCCTCTATTCTCATCGTGCCGGTATGCGCCAGCCAACAATACTGGTATACCACCACCATAGCGGCAACAGGCACTACTACGTACACTACCACATTGGTTAATCCCAGAGGCCCTATAGTGGTAACCGGCATTACCCAACCGGCACTATAGATGGATCACTACTGTATAAATAAAGCGGGGTATGTATGTAAAACAACTTTGCCGATATTCCGTTTAGTAGGGCAGTCCGATCTGGGCCGCCCGGTGCCCTGTGACAAAGGGTAAAGCGGGAGTCGTGCAAACGGTGGCACGACTGAGCAGGGCCGTTGGCGCTCGCCGAAGTCTGGTCGGCGACTACTTAAAGGCATCTACCGGCCGTCACATTTTCAGTAAACACGTGTGTGTGTGTGTACAGAAATTTACCAAGTATGGTATGTTTGGCACCTGGATTGAGAGCTCGTCGAATGTTGGCCGGCGGACCTCGGATCCTTTCCTCTTGGCGTTCTTCTTCGAGGCCTTCATCCTCGCATTGGTTTCGTTGAGGCTGATGTATGACAAGTCTATCATATGCCACCGAAAAATGTTCCGCAGCAACATCAACCCTTCGGCGAACCGATCTGTCAGTAGTACCTGTGTTTGGTCGCAGGTCAGGGCGGCAGGAAGCAAGGGTGGGTAGTGTAAGAGCACCGATACCCACGCCGCATGCGCAACTCCAAACGCAGATACAACGAGCCGACAGTACGGGTTGCCAAGCTCACCCACACAACGTGCGGTAGCTTATCCTGGAGCACACCACGCAAACCACCATAGAACACTACAGCAGATGCGATTGGTTGCAACCACAAGCAAACATCGGTTGTTGTGCGTAAGCGACTGCTATGGTATGACGGCAACACGTAGTCCCTACATACTCGTAAGACACAGGTTCGTTAAAATATGTGCCCGCCCCCTTGTTCCGGTCCAAAGAGCCAATCACCGCTTTAAACTTCGGGATGGCGTTGTCCACGAAATCCTGCAGCTCCTGGTGTGTAGTGATCCCCAGCTCCCCGGCGACGGGGTTTTGCATTGACTCCCAGAACCGGTCGCCAGTATGCGAGGGTTCCAGCAAGAATTTCTCAACGGGTTTCTTGAGCAATAAACAAAAAAAACGTGGCATGGTCGAAGGAACGCGGCGGGTATGCCTGTAAGAGTCGCGTGCAATCGTGTGAAACACGAAGAACTTGTTTCCTGGTTATTAAGTATCTTGTTCTTAAAAAACGAGCAAGGAACACGAGGGAAAAAGCAGAAAGACAAAACCAGGAAGTTTAACAACGGGCGAAAACGCATACGTACACGCTTGCATTTCCTCTTATAGGAATGAAATCAGGGACCTGAGGAAATTGAAAAAACAACATTCAAGAAATTGAAAAAATACAACAGGAAAACGACATCAAGAAAATCACGAAATTTTGGGAAACACACTCTTCGACCGTTACGGCCCTTACGAGCAAGACATAAGATTTTTGCAACCATTAGACCCACTCGCTGCCATCATGGTAAGTCTCTGCTGCGTTCACAAGTGAGGGAGTTAGCTGTGAGCATGATAGACACGCTCCTTGAACGCATGCTACGATAGAGGTGCGCCTTGTTTTTTCTGAGCTCCTCACTTAAGGAGCGTCATACCTCACCGAAAAAACGCTTTTGGAGGAAAATAAAAGTGCTGCCGGATGAGAAATATATCTCATCACCGAAGTATACTCTGAAAAATTATCGTCACAAAAACGAAAGTCCGACGAATTTGGGTTAAGGAGCCCGATCGTTCAGAAAACGATTCAGCCAAAAACTGCTATCTCTACCGTAGCACGCGGCCTTGTCACCATGAGAGGCGCTCGTTGCAAAACCACGAGCAAGCTTTCTCAAGCTTTGCGCTTAAAACTACGTTTGTTGGTCGACCTGCATATACTCACTGGGATTGTGTTCGCTTTGGGGCTTGAGCGTCAACATCGAGCGGTTTTCAGTGGCCTTGGCATGCATTTGGCACAACACGTAGGACAAATCAAAACTGTGTCAAATTTCCACCATGCGTATGCAGCCAACGCCGACCGTGGACGGTTACGCAGGGACATATTGACTTCGTCCATGCAGGCATTGTCACTCCTGCCAATGTCCAATTACGACGAAATACCCAGGGGCCCTTACATTGCCTATTTTGTGGGATACGAAGTAGTAGTAATAGCTCAAGAAGTGAGATCGGGGCTCTCGGAAGATAGTGACGAAGTTGATGTCGTCAGGATCTCTCATTATGGTCTTGTATTGCTCCGCTGCCGCCCTCCATGGCATGCCCAGAATCGATGATGTACCGATGTGATAGTGCATGATGTCCACCCGTCCATTACATTGCTCCAATATCTGGAGATCAAACGAGAGGCAAGCAGTACTCGGGTCGGATAGGGTAGCATTCTGCGTGGCCGAAGTTCGGAAGGAGGTAATACCAACCACAAAAGCGTGTCGTCTAGCGATATCAGGGCATGCTTACGCCAAACACAACCAACGAAGTCGAGAAACAAGATAATACGACGCACCCCGCAATTATTTCCTCGACTAAAAAGCCGGTGTGTTGGAACCTGTGCCTTCGTTGCCCAATATACGTACCGGTATGTGTTGGCTAAGTGGACAAAATGCCTGAGCCGTGCTATGGTTAGGGTTTCACTTGATTATAGTATAGCCCAGACGTTTCTCAGTGGCAGGAGCTCTCCAAGTGAGGAGTGCTACTCAGGTTTAGTATCGCACCGTGCAGAAACGTATATTTGGCTGTAGTTGGAAGTAATTTATACCCAAAACAGGAGTGCGGTTTTAAACGGGTGAAGAAAAATGATGGGGCATTTTTTCTACTGAGATGATGCCATTGACGCGTGCGACGATAGAGGGACGTAGCACTTGCTGGTTAAAAAACGTTTTCTGAATGACCTATTGAAGGCTATTGAAGGCTATTGAAGGCTCCTTAACCCAAACTCTTCGGAATTGTTCCATTCTTGTGTTGCAAAATGCTTCATTGTGTACACATAGGCCATGAGATTGCTCATCGTTCGGCACTTTTGTTTCCCTCCAAACTCAGTTTTTGACCTACTAATAGTATAGAGTTCCTCCAGTGACCGCCCTCAGAAAGAACGTGGTGCACCTGCATGCAGGCTATCGTATTAATAGCATGCGCATATTCTCTTAGGACCCGTGCAACCGTCGGCGGTAGCAGCTACAGCAGCAAAATGTTATTGGTGTTCCGTACTCGAGGAGCTCCAACAATCGACTTTGAGCGAAACAAAGTACAGGCTACTGTTATGAGCTCCGATACACAGCAGTCCCACGGGTTAGGCGAATATGAAGAAAACTGAAAACAGCACTGCTGCTGTAGATTGGATCTGCCGATATTCGGGAGTTTGAGAGTTGCGATGATTGATACCATGGTTGGTGCAGTGGTTGATGCAGTGGTTGATGTAATAGTTGATGCAATGGTTGATGCAGCGGTTGATGTAATAGTTGATGCAATGGTTGATGCAGCGGTTGATGCAATGGTTGAGGGGGGGGGGGGCGTCAGTGAGAAACATTATGGGCTTAATAATGCAACTCCTACCGTACCGCGGCTCTCAGAAAGGTTTTGAGTCCACGGGACTGTGTATCTGGCTGAGCTCCACAGTTTCTCAGAGCTGGGTGTTGTGTGAGGCAAAGAGGTCATCAGGCGAGGTGTCCCCAGGAACAATACGTGCGACAGTAGCCATACTGTAGGTACGACAGGTGTGACAGTAGCTGTAACAGGTGCAACGTAGCCCTGCTGTAGCTACAATAGGTGCAACAGTAGCCCTACTGTAACTGCAATAGGTGCGACAATAGCCCTACTGCTGTAGCTACCATAGGTCCGAAAGTAGCCCTACTGGCTGTAGCACGCGTCGCTTCGCGGGTCAGACACCCCGGACAATCGCAGACACACAACATATAAATACCCATGGGCGCGCAGGTCAATTGGGAGATTGCTCCCCCCTGTACATGGGTACCTTCCAATCAAAATCGTGAAGTCTTTGCGAATGCTTGCTTGCATGTGGGCGGTATTGCTATCACACGACGTGAAGAGGGGGGCGTACTCATTTGTTGCTTGCCTTAGTCATTTGACCATTGACCACGCATCCCTTTCGAGACGGAGCGCGTTGGGTTTTCACCAACCAGGCAGACATTGCTGCACCAAGCGCGAAACGCCGTGAGGTATTGGGCGAGTCGCATGGAGGGTGAGCTGCATCCTCTAAGAACCGCCTCTGAGGCGGACTTGCATATGGAGACAGCTTCAATGAGTTAATTTAATTTCTGGTGTGGCCTACTTCCGGAGACAGCAATGGGTTTACTATGTAACTGCCTCGCGGAGCCTTACCATATAACACTACGTGATACGACCATTCCCCTTGTGCGGAACAGTAGTTCTCCACCCCGCACAAATGATCTACTCGACCGCCAGCTTTGGTGACCGCCAAAAAAAAAACAAAAAAAAAACGGACCCTGGTTGTCTAGCTCACGCAGGAGTGGCGTGTTTTACAGCGTCGTCCAACCGACGCCAACCCAACCTATAAATATATCATATTTATATGACGGGGGGTGAGGGGGGGGCGGGCGAGGGCACGGCTTCTGGGATGAACGCCTTCGCTCGCAGGCTGATCATGTACATTATCTTTGCACTCGGACGATTGGAGCGCACACCTTACCTTCGGGAAAGCTGTTTTGATCGGCAGCGGCTTTCCGAGATTTGGGTTGCCGTTGTTGTATCGCGCCACCTTCGTTCGCGTACGTCAAGGGTAAGGGGAGGAATGATTACGTCTCAGGAAGACATGACAACCAATACAGCAACATGTAACGGTGTATGTGTATATACTGCTGGTACAGGGGGTGGGGGAATGGGGGGGGGGCACGACGCAGCGGCTGGCGACACTGTGAGATTTCGTAGAACCGAGACCAATGTCCAGACGCCTCGTGGAGGGCCGAGTCCAGAGCGGCCATTTACCAATCAACTGTTTTCGAGCGTAGCGTATTCGTGGGTGTGAAGGAGGATAGGGAGGATATTTCAGCTGCGCAAGGGGAACTGATGATGGATCACGTCTCACCTTAAGCCCGTGCCTGACGCCGTAGCGGTAGAAAAGGCTGGACAAGGTGGTTGACCCGGTCTTGTGCGTTTTCAAGAACGCCAGGTTGCACAGCTGACGAATCATTATAGAATCAGGCAAAGCATACGTGGAGGTTGGGTGGCCTCGCTTTATGATTCCAAGCAGCTATGTATGATGTTGGGGATTAGCAGCATGTAACGACTAAACGCACGCCAAATACGGTAGTGCCACGTGCTCGCATCGAGGGCTCATCGTATTGAACGAATCCTGATCGCTCCTGAGGAATATACCGTCAATTGAAACACACATAGTACGGCTATGGAATCTGAGCTTCGTACGTGCTACCCCGTCATGGCTACCGGTGCATTGTCAAGGGGTTAGAGGAGGTTAAGGGTTAAAGGTACATGACACGACCGACTCAAAGAGCTTATGTTCGAAACATCGTGGCACCAACACATCCGGCTGTTGCCTCACTTGTTGGTCTCCGTCTGCAACCGACTCTTCCACCAGCGTGTTTAGGTAGTCCCTTGTGCGGGCGATCTCCGCGCCCTGTAGGACATCCGTCGGTTCTGCGTCACCCGACGCTGATGCTGATGGCAACACCACCAGCACGGGGTCTGTCGAAATACAAACATACCCCGTACACCGCGAGCAGGTGGTAGTGCACAGAGAGTTGAGGCAACGGCAGTGGATGTGGGCAGAACAGAACTTAACAAGACCTGTCGCTCCACTGCTGTTGTGGCGTTCGGCATGCGTTCTTGGGTTGCACGTCTGGCCCGACTATCGTCAACGACCAAATCCAAACCTGTGACACGCTCCATACGTACACGGCGTTTTATGGCCCAGCTTCCTTGGTCCGTGGAAATGGATGAAACGTTAAGTAGCTGTCTAACGCGCCCCTTTCAAAATGAGAATCTCGCGCAGTGTGCAGTTGAGCGCTGCAGTTTGTAACACAGGACTATGCGCGCGTGTAGAGTTATACACATGCGCATGTTCACAGTATAGCAAATGATCCGGCGGTGCGTGGACCGTTGGAATACCCCCCGACCTGCCATCACTGCAACCAGGGAATGCACCGCCCGTGTCGAGGCTGGTGTAGGCACGAGGAGGGAGCAACCCATTTGACTAGCTGCTCCAATCTCCATCAATAAAAGCGATGACTTCGCTGGCCAGTCTACCATAGACCCACCCAGGCATGCCCGGTACCGGAGTCTACACTTGACATCGTGCTGGCCTAACCATCGCCTACCTTGGTGTCACTGGGCATGTAACAACTCAAACAAATCAATCAAAAATCCGTTGAGTGTTGTGTGACCGCTCAGAGAGGTAGGGGCCCATGTCGCATAACACGTACTACATATTTACAAGATGCGCCGGCCCCTCAGTTTGGTACTATGGGCTTGCTGCTCGGATTGTGGCAACCCATCGCGTACGGAAGTAGTTCGCTGTTTTAACAAAAAAAAGGGTTAATAGGTCAGAACTTTGCCCACCTTGTTCGGTGGTAGTCTTTCGTCTGTTTTCGCTACCAGAATCTAGCACGCCACCTTCCGGTATCTGGTCATGTTCCACCTGCACGGCACGGGAGGCGGAACAAGCGGTGGGAAGATTCGGTGAGCGCATGCTTCGCTCGGCCAGAAACAAGGTTAGTGGGGGATAAATGAAGGAACTCACAAGCACTTGAGGACTAAGCTGTCGGGGGGGTTTTCGTGGTAAAAACACTACCTACCCACGGACTTCGCTGGTCCAAGGGGAGCGCAGAGAGGACGCGTTCTACGATCTCGGGGTATAAATGAATGCTTCAAAATCTATGTATTTCCCTCTCGGGCGGTGAAAAGGTATCGGGCGGTTGTGCAACAAAACATGGCGGCGGTGATATCAAAAGCATGCGTTGAAGTATGCAGCCACAAACGAACATAATACTTTTTATACTCAATTTTGCGATCTTCCAACTTGAGTTCTACCACTTAATCCTGTTTCGTTGTGCACAAATAAGTGTGGAGGGCGGTGCACTAACGAGGGGTGTGATCGACGCCTCCGGCACGCAGTGACCTTTATCCATGTTCTTGTTTTTCCGCTTACTACTACTGCTGAGTGCTAGGGAAAGCTGTGGCGGCAAATGTAATCGTGTTTGTAGACTCCAGCGTAGATTATTTTTATTTTTCGTGAAGTCGGAGAACTCCGCACGATGATAAAAAAGGGAGGCGGTTTGTGTGGGGAGGAAGGGGGTGACCATATCCATACAGACTGGACGATCATAAACACAAACCAGTGTGTAGAAAAAGTGCAAGCACTCTACGGAGGGGCAGAGGACGAAAGAAGAGTAAGAACGGTCGGCTTGGCAACATCTTCAGATAATCTCGCTGCGAAATATGTGGGATATGTGATATGAGAACTGCAGCCGCCTGGTGAGTGCAAAGGCAGCCATCTTGGCAAGCATAATGTATCGCCATGCACCCAGTTGTTAATCGAGCCGCAAACTCTACGGCCACACCCTCACTGAACAATGAAAACTTCGCAAACCTGGCCAATCTCATGACCCGCAACTGACAACTCCTGTAAAGGGCTTAGGGCCGTTAATATCGAAGGACTTTTTTTCATCATATTTTCTATATTTAGTTTTCGCGCAAAAACAATATTCCCATACGTATTGTCCTGATTTGTTTTGCCATATTTAGAAATTTAGCAACCCTGATATTTCGCCATCTGCTCAATTTCGAAATTAAATAATTGTACTTCGTATTCAATCGGTTGAACTCACAGCTGACGTATTTATAATATTTTGTTTAATTGGTTCCTGTGTTTCCTGTTATTTTCGGAAAGAAAATGAGGAAACATTGGTAAACACAACTCGCTGATAATAACGGCCCTTACACGCATATTACCCCCTAGACACGGTATCGCCGCATTGTCACTTTTAATGCGGTCACCTCGTGAGCGTCAGTCTGATACTTGAACGTATTAATAGTTCGTTTTTCATCCCCGAGAGTGTGGATACTCCACACAACTCACTCGGTGCGTTTCCGCATCCCACCATGAACAATTGTGCCTGCTTGCTGCCGGATCACCGTCCCACAATCAGCGTCGTTCTACTGCAGCACCTGTGCCAGCACCTGTGCCAACTGCGGGGCTTCCGTCCCACAACTGGCGTGCTTTCGCGTTGCTTGCTTCGATTTCAGGAAGCAAATAGCCACGCCCAGTTAAACAAACTTCCCCAAATTGAATGCAAAAAGTGATCAAAGAAGCAAAAGAAGGACACATAAAGAATTCCCACAGAGAAGGTTCTTACGTATTGGTTTTGTTTTCTCGAATTTCATCTGAAAATGCCTGCTCGGTTGGCTTGGTAATTAGTTTTTCAACCAATCAGGCGTATCATATGTATAAATTAAACAAACATAAAAAAGTGGAAGATAAAGATTGAACGTCCGCGTTTGGCCCTCAATCCCTCAGTACAGGATACAAGAGAGCAGTAAGCAAGGCAGGTTAAAATTTGAATTTTACTGAAAATATATCAAATATTTTGGAAAATGTGAGATTCGGATTCGTTTATACTGAAGTTTTTTTTGGTTTTTGGCGTAGAACGCAACCATTCAAAAATGAGAAATCCAGCCCAGTTTTCTGTTTATTGACATATGAAATAGGGCATTAGCCAAATACGGGTATACCTACGCCCTTTGAGCCATTTATAGGTACACTGCGTAATATACACCGGAAACGGCTTCCGGGCCCGCCTGATGTTAGGCCTGCGCTCCATTGTACCTACAAATGGCTCAAAGTGCGCAGGTACACCTATTATCGGCTACTCAATGTGCGCATCACCTATTTTTGGCTTCAACTGTACCTATAAATGGCTCAAACGATCACTTCTTGGCAACTGAAATATAGACAGACGACCACACATTCACTCACGTTTGCTACACATGGAATATTGTTCCGGACCGCGGCAGCGGCTGTGTAACTTAGACCCCCTCGTAACCGTATGGTATTGCTCTGTACACGTATACATGTACTGAATTTTCTCCTAAATACTGCACTACAGTATGTATATTGTACTTTCAGCATAACGCCATGGAAACACTCGTCATTGTTGTTTCTCCGCATCGCATATATGTATTATGTGTGTAGGAGGGGTGTCGTACTGAATACGTATGCATTGATCGCGATACGATTTCTCGCTTGTAGGTAATGCGTGATAACTCCGCAGTGTCAGTGGTTGTACTGGTACGTTCGGCTGGTTGACAGTCCCGGCATCTCATGTGGCCGTCTGTCTATAGTTCAGTTGCCAAAAAGTGATCGTTCGAGCCATTTATAGGTACAGTTGAAGCCAAAAATAGGTGATACGCACATTGAGTAGCCGATAATAGGTGTACCTACGCACTTTGAGCCAATTGTAGGTGCAATGGAGCGTAGGCCCAATATCAGGCGGGCCCGGAAGCCGTTTACGGTGTATATTACGCAGTGTACCTATAAATGGCTTAAAGTGCGTAGGTATGCCTATTTTTGGCTAAGGCCCTATAAAATACCATATGATATGTACTACGTACTACAGCAGTATATTATATTAATAGTATGTATTATATTTAAAAAATAAAAATAAAACATTATGTACCATCTATATGATACCGCTACGAGTATACGCCCACGAATAAGAAACAGCAGGATATGATCTACAGCAATACTTATGGTCTATACGATAGACTTTACAGGGACCATAGCAAATAGGACCTACAGCAGTACGGTTCAGACAAAAACCTACCAGGTATGTATGTAGTTGCCTATTTTTTACAAACAATATTTGGTCCTATTTACTATACGAGTAACTATTTTATTAATTTGGTTATTTCCAGCACTTCTGGATTTCTCCCTCCCTAGTCGAAACTCAAATCCGGGGCCACAAAGTAGGCTCCTCTCCCTCCTCCCCCACTACGGTTCGTGCCTTGATTTTTATCGCGCAGAGGGTTCAGCCTTCCCAACGCTCGTCGATCCTCATCGAATTTTTCTAACTCAGGCTCTCGCGCTTTCTGCCAGTCAAGATTTGCGAGACCCTACGAGCATGCACTCGGGGGGGCTCGAACTCACGTTCTTGACTCTATGGTCCTCCGTAATATTAATAGCAAGAACACAAGGCTCACTTTTTGAGGGGACGCTATTATTATAAGAACATTGGATCGAGCAAGAAATCGTGTTCAGCGGCGAGGGCTACACTAAGTCCTGTGACGACGTACCGGGTACATAATATTAATAGCCTATTCCCAAGGTTGTTCGAGGACGGTGTCGGGTGTCGCACAATAATGAAGGTTCTAAAGCTTGTTCATCGAGTACAGCAGTACTTATGTATATAGTTTAATGTGAAGAACACACCCACCCACATATACTCGTGCGTAGGTGTTCCTCGTTGGCGGGCCCATACTCGTACCTATGGGGTAAACGGAAGGGTCATACCCCATAATCGCCCACATGTAGCTGAGCTGTACAGTAGCGTTGTTTTTTCTGCTGTACAATAGTACAGGACACCTACTGTACGTATAATATTGAGAAAACAGGAAATCTGGTCCAGGCTGGATTTCTTGTATGAGAGAGGGTGCTTTCTACACTTATTTCAAGATAACGACTCTCGAATTTCTTTTTTAGCCTGGCTTTCATATTATTTACGTACGTAGCCTGTTTCTTATCAAGTGTCCTGTACTATTAATAAACATACTGTTTGTATGTCATATTGGTATACCAGTATTATGTAAACCTGTGATATCATATTCCTATTCTTGCACAAAACCTATTTGTCGGGCGGGAATGATTTCGAGCGACACGATGCACCAAGCTCCGACCCAGCTTCCACCGGTAATTTTCCTCACCGAAACAGCAGTGTCGCCGAAGAGAGCTTGGAACTCCGCTTGGGTGCTAGGTGCCGGCAGCGTAAAGGCGACAGCAAGGAAAATCAGACCCCGCCTCATCGCCGATCAGTCCACTATGTTCGTACCTGGTACGATAAATACCAAGTGCCGGTACCGTATACACCTGGTACGGTAGGCAGCAGAACTACTACAAGGAGAGTGAGCAATGGGAATTTGAGGAGGATCGGAGGGAAATTAGACGGCGGTGATACCAACCAGGGGCGACCAGACGTCGTGGGGGAGCCCTATTGATAGGCGAACCGGTTGATCGAACACCATCGCCTTGTCAGCTACAGCAGTATTTATTTATTGCCTGGACAGCACCAGGCCCGGCCTGGACCAGGCTCGGATCGTGGTTCCAGCCAGCCCAGTAATTTCCGGTGATAATTTCAATATTTAAAAAAACTATTTAATTTTACGCCTCTGTTCGCGCTTTCGTACATAGAGGAAACGAAAAAAAATGTTAATCAATCCTCGAGAGCCCTCATCTTGGCGATGGCGATCGATTTCGCAGAGCCACCTTTGACGCTACGAGAAGGTTGTAAGGAGCGTTTTGGTCTGCTTATGATACCTGGTATTAACAGTGCGCCCACGAACTCTCCCCGGGCGGAGGGTTACGAGTACGAGCCATGACGTTATTTCTGGGGGTTGCCGAAAAAGAGACAAAGCGAGTCAATGCTACCAACAAGACTGTAACATATAGAACACACAGGGCACGGAGTTACACCTCGCAGCTTTTAGCACAGCAGTACCAGGTACCGAATAGCATCAGGAATGAACTGCACGCGCTTACCAGCTTAGGGAGAGGTTGGACGCGTGCTTCGTGCTCCTCCACGCGAGCGCGTGCGTGCGTGCTCCTCTCCAGCCACACCTGAACACGAGACGTACACGAAATATAAATATATACACAGCAGAGAGTAAAAGCAAAGAAACGCAGCCTACGACGAGAATGGGCTTTGGCCCTCCAAAAAGAGCATCGCGATTCGAACATCCTCTTTAGAGCTCCAACCACGTTTCGGGGGCAGACCACTTGAAATTAGAGTTGATTGCAGCTTTCATAGTTTCCATACGTACTATTAATATTAACTATTA
This sequence comes from Saccharina japonica, assembly GCA_008828725.1. Classification (NCBI taxonomy): domain Eukaryota; class Phaeophyceae; order Laminariales; family Laminariaceae; genus Saccharina; species Saccharina japonica. The sequence continues at coordinate 65,503 of MEHQ01003142.1, forward strand.
ATATCAATAGCAAGAGGCACATAACTGATCGCTGAAGTTGGAAGTTTCACTTTTTTTTCTTTTCGTACGTATTTCTTTTTTTTTCGGGGTCGGAAGGAAGCGGTGACAGCAGGGACAGCAGTGACAGCATGACGCATGATAGCTTGATGAAACGGGCTACTCCACGATGATCATACGTAGCTCATACGAGGCGCGTGTATCTACCATTATATAGTGCGCATGTATGCATAATGCATAGTATATGATACGAGGCAACACTCCTGTTGTACTTATAATTTTCCGGTATATCATACATGGTATGAGATAATATAACATTGTTGTTGTTGTTGTTGTTGTTGTTGTTGTTGTTGTTGTTGTTGTTGTTGTTGTTGTTGTTGTTGTTGTTGTTGTTGTTGTTGTTAGAATACCAGTATGATATGTATTAGTACTACGAGGAGTATTATATATTAATAGTATGTTATTATATTTGAAAAATAAAATAAAACATTATGTACCATCTATATTGATACGCTCGAGTATACGGCCACGAATAAGAAACAGCAGGATATTGATTTTACAGCAATACACTAGAATTACCCTTTTAATAGCCTTAACATAATAAAGATTTATTTTATAAACAAATTTTACGCAGGCTAGCGCCATGATTTTATGGTCCTATACGATAGACTTTACAGGGAACCATCCAGCAAATAGGACTACAGCATGTACGGTTCAGACAAAAACCTACCGGTATGTATGTAGTTGCTAATTTTTACAAACATATATATTGGGTTCTATTTACTATACCGATGTAACGAATTTTATTAATTGGTTATTTTCCAGCACTTCTGGATTCTCCTCCCTAAGTCGAAACTCAAATCCTCGGGGCCACCATTAGCCAAATATAGGTATACCTACGCACTTTGAGCCATTTATAGGTACACTGCGTAATTACACCGGAAACGGCTTCCGGGCCCGCCTGATATTGGGCCTGCGCTCCATTGTACCTACAAATGGCTCAAAGTGCGCAGGTACACCTATTATCGGCTATACAATGTGCGTATCACCTATTTTTGGCTTCAACTGTACCTATAAATGGCTCATACGATCACTTCTTGGCAACTGAAATATAGACAGACGACCACACATTCACTCACGTTTGCTACATATGGAATGTTGTTCCGGACCGCGCCAACGGCTGTGTAACTTAGACCCCCTCGTAACCGTATGGTATTGCTCTGTACACGTATGTATACATGTACCAATTTTTCTCCTACTAAATACTGCACTACAGTCAGTATGTATATTGTACTTTCAGCATAACGCCATGGAAACACTCGTCATTGTTGTTTCTCCGCATCGTATATATGCGTGTGTGTGGGAGGGGTGTCGTACTGAATACGTATGCATTGATCGCGATACGATTTCTCGCTTGTAGGTACTGCGTGATAACTCCGCAGTGTCAGTGGTTGTACTGGTACGGTCGGCTGGTTGACAGTCCCGGCATCTCATGTGGCCGTCTGTCTATATTTCAGTTGCCAAAAAGTGATCGTTCGAGCCATTTATAGGTACAGTTGAAGCCAAAAATAGGTGATACGCACATTGAGTAGCCGATAATAGGTGTGCCTGCGCACTTTCAGCCATTTGTAGGTGCAATGGAGCGTAGGCCCAATATCAGGCGGGCCCGGAAGCCGTTTCCGGTGTACATTACGCAGTGTACCTATAAATGGCTCAAAGTGCGTAGGTATGCCTATTTTTGGCTAAGGCCCTATAACATACCATATGGATGTACTACGTACTACAGCAGTATATTATATTAATAGTATATATTATATTTTAAAAATTAAAAAAAACAAGTACCATCTATATGATACCGCTACGAGTATACGCCCACGAATAAGAAACAGCAGGATATGATCTACAGCAATACTTATGGTCTATACGATAGACATTACGGGGACCATAGCAAATAGGACCTACAGCAGTACGGTTCAGACAAAAACCTACCAGGTATATACAGTAGTTGCCTATTATTTACAAACAATATTTGGTCCTATTTACTACCAGGTATACGAGTAGCTATTTTATTAATTTAGTTATTTCCAGCACTTCTGTATTTCTCCCTCCCTAGTCGAAACTCAGATCCGGGGCCACAAAAGTAGGCTCCTCTCCCTCCTCCCCCACTACCCTGTACGGTTCGTGCCTTGATTTTTATCGCGCAGAGGGTTCAGCCTTCCCAACGCTCGTCGATCCTCATCGATTTTTTCTAACTCAGGCTCTCGCGCTTTCTGCTAGTCAAGATTTGCGAGACCCTACGAGCATGCACCCGGGGGGGCTCGAACTCACGTTCTTGACTCTATGGTCCTCCGTAATAGCAAGAACATAAGGCTCACTTTTTGAGGGGACGCTATTATGAGAACATTGGATCGAGCAAGAAATCGTGTTCAGCGGCGAGGGCTACACTAAGTGCTATGACGACGTACCGGGTAGATAATACTACTAGCCTATTCCCAAGGTTGTTCGAGGACGGTGTCGCACAATAATGAAGGTTCTAAAGCTTGTTCATCGTAGTACAGCAGTACTTATTGTATGTATATAGTTTAATGTGAAGAACACACACATATACTCGTGCGTAGGTGTTCCTCGTTGGCGGGCCGAGTAGGTGTTCCTCGTTGGCGGGCCCATACTCGTACCTATGGGGTAAACGGAAGGGTCATACCCCATAGATCGCTCCATGTAGCTGAGCTGTACAGCAGTAGCGTTGTTTTCTCTGCTGTACAATAGTACAGGACACCTACTGTACGTATAATAATGAGAAAACAGGAAATCTGGTCCAGGCTGGATTTCTTGTATGAGAGAGGGTGCTTTCTACACTTATTTCAAGATAACGACTCTCGAATTTCTTATTTTCCTCTTAATATCAGCCTGGCTTTCATATTATTTACGTACGTAGCCTGTTTCTTTCAAGTGTCCTGTACTATTAATAAACATACTGTTTGTATGTCATATTGGTATACCAGTATTATGTAAACCTGTGATATCATATTCCTATTCTTGCACAAAACCTATTTGTCGGGCGGGAATGATTTCGAGCGACACGATGCACCAAGCTCCGACCCAGCTTATTACACCGGTAGTTTTCCTCACCGAAACAGCAGTGTCGCCGAAGAGAGCTTGGAACTCCGCTTGGGTGCTAGGTGCCGGCAGCGTCAAGGCGACAGCAAGGAAGATCAGACCCCGCCTCATCGCCGATCAGTCCACTATGTTCGTACCTGGTACGATAAAAACCAAGTGCCGGTACGGTATACACCTGGTACGGTAGGCAGCAGAACTACTACAAGAAGAGTGAGCAATGGGAATTTGAGGAGGATCGGAGGGAAATTAGACGGCGGTGATACCAACCAGGGGCGACCAGACGTCGTGGGGGAGCCCTATTGATAGGCGAACCGGTTGATCGAACACCATCGCCTTGTCAGCTACAGCAGTATTTATTTATTGCCTGGACAGCACCAGGCCCGGCCTGGACCAGGCTCGGATCGTGGTTCCAGCCAGCCCAGTAATTTCCGGTGATAATTTCAATATTTAAAAAAACTATTTAATTTTACGCCTCTGTTCGCGCTTTCGTACATAGAGGAAACGAAAAAAAATGTTAATCAATCCTCGAGAGCCCTCATCTTGGCGATGGCGATCGATTTCGCAGAGCCACCTTTGACGCTACGAGAAGGTTGTAAGGAGCGTTTTGGTCTGCTTATGATACCTGGTATTAACAGTGCGCCCACGAACTCTCCCCGGGCGGAGGGTTACGAGTACGAGCCATGACGTTATTTCTGGGGGTTGCCGAAAAAGAGACAAAGCGAGTCAATGCTACCAACAAGACTGTAACATATAGAACACACAGGGCACGGAGTTACACCTCGCAGCTTTTAGCACAGCAGTACCAGGTACCGAATAGCATCAGGAATGAACTGCACGCGCTTACCAGCTTAGGGAGAGGTTGGACGCGTGCTTCGTGCTCCTCCACGCGAGCGCGTGCGTGCGTGCTCCTCTCCAGCCACACCTGAACACGAGACGTACACGAAATATAAATATATACACAGCAGAGAGTAAAAGCAAAGAAACGCAGCCTACGACGAGAATGGGCTTTGGCCCTCCAAAAAGAGCATCGCGATTCGAACATCCTCTTTAGAGCTCCAACCACGTTTCGGGGGCAGACCACTTGAAATTAGAGTTGATTGCAGCTTTCATAGTTTCCATACGTACTATTAATATTAACTATTAATATCAATAGCAAGAGGCACATAACTGATCGCTGAAGTTGGAAGTTTCACTTTTTTTTCTTTTCGTACGTATTTCTTTTTTTTTCGGGGTCGGAAGGAAGCGGTGACAGCAGGGACAGCAGTGACAGCATGACGCATGATAGCTTGATTAAACGGGCTACTCCACGATGATCATACGTAGCTCATACGAGGCGCGTGTATCTACCATTATATAGTGCGCATGTATGCATAATGCATAGTATATGATACGAGGCAACACTCCTGTTGTACTTATAATTTTCCGGTATATCATACATGGTATGAGATAATATAACATTGTTGTTGTTGTTGTTGTTGTTGTTGTTGTTGTTGTTGTTGTTGTTGTTGTTGTTGTTGTTGTTGTTGTTGTTGTTGTTGTTGTTAGAATACCAGTATGATATGTATTAGTACTACGAGGAGTATTATATATTAATAGTATGTATTATATTTAAAAAATAAAAATAAAACATTATGTACCATCTATATGATACCGCTACGAGTATACGCCCACGAATAAGAAACAGCAGGATATGATCTACAGCAATACTTATGGTCTATACGATAGACTTTACAGGGACCATAGCAAATAGGACCTACAGCAGTACGGTTCAGACAAAAACCTACCAGGTATGTATGTAGTTGCCTATTTTTTACAAACAATATTTGGTCCTATTTACTATACGAGTAACTATTTTATTAATTTGGTTATTTCCAGCACTTCTGGATTTCTCCCTCCCTAGTCGAAACTCAAATCCGGGGCCACAAAGTAGGCTCCTCTCCCTCCTCCCCCACTACGGTTCGTGCCTTGATTTTTATCGCGCAGAGGGTTCAGCCTTCCCAACGCTCGTCGATCCTCATCGAATTTTTCTAACTCAGGCTCTCGCGCTTTCTGCCAGTCAAGATTTGCGAGACCCTACGAGCATGCACTCGGGGGGGCTCGAACTCACGTTCTTGACTCTATGGTCCTCCGTAATATTAATAGCAAGAACACAAGGCTCACTTTTTGAGGGGACGCTATTATTATAAGAACATTGGATCGAGCAAGAAATCGTGTTCAGCGGCGAGGGCTACACTAAGTCCTATGACGACGTACCGGGTACATAATATTAATAGCCTATTCCCAAGGTTGTTCGAGGACGGTGTCGGGTGTCGCACAATAATGAAGGTTCTAAAGCTTGTTCATCGAGTACAGCAGTACTTACGTATATAGTTTAATGTGAAGAACACACCCACCCACATATACTCGTGCGTAGGTGTTCCTCGTTGGCGGGCCCATACTCGTACCTATGGGGTAAACGGAAGGGTCATACCCCATAATCGCCCACATGTAGCTGAGCTGTACAGTAGCGTTGTTTTTTCTGCTGTACAATAGTACAGGACACCTACTGTACGTATAATAATGAGAAAACAGGAAATCTGGTCCAGGCTGGATTTCTTGTATGAGAGAGGGTGATTTCTACACTTATTTCAAGATAACGACTCTCGAATTTCTTTTTTAGCCTGGCTTTCATATTATTTACGTACGTAGCCTGTTTCTTATCAAGTGTCCTGTACTATTGATAAACATACTACTGTTTGTACGTATGTCATATTGGTATACCAGTATTATGTAAACCTGTCATATGTCATATTTCTATTCTTGCACAAAACCTATTTGTCGGGCGGGAATGATTTCGAGCGACACGATGCACCAAGCTCCGACCCAGCTTCCACCGGTAATTTTCCTCACCGAAACAGCAGTGTCGCCGAAGAGAGCTTGGAACTCCGCTTGGGTGCTAGGTGCCGGCAGCGTAAAGGCGACAGCAAGGAAAATCAGACCCCGCCTCATCGCCGATCAGTCCACTATGTTCGTACCTGGTACGATAAATACCAAGTGCCGGTACCGTATACACCTGGTACGGTAGGCAGCAGAACTACTACAAGGAGAGTGAGCAATGGGAATTTGAGGAGGATCGGAGGGAAATTAGACGGCGGTGATACCAACCAGGGGCGACCAGACGTCGTGGGGGAGCCCTATTGATAGGCGAACCGGTTGATCGAACACCATCGCCTTGTCAGCTACAGCAGTATTTATTTATTGCCTGGACAGCACCAGGCCCGGCCTGGACCAGGCTCGGATCGTGGTTCCAGCCAGCCCAGTAATTTCCGGTGATAATTTCAATATTTAAAAAAACTATTTAATTTTACGCCTCTGTTCGCGCTTTCGTACATAGAGGAAACGAAAAAAAATGTTATCAATCCTCGAGAGCCCTCATCTTGGCGATGGCGATCGATTTCGCAGAGCCACCTTTGACGCTACGAGAAGGTTGTAAGGAGCGTTTTGGTCTGCTTATGATACCTGGTATTAACAGTGCGCCCACGAACTCTCCCCGGGCGGAGGGTTACGAGTACGAGCCATGACGTTATTTCTGGGGGTTGCCGAAAAAGAGACAAAGCGAGTCAATGCTACCAACAAGACTGTAACATATAGAACACACAGGGCACGGAGTTACACCTCGCAGCTTTTAGCAGAGCAGTACCAGGTACCGAATAGCATCAGGAATGAACTGCACGCGCTTACCAGCTTAGGGAGAGGTTGGACGCGTGCTTCGTGCTCCTCCACGCGAGCGCGTGCGTGCGTGCTCCTCTCCAGCCACACCTGAACACGAGACGTACACGAAATATAAATATATACACAGCAGAGAGTAAAAGCAAAGAAACGCAGCCTACGAGAATGGGCTTTGGCCCTCCAAAAAGAGCATCGCGATTCGAACATCCTCTTTAGAGCTCCAACCACGTTTCGGGGGCAGACCACTTGAAATTAGAGTTGATTGCAGCTTTCATAGTTTCCATACGTACTATTAACTATTAATATCAATAGGAAGAGGCACATAACTGATCGCTGAAGTTGGAAGTTTCACTTTTTTTTCTTTTCGTACGTATTTCTTTTTTTTTCGGGGTCGGAAGGAAGCGGTGACAGCAGGGACAGCAGTGACAGCATGACGCATGATAGCTTGATTAAACGGGCTACTCCCCGATGATCATACGTAGCTCATACGAAGCGCTTGTATCTACCATTATATAGTGCGCATGTGTGCATAGTATATGATATATACGAGGCAACACCTCCTGTTGTACTTAGAAATTTCCGGTATACCTGGTATGAGACAATATAACATTAACATTGTTATTAATATTAATAAATAGTCATATTGTTGTTGGTTGTTGTTGTTGTAGTTGTTGTTGTTGTTGTTGTTGTTGTTGTTGTTGTTGTTGTTGTTGTTGTTGTTGTTGTTGTTGTTGTTGTTGTTGGTGGTGGTGGTGGTGGTGGTTGTAGTTGTGGTGGTGGTGGTGGTGGTGGTGTTGTTGTTGTTGGTGTTGTTGTATTCACATTACACCCGTTCTTTCTACCCAACCACATCAGTGCACCCAGTGTGTTTCCTGATTCCTAATCCTAAAGAGATACAAATTCTGTGGTCACAGACTGTGAAACAGAGAAAAACCAAAACAAAATAAACGCAAATTAATGGGTAAAGCAAGTGAGATGCGTAACGTATCGGGTACGAGAACACAGCGACACGAGCCGAACCAAAAAATAAGAACAAAAAAGACAAAATAAAACAAGTTCTGAAATGAAACAGAATACAAATGACGCAGGGAGACAGAAGCGCCAGAAGCGCCCCTAGACGAAAAGCCCACGTGCCCAAGAGGAACAGATAACTGCTGCACGAGCGAGGCAACACGAAAAAAGAGAGAGACACCGGCATAGGGTGGAAACAAAGGGAGAAACAAGGCAAAAAAAGCAAGAAAGAGGACACGAGAGAGGAAAAGAGAAAATAGTTCTCAAGGCAAGCTCAAGGCGATGGTAACAACAAGTTCCCGTCTCTGCTATAAAAACTGATACGGGGACCATGTCACACCTTCTGCCATCTCATCCCCACTCTAAAAACAAAACGGTGTCAAGAGTCGATACTACCTCTGCCGCGCCCCCCCCAGTGAACACATCAACGGAAACAAATAATAGAATTCAAGGACTAGTCGAGCCGATATCTGGCCACACGATCTATCATATCGTTTCTGCATTCGTCGACAGCTGTATCAGTACGGCCGCTCCTGCCCCCCCCCCCTCTCCTGGTCGCCTCTCTTGGCGTCCTCAGCTGTATGCCGTAGCCAGCTCCTCTCCGCTTCGGCCCTGTGCCACCTCGCCATGAAATGGTCCGCCGCCTCGCCGACCCCCCGATACCACACCCCCCTCTTCTTAGCTGCCCTCAGCCATAGAACCGTCTCTGCTCCGAACAGTAAAGGGGAGCTTTCTGTGGAGCCTAAACCCTGAGGTCATCTGCTAGACATTGTGCTCAGTTCTTTTCTGGACGGCCAGGTCCCGGGTTCGTCCCACCGACGATCGTCCCAAACATCACCCGCCTGGCAGCCGCTCATTGGTCGTGCGCTGTAAGGCCCCTGCAAATAGGAGGCGTCGCTTGCGGATGGTCGTCTCAACGCTCTCGCATTGTGCCTTCTTGAGAGCCTTTGTGTAAGACATGAGATGGTCGGTGCGTTGTCGGCGCTGGAAACCAATGATCCGTTGGAGGAAATTGTGGTGTGCCGTTCGGAGCTCAGCGAAGTGCTCCTAGCCAAGTGTCCACGTCACACACCCGTACAGCAGTGTCTCCATCACTTCGGCCTTTAGCATGCGCACCTTTACAGTGAACGGGGCTTCCTCCATATCGTACAACTCCCGTTTGAACCGATTGTAGCATGCCCATGCGAGTCGGATGCGTCGTTTGGTCTCTGGCATAATGTCCGCGCTTGCGACGACAAGACCACTAAGGTACAAAAATTGCATCGTCTGTTTATACCTCTGGTCCGCTGTTTCGATGACGAGCGGTGAGGTCCGGAGTGCTTGGTTTGGTGTCCGCAGCAGCATAGTCTACGTTTTCTTTTCGGATACGGTGAGACCAGCTGCTTCGAAAACGGTCACAATAACGGTCATCATCTTCGCAAGCCCTTCCGCCGATTTAGACACGATACCTGCATCATCGGCGTACAGCATACCCCATATTGCTCTCCGTACACGTGCTAGTGGGTCCTCCCTCACTCCGTCCCCCCCGAGGTCCTCCTCAAGGTGAACCAGGTCCCTCAATATGTCTGGGTCCTCACTGAAGCGTATCAGTACGGCGTGTATCACAGCAGCGAAGAAGACATTGAACAGAAGCGGTGACAGCACACATCCTTGCCGCAGTCCCTGAGTGACATCGAACCATTCAGAGTGCTCACCGTCATCCGTACGCACGCGAGCTCGCATGCCTTCGTGGAATTGGCGGATAACGGTCAACATCTTCTCTGGTATGCCGAAGCGTGCGAGCACCACCCACAACAACTCTCGGTCGACGGAGTCATAGGCCTTCTGCAGGTCAATGAAGCACATATACAGCGGGATTTGTTTGGCCCGTTCGAGTTCTTGCAGTCGACGCACGACGAATAGCATGTCGACTGTTGATCGTGCTGGGCGAAAGCCGCACTGTTCCTCGAAGAGTATCCCTTCGGCCTCGCTGTAATTGCTGAGACGTGATGCGACCATTTTCAGCAATACTTTGCCTGAATGGGCAACAAGCGAAATCCCTCGGTAGTTGTTGCAATCGGATCGATCTTTCTTTTTATGAAGGACCTTAATGGTCGCATATTTCCATTGCTGGGGGGCGTCACCCGTTCTCCACACATTGACAAGCAAGTTGTGTAGGTAACGGATGAATTCGGGGTGGTCCAGTTTCAGTAACCCGGCCGGAAGGGAATCTGGTCCGACCGCTTTCCAGTTTGGCATACCCCGGACTACCGCGGCCATGTCATCCATGGTCGGTTCATCTCTAAGCGATGGTGCCAACAGTCGCTGTGGAAATAGGGCGCTGATGATTGTTATTAATAAATAGTCATATTGTTGTTGGTTGTTGTTGTTGTTGTTGGTTGTTGTTTAGTCAGGGCGTAAAAACAAAAAGAGAAAACGACACCACACTTCTTGTAGGAAGGTCATAATGAAAAACAAACCGGATCGCTGTGATCACAGGACGAAATGAGTGAAAACCATTTTTTTTTTCGTTTTTTGTTCCCTTGTTTTAACTTGGTTTTAGAGACCCCCCCTATTTTGTTTTCGCTGGTGGGGGGGGGGGAGGTTGTACTCATTTGTTGCTTGCCTTAGTCATTTGACCATTGACCACGCATCCCTTTCGAGACGGAGCGGGGGGGGGTAATTAAAAAAAAATTACTATTGTTTTCTGGGATCACAACGGCCCGGTTCTTCCCTCCAATATAGGGGGGGGGGCAGTGGGGTATCTGGGATTCAGATCCGCGCATACCCTTCTTGTTGTTGTTGTTCGTAATAATATCACCGCCAAAAATCTATTCCGCGTGGTGTCAGGACGTCAGGACTCAGGACTCAGGACACAGGACAGGCTCAACATATCCCAGAAAAAAATACAAATACAAACACAAAATACAAAGCAGTCGTACGACGTATGTACAACTTTTGAAGTACATCGTGCACCTGAAGCAAGAAAAAAAGTCATCGCAAAGGAAAGTATACCAGGACTACTGGCGTGCGTCGTTATTGCTGTACTATCTGTGCATTGCAGTCAGTGGTCGGGACAGGCTGATAGTTGAAAACTCAGAAACAACAGCTCTGTTTCCAAGCTGTTTCCAACTTTTATTTATAGACGAGTACGCCGTATCATATAAATGTAGAGCATTAGCCAAATATAGGTATACCTACGCACTTTGAGCCATTTATAGGTACACTGCGTAATGTACACCGGAAACGGCTTCCGGGCCCGCCTGATATTGGGCCTGCGCTCCATTGTACCTACAAATGGCTCAAAGTGCGCAGGTACACCTATTATCGGCTATACAATGTGCGTATCACCTATTTTTGGCTTCAACTGTACCTATAAATGGCTCATACGATCACTTCTTGGCAACTGAAATATAGACAGACGACCACACATTCACTCACGTTTGCTACGTATGGAATGTTGTTCCGGACCGCGCCAACGGCTGTGTAACTTAGACCCCCTCGTAACCGTATGGTATTGCTCTGTACACGTATGTATACATGTACCAATTTTTCTCCTACTAAATACTGCACTACAGTCAGTATGTATATTGTACTTTCAGCATAACGCCATGGAAACACTCGTCATTGTTGTTTCTCCGCATCGTATATATGCGTGTGTGTGGGAGGGGTGTCGTACTGAATACGTATGCATTGATCGCGATACGATTTCTCGCTTGTAGGTACTGCGTGATAACTCCGCAGTGTCAGTGGTTGTACTGGTACGGTCGGCTGGTTGACAGTCCCGGCATCTCATGTGGCCGTCTGTCTATATTTCAGTTGCCAAAAAGTGATCGTTCGAGCCATTTATAGGTACAGTTGAAGCCAAAAATAGGTGATACGCACATTGAGTAGCCGATAATAGGTGTGCCTGCGCACTTTCAGCCATTTGTAGGTGCAATGGAGCGCAGGCCCAATATCAGGCGGGCCCGGAAGCCGTTTCCGGTGTACATTACGCAGTGTACCTATAAATGGCTCAAATTGCGTAGGTATACCTATATTTGGCTAATGCCATAATATATATGTACGTATATAATGTACGAGTATACGATTCTTTTTTACCATTTGATTTGAACTTTTCTGAAGTGTAGATGTTCGTTTTTGGCCAATAGACCGAGTGAATCAGCCATATTCGGAATGGGTCCAGAGTTTATCCGGAGTCCGACGAGTGATCAGCTGAAAACTCCGCAGTTCGAGTTTAGCCCACGGTCCCACGGTCCCACGGCGGTACATAATCCGCCGACAAATAAATCATGTCAATTTGAACGTAGTATGTCCCTCGTTTGAAAAAATATTAAAATCGTACCATTTATTTGTCGCTACCGGCTACCGGTACACCAGTTATATTAAAAAAAATAAAAAAATAAACAGCTGTGAGATCGAGGATTTCGTCGAAACTCATTTTTGCTATAATTCGACGTAGTACATAGCTGAGTGTAATACTTCGATAAAAAAAGAGTATTTCGTTCAAGGGTGCGCGCGGATCTGAATCCCAGACACCCCACTACCCCCCCCCTATATTGGAGGGAAAAACCGGACCGTTGTGATCCCAGGGAACAATAAGTCAACTTTTTTTTTAATGACCCCCCCCCCCCAACCAGCGAAAAACAATATGGGGGGTCTCTAAAACCAAGTGAAAAAAGGGACAAAAAACGAAATAAAAATGGTTTTCGCTCATACTCATTTCGTCCTGTGGTCACAGCGATCCGGTTTGTTTTCCATTCTGACCTTCCTACTGTAGTAGGAGTGTGGTGTCGTTTTCTCTTTTTTTTGTGCGCCCTTGGTGAGATGGAGGATTTCGTCGAAACTCATATTTGCTTCGTAGCTGAGTGCAATACTTCGATTACTTCGTTCGGCTGTTTTTATCAGATTTTTGCCGGGGTTCATTTTGATTTTTATATGGTTCAGCACTTTCCCACTGCTCATTGATTTCCATGGAANAGAGTGAGCAATGGGAATTTGAGGAGGATCGGAGGGAAATTAGACGGCGGTGATACCAACCAGGGGCGACCAGACGTCGTGGGGGAGCCCTATTGATAGGCGAACCGGTTGATCGAACACCATCGCCTTGTCAGCTACAGCAGTATTTATTTATTGCCTGGACAGCACCAGGCCCGGCCTGGACCAGGCTCGGATCGTGGTTCCAGCCAGCCCAGTAATTTCCGGTGATAATTTCAATATTTAAAAAAACTATTTAATTTTACGCCTCTGTTCGCGCTTTCATCACGATACGTACATAGAGGAAACGAAAAAAAATGTTAATCAATCCTCGAGAGCCCTCATCTTGGCGATGGCGATCGATTTCGCAGAGCCACCTTTGACGCTACGAGAAGGTTGTGAGGAGCGTTTTGGTCTGCTTATGATACCTGGTATTAACAGTGCGCCCACGAACTCTCCCCGGGGGGAGGGTTACGAGTACGAGCCATGACGTTGTTTCTGGGGGTTGCCGAAAAAGAGACAAAGCGAGTCATTGCTACCAACAAGACTGTAACATATAGAACACACAGGGCACGCAGTTACACCTCGCAGCTTTTAGCACAGCAATACGAGTACCAGGTACCAATACCTAATATCATCAGGAATGAACTTCACGCGCTTACCAGCTTAGGGAGAGGTTGGACGCGTGCTTCGTGCTCCTCCACGCGAGCGCGTGCGTGCGTGCTCCTCTCCAGCCACACCTTAACACGAGACGTACACGATATATATATACACAGCAGAGAGTAAAAGCAAAGAAACGCAGCCTACGAGAATGGGCTTTGGCCCTCCAAAAAGAGCATTGCGATTCGAACATCCTCTTCAGAGCTCCAACCACGGTTCGGGGGCAGACCACTTGGAACTAGAGTTGATTGCAGCTTTCATAGTTTCCATATATACGTACTATTAACTATTAATATTAATAGCAAGAGGCACATATATAACTGATCGCTGAAGTTGGAAGTTTCACTTTTTTTTCTTTTCGTACGTATTTCTTTTTTTTTTTGGGGTCGGAAGGAAGCGGTGACAGCAGGGACAGCAGTGACAGCATGACGCATGATAGCTTGATGAAACGGGCTACTCCCCGATGATCATACGTAGCTCATACGAGGCGCGTGTATCTACCATTATATAGTGCGCATGTATGCATAGTATATGATACGAGGCAACACTCCTGTTGTACTTATAAATTTCCGGTATATCATACCTGGTATGAGATAATATAACATTGTTGTTGTTGTTGTTGTTGTTGTTGTTGTTGTTGTTGTTGTTGTTGTTGTCTTCGTTCTTTCTACTCAACCACATCAGTACACCCAGTGCCTGTCCTGATTCCCAATCCTAGAGAGATACAAATTCTGTGGTCACAGACTGTGAAACAGAGAAAAACCAAAACAAAATAAACGCAAATTAATGGGTAAAGCAAGTGAGATGCGTAACGTACCGGGTACGAGAACACAGCGACACGAGCCGAACCAAAAAATAAGATACAGTAGGAAGGTCAGAATGGAAAACAAACCGGATCGCTGTGACCACAGGACGAAATGAGTATGAGCGAAAACCATTTTTATTTCGTTTTTTGTCCCTTTTTTCACTTGGTTTTAGAGACCCCCCATATTGTTTTTCGCTGGTTGGGGGGGGGGGGTCATTAAAAAAAAAGTTGACTTATTGTTCCCTGGGATCACAACGGTCCGGTTTTTCCCTCCAATATAGGGGGGGGGTAGTGGGGTGTCTGGGATTCAGATCCGCGCGCACCCTTGAACGAAATACTCTTTTTTTATCGAAGTATTACACTCAGCTATGTACTACGTCGAATTATAGCAAAAATGAGTTTCGACGAAATCCTCGATCTCACAGCTGTTTATTTTTTTATTTTTTTTAATATAACTGGTGTACCGGTAGCCGGTAGCGACAAATAAATGGTACGATTTTAATATTTTTTCAAACGAGGGACATACTACGTTCAAATTGACATGATTTATTTGTCGGCGGATTATGTACCGCCGTGGGACCGTGGGACCGTGGGCTAAACTCGAACTGCGGAGTTTTCAGCTGATCACTCGTCGGACTCCGGATAAACTCTGGACCCATTCCGAATATGGCTGATTCACTCGGTCTATTGGCCAAAAACGAACATCTACACTTCAGAAAAGTTCAAATCAAATGGTAAAAAAGAATCGTATACTCGTACATTATATACGTACATATATATTAGGGCATTAGCCAAATATAGGTATACCTACGCAATTTGAGCCATTTATAGGTACACTGCGTAATGTACACCGGAAACGGCTTCCGGGCCCGCCTGATATTGGGCCTGCGCTCCATTATACCTACAAATGGCTCAAAGTGCGCAGGTACACCTATTATCGGCTACTCAATGTGCGTATCACCTATTTTTGGCTTCAACTGTACCTATAAATGGCTCAAACGATCACTTTTTGGCAACTGAAATATAGACAGACGACCACACATTCACTCACGTTTGCTACGTATGGAATGTTGTTCCGGACCGCGCCAACGGCTGTGTAACTTAGACCCCCTCGTAACCGTATGGTATTGCTCTGTACACGTATACAATATACCAAATTTTCTCCTACTATATACTGCACTACAGTATGTATATTGTACTTTCAGCATAACGTCATGGAAACACTCGTCATTGTTGTTTCTCCTCGTGGTATATATGTGTGTGCGTAGGAGGGGTGTCGTACTGAATATGTATGCATTGATCGCGATACGATCTATCGCTTGTAGGTAATGCGTGATAACTCCGCAGTGTCAGTGGTTGTACTGGTACGGTCGGCTGGTTGACAGTCCCGGCATCTCATGTGGCCGTCTGTCTATATTTCAGTTGCCAAAAAGTGATCGTTCGAGCCATTTATAGGTACATTTGAAGCCAAAAATAGGTGATACGCACATTGAGTAGCCGATAATAGGTGTACCTGCGCACTTTGAGCCATTTGTAGGTACAATGGAGCGCAGGCCCAATATCAGGCGGGCCCGGAAGCCGTTTCCGGTGTACATTACGCAGTGTACCTATAAATGGCTCAAATTGCGTAGGTATACCTATATTTGGCTAATGCCATAATATATATGTACGTATATAATGTACGAGTATACGATTCTTTTTTACCATTTGATTTGAACTTTTCTGAAGTGTAGATGTTCGTTTTTGGCCAATAGACCGAGTGAATCAGCCATATTCGGAATGGGTCCAGAGTTTATCCGGAGTCCGACGAGTGATCAGCTGAAAACTCCGCAGTTCGAGTTTAGCCCACGGTCCCACGGTCCCACGGTACATAATCCGCCGACAAATAAATCATGTCAATTTGAACGTAGTATGTCCCTCGTTTGAAAAAAATATTAAAATACCATTTATTTGTCGCTACCGGCTACCGGTACACCAGTTATATTAAAAAAAAATTAAAAAAAACAGCTGTGAGATCGAGGATTTCGTCGAAACCCATTTTTGCTATAATTCGACGTAGTACGTAGCTGAGTGTAATACTTCGATAAAAAAAGAGTACTTCGTTCAAGGGTGCGCGCGGATCTGAATCCCAGACACCCCACTACCCCCCCCCCTATATTGGAGGGAAAAACCGGACCGTTGTGATCCCAGGGAACAATAAGTCAACTTTTTGTTTAATGACCCCCCCCCCCAACCAGCGAAAAACAATAGGGGGGGTCTCTAAAACCAAGTGAAAAAAGGGACAAAAAACGAAATAAAAATGGTTTTCGTTCATACTCATTTCGTCCTGTGGTCACAGCGATCCGGTTTGTTTTCCATTCTGACCTTCCTACTGTAGGAGTGTGGTGTCGTTTTCTCTTTTTTTTGTGCGCCCTTGGTGAGATCGAGGATTTCGTCGAAACTCATATTTGCTTCGTAGCTGAGTGCAATACTTCGATTACTTCGTTCGGCTGTTTTTATCAGATTTTTGCCGGGGTTCATTTTGATTTTTATATGGTTCAGCACTTTCCCACTGCTCATTGATTTCCATGGAATGTTAATGTTTACTCACACGCTCGCGCTTTCCGCTATTAACGTTAATAATAGTAATGAATGCATACGTGATATACATGGTTCCGCGGCTGACGCCGCCCGCATCACTTAATTAAGCGAGTCCAAGACCTTGGCAGCGATGATAACAATAATAATAATAGTGGTGGCTGATGGATGATAGCGCCATACATGAGGAAAGGGTTTTGTAACCACAACTAACATTTGGTTGCATCAAGACGGTAGTTCACTGGCTCGGTTGAAAAGCCACGAACAAACAAACGTGTTACAGCGCCAAGAAACTTGTCATGGAACAACCCTAATGACCCTTCACAAAGAGGGCGCGCCAAGAGAACAGTAATAAGAAGAAGAAGAAGAAGAATAGTAGTAGTTGCAGTACAGCGTAGTCCGATTATAATCTACGTGCAACGTGTCCAAGCCGTCAAAAGCCCACCCTCCGACAAGTCCCTCTTATTTGTTATTTGTGTTCTACACACCAGATCCAGATAGATGCATACGATCTACCTGGTATGTTTTATTTTATTGTCATCCCATTCATTATCTTCGCCCTCCTATTATCTCTCCCTCTGTATAGTCGCAACTCAGATCCGGGGTCACTAAGTAGGTTCTTCTCCCCCCCCCCCACTAGGGTACTAGTACGTGCCTTGAATTTTGGTCGCGAGATGATTTTAGAACACTTCCTTCCCTCTTCGACTCTCATCGAATTGTGCCTACCCACGCTAGAATAATAGCGCTCTCGACAGTTAGTCAGTTGGTGTCATTTGAGAATAAAAATCTCCATACAAAAGGGGACTCGAACCCTCGACATCAACCCTACCTAGCAATCTTCGTGGATATATGCTACTGTAGACCACCGGGGCGACCGGCTATATAAACGATTGCTCCGAAACATTACAGACATCTCCAAGAGGCACGACAGGTCATAATTCACTACGTCATATGCCCCACGACGTCAAGTCACGTCCAACACTTTCAGATATACTCTATCGCAGTTAGTTGATGTTCCACGAACCCAACGTTGCTCCAAGATTGAAGCCCACAACACTCAACGCATATAAAAGGAATTCCCCACGCACCGACACTGCCCGAAGCCCACGATACGCACTAACTAACTCTATTTTCTCGGAAATATGAACGTCATGCCTCCAAGTTACCCCACCCAATACATCCAACCCATCGAAGCCCACAATGCTCGTAAACGATTATTTCTCGGAATATTAAGTGCATATACCTCCAAGGGCGCACGCCCAACACTCCATGCAATACATTCAACACGGCGCCGGTGTCCTACGCCTCCCACCAAGTTAATGCTTCACGAAGGCAACCCCGCTCAAAGATCAAAGCCCACGACACTCAACCCGTATGTATGCATGTAATTACCCACGAAGCCAACCTAACTACTGTAAGCCTACAATAAATACTCAACAACAAATACATGTTCAACGCACATATTATATATTAAATATATATATCTCCCTCATTATTGTTAAACGCTTCGATCCTTTCTGTCTCTCTGTCTCTCTGTCTCTCTGAAATTGGGTAGCGCGATCCAGAGCGCTTCAGCCCCGCCTTACCCCATGGACAGGGAGGCTGGGTGCAACAATCAGCAAAATACGGGGTGCTATGCCGCGCCGAGCCGTGGCCGTGGCACAATCCCGAGGCAGTTATGACAGCTATCTAGGCAGCCTAGTTTCTGAGTTACAATTTTGAATTCCAATTATGGCAAGCTGATTGGTTGGCCAAATCCATGCTATCGCAGAAGACGCTGGCTCTTTGTGGAAGACTGGTGCTGAATAAAGCCATTGAGGATCCGCCACACCCGAGGAGAACTCGGTCCAATCCCCAGGTCAGAAATCCCTCTATATATCTACAACACAGGCCAACCGGGGACAACAACAAACGGCGACCCCTGGGTGGACACCGCCCCGCACGGTGTGGAAACTTCACCCCCATCTGCTGAGCACTGATTGGCTGAGGCTCATGGGGCCATTGGCACCCCGGGACGATAAGGCCCCCTCCCCGGGTCAGAAATTATTCCATACGTCTACAACTCCAACAGCACGGGGACCGAAAACGGACATCCCCCAGGTCGATACCCCCCGCAAGATGTGGAAACCCCAACCCTGCTGACTGATTTATGTCTGGCTGTGGGTCACATGGAGCCAGCCCACGACGAGAATTTCTCCCCGGGACAACATCGAGGTCCTGGCGCACCCGGGGACGATAGAGTCCCATCCAATTATCAGAAATCCTTCCACGCGTGTACAACTCTAACAACCCGGGGACGAAAACCGAGTTCCCTTGGGTCGATATCGGTCCGCAAGTTGTGGAAACCCCAACCCCACTGGCTAACATTCGTTCGACTGGGGATCATGGCGCAAGTACGGCAAGAGTTGTCTCCCGGGACAATGTCGAGGTCCCGCCGCACCCGTGGATGATACAGTCCCATCCCTGCATCAGAAATCCTTCCAAACATGTATAACTCCAACAACCCGGGGACGATAACGAACATCCCCTGGGTCGATACCACCCCGCTAGGTGTGGAAACCTCAACCACATTGGCTGATTTACGGATGGATGGCTAGCTCTCATGGAGCCAGCGCACGTCGAGAGTTGCCCGCCGAGGTTACCATGCACCCAAGGATGACAAGGTCTTCCATCCCCGGACCAGGAATCCTTCCATACATCTACCAATATAACACCCCGGGGAAGAAAACTGACATCCCCCGGGTCGATATCGCCCCGCAAGGTGTGGAAACTCTAACCCCCACTGAGGGATCCACGGAACATCCCTCATTGCTATTGGTGTTTGGCGTTTAGACCGCATGCTATGGATCACTGCAGCGAAGTGTCGAGGTTACCGTGCACCCGAGGACAACAAGGCATTCCATCCCCGGACCAGGAATCCTTCCATACATCTACCAATCTGACACCCCGGGGAAGAAAACTGACACCCCCCGGGTCGATACCGCCCCGCAAGATGTGGAAACTCTAACCCCCACTGAGGGATCCACGGAACATCCCTCATTGCCTTTGGTGTTTGGTGTTGAGACCACATGCTATGGATCACTGCAGCGAAGTGCAGGCAAAAGTGGTAACGGGAGATGCCCGAAGCTGCCGATATGTTCACGGCACAAGGTGGTACGAGGAGGGGGTAGAAAAGGGCAGGCAGTGCCATGCATTCACTATGCGCGGCGTTCAAGGGAAAGGGGGAGGGGGGGGGGAGGCAGTAGATAAACCGTGGTAGAAAAAAGGATAAGGGCGACGGCGGACAGGGTAGCAAGGCACCAGACCAATTGCGAACCTACCCATGCTGCTCATGCTAAAAACACTGCTGCAGCTGCTTCGAAGTTGATTGTGTCTTTGTTTTGTTTCAATTTGTTTTAGTGTTTGCGAGCCTTGGTGCTTGTGTGTACCGTACATGTTACTTCGATGCCAGGGCTGAATACGAACCCGAAACAAGGCAGACCGCAACAACAGCAGCACAACCATTCCGATATATAATCGTGTCGCGCGAAAAATACGGAGGATCGGCCATGTGCCCAAACGCAACGCCCAATCCCTCGAGAATCCCTCGAGTTGTGACGTACGCTGGACTGTTGTACTGGGCAACGCCGTCACCATTGTTTCGAGGGGTGTGTCGGAACGTGCCCAGTGGGAGTAGCAAAAAAGCCTGCTTACGAACAGCCTTGATCTCTCTTAGCGTTCCTCGGTGCGAGAAGAAACGTTGTTGTTGTTGTTGCTATGGCGAGGCCAACTCACAGACCGCTGTATCACAGGCCGAAGACGAAATAGTTTTACGAGTAGCTGCACTCCTTTCGATCAGAAGGTGGAAATTCATCACGTTGTCCACGAACAAGAAGACGCATAATAAGTATAAAGTATGTTTGGGCTCAATGCCATCTCCCGCCGATAACATTCTCCGGGATTGATCAAGACCCTAATAAACGCCTAATTTTCCTTCACATGGTCCTTCTCTTCAAGTCGTTTTCACGTTTTATAGTGGTACGGTACACTCCGTTTCCGATCCTCTGGTCGATAATTATTTCACCTTGGTCCTCTCCACTGTTTTCCCCTTTTTTCCCCAGAAAAGCACGGGAAAACGACTGTGGTGCTGAGCGTCGCCGGACTTCGAGTGACCGCTGTCCCTCACGAACTCGGCCATCTCGCCCCCTATGGCGTGTATCATCGACGCCTGACTCTTCTCCATCACCTTCGTGCGTGCCTCTACCACCTCGTCCTTGCTTTCACCGGTGTCCACCTTTTCATTTGCCGCTGGCTCGGCGCGCTCTACGGCAGGAGGGGCACGTCGTACTGTAACACGTTTTGACCACACCTATGATTCTATCTGATGGGGGTTTTCAACTCAGGAGCTACCCGGTACCGTTTGTCCTTACAATCGTTTTCGCTGCAGACCTTGGCCATGGAAGCGCTCGTCGGGTTGAGTATGTACTGTAGTTTTTCTCAAATCTATCATTCGGGTGACAACAAGAGCTCCTATACTGTAATCAAGTGAGGATCCTCAGACAATTGAAGGTGCGCCCCTAGTGTAGCCTTCCCCACGGCCGCCACTGGCACCGTCGCCGGCGTATATTGCATGATCCGCGTTTGGCCCCGTCTTCCTGATTCCAGAAAGACGGTAATACCGCTCTCGAGCCCCCTCTGATGATCTCCTCGCGGCCGATGCTGTCGCGAGATACCAGGCTCCGTGCCTTCATCTCGTCCTCTGCAGGGAGATAATCTATGGAGATGGTGTACAGCATGTGGTTGTCAAGTGTCAACCCTACTGGAGGCATGTCCGGGGCAAGATCTTCGGCCCTACCCGTCTCCTCGAGCGTGTTGCTCCCCGCGGCTATCTTAAAACTAATATGGCGTCGAGAAAAGTCGGATTTTGCCCCCGACGTTTGAGGTCTGATACCAGACAGTCGAAAATGTATGTTGAAAGGGCCGGCTCAAGAGGAACACGAAACATCGAAAGATGAGATGCAACAGCTGAAACGTGAAGTCCAGGGTTCGAACCCCACACAGATTCACAATTTTTGAAACGGACAGACAAATATACATACCAGGCCCCGTTTTACCGGGTATATGATATATGATACGAAGTATAACATCATCCAGGGTCTGTCATGGGCTGGTGGACCGGGCGGGGCCGCGCCAGGCCGATCTGAAAATCGTGATGGGCCGGGTTGGGCCGGGCCGAGTGGTTTGAAAATATGATGGGCCGGGCCGGGTCAGGCCGTGGAACTCTGAAAACATAATAGGCTCGGCCGAGCCGCGGCCCGGAATTCAAGAAAATGGATGGGTCGGACCGGGCGGTGGCCCATCATCTCGAAGTTAGATGGGGCGGGCCGGGCCGTGGCTCATAAGATGTAGGTTTTGCATGGACCGCTTCGGCCTGCTCATGAGGCGGCCCACGTGTTTTCACGAGCCGGCCCGGGCCGCGACCCGTGAGATGGTGTGCTACCTGATGCTTCGAAGAGCGCTTCTACGAGATTACTCTTGCGCTGTGCTTATCTTCTGCTCCCGGCGAGAACCAACTTTCACTCCGCTTCGTGGTCTGCGTGCGACTGTCTGATCAAAGCCTTGGTGCCGTTGTGGGTGTACAGAGGACACTCCGTGCCGTACACGGCGTAGACAGCATTTATTTCACGTTATGGCCCCGGTTCGGCCCGGATGGGATCCCTGGTGAAAACTTCGTGAAGTAGGCCCAGACAGGGGATATCCTCTGATCGAACGTTGCACGCTCTCCTTCGTGTGTATCGTTGCCGGGCCGGGCATGAGGACTGCGGCTGTAGCATGGGAAGACCCCCGCCAAACGATCCCTGGCGTTATATTTGCTATCTTCAGATTATAGATCAGTAGCAGATGTTGCAGCTGCGGGTATTGCAGCGGCAGGTGTTGCAGGAGTAGAGGACGCCGTGGTCCACTAGTCAAGACGGAAGCCATCCGACTTGGGCGTTGGTTGAGCAGAAATATGAGGGCAGTAGGTATGTGCATATCATGGACCGGAAGGAGTTGGCCCATGGAACCTACAGTAGAAGGGGGCAACAAAACGAAAACAAACTCGTACAAAACCTACTTACTGTAAAACGTTTCAGCTCAGTGCGTATATTCGTCCAACTTTTGCAGTACTGTACAGTAGTACGGGACAGCAAACACGGGCCGGCGTGTACACCGACCCGTCAAATCATCGAGCCCATATTGACCCCGTGGCTCATGAGCCTCGATGCCAATGACATGGGTCGGGCCCGGCCGGGCCGCGAATTTAGAAAGTATGATGAGCTAGGTCGGGCGTTGGCCCATCCTTTGAAACTTGAAACTTTGTTGGACCGGGCCGGGCCGAGGTCCTTCGTATGAAACATTGATGGACCTGTTCGATCCGGCCGGCCCAGGCTGGCCCAACCCCGGGACGGCCCACCAGCGGCGGTACATGACCCATGGCAAACCCTGATATTATCGAGGTTATTACAGTAGTTGTGTTTGCAAGCTGTTTATTTCACACAGCTTTTGTAATTCCAAGTTCGGGTCACAGAAATCAATCCACAGACACAACGGTTTCACAACACGCGTAGCAAGCCCTTCTCCCTCGCGCATGTCCAGGCCCGGCGGGTGTGGTATAGGCATGATACCATCGAAAGCTCAGAGCCAACGTTTCCACCCATGCATTACCTAAGCTTGAAGGTTGCCACCCATCATGTTCAGTGTTCGGAGTGCGTGCGTTGGTTGGCATAACTCACGCATCAAGATGTACTACTGTACTGCTACAGTACAGTTCGTAGTGTATAAATACTGCTGTAGACTATTCTTGTTGTTCGGGCGACTGGGGTAGACTTTTGCCCCATAACGTATTTTTGGGTCACTGTTATACTGCTGTTGATACAGTACACACGTAACACGTCCAGGCCATAGAGAGAGACGAGTCCATCGAGTACCGCAGACAATCGTGTATGTATCTATACACGCACACACAGAAACAGATGTGCCCCATGCATCGTTTCAATATCACATGCACGATCCTGTCGGTTTTGCTTTAGAAATAAAAAACAACCTCGAAGATCCAAGATCCACGATCCAAGATCCAAGATCCAGGATCCAAGATCCAAGATCCAAGATCCAAGATCTAATAAGACGCATCTAAGAAGAGCTCAACGTTTGTTTGTAGACGTTTCACAACTGCGCTCTCGAGCTTCCTTGCGTGTTTTCATTTGTCACACATACTGGTATACCTGTATGCATACCTTGCGCAACCAGGAGAATAAGTGTCGAAGACGGACGTTCGACTACCGAAAATCGAGTTTCGAAGAGCTCATGTTATGGGCTATGACCCTCCAAATCCTTTTTTTAGAGGATCATAGCCCATAGAGCTCATGCGCTGCTGTCTCACAGATCTGGCGTTATATACACCATGCCGGTACGGTACTGTACATATCTTACGACTTCCAGCGCTCTCTGCTGTCATTTGTCTGAAGTCGTACGAGTATGGGATATTCCTCACGCCCATCCCTTCTCGAATTCCACTCTGTCCCGAAATATAATAACCATTTGTGTAATAATATTCAATACATTTGGTTCTTATATTTCAGGACAGAGTGGTACGTTTCAAGTTTCAAGCGTGTAACGCAGCTACATATATATTATAAGTACGTTCGCCAGCTCAATCACGCAAAACAAAATATGGACGCGCGTTTCTCTCGTACGTTCCCGGCCTTTGCACTGCCTCGGTTTTCACGCGCGTTCTCGTACGCGATCCACATATATGATGTCCTAAGTTTCTAGCTTATTATTTATGTCACGGGTATCCCGCGCGTTGTTCTCGCGTACGCACTCAGCGTGTGCGATGTCACAGTCTCCTCGTATACGTTTCTCTCCACCTTTCTTTGCGCTACGTACGAGTATATCTTTCAATTCGCAATCCAAACGGCCTGTTCTTTCCCGTCTTCTAACGACGCAGGTCGATCCGGGCGCACATAATTTCCTGCTTGATAGAGCGAAATGAACAGCGAATGCACGCACCAGCTCAGTTAGCGGGAGCGAATTTAGCGCGCATCGTGCACACCGTCCAGTCTGCTTTGATATCATGAGCGACACCCTCCCCGGCGAACAGCTTCGCGTCACACCGTACCAAGCCCCAATGTGGAATCTGGAAGGTTTTGTGTCATGGCGTTTGTCATCGACTACGATTCCGCTTTGGGGAAGTGAAGTTTGACAGTAGGCGGCTACTTTGACGAAGGACGGTTAACGTTCCTCGGATGGTTACGAGGAGTAAAGCTCCACGAGTTCCTCGACGTTAAATGAGAAGGGAGTCTTCAAGAACACAAACAACCAGTACAGAGGGGCATATATCACGCCGATAGAACTGCAGCGACAAAAATTACAAAGAAGGGTACTATAGAGCCGAAGACAATATAATATATGTACAACACGTCGCCCACCGTAGTGAGTGAGAGGCCGGCGAATATGGCGTTTACCCCGGATGTAGGAATAGCTGGCTTGCCTGTAGGCGGATGCTCTAATTGGGCGTGTGAATGTCAGCCCCAGGGCTCCCACGGTCCCTCCTCTTCGAGCGAGGGGTACAATGGATATGGAAATGACACATTTCGAACCCAATTTGCAAGCCACTCGTTTTCCAAGACTAGTGAGATGCGGGGGGGGTGGCGTTGGTACTTACGGACGGAAATAGTTGGCGAATCAGATGAATGCCGGGCTTGTACAGTAGTAGTAGTAGGTGCATAAATACTTACATTTGTTGTGTGACACGTAACAGCAGTACTGAAGGACTATTTCCCCAGGATAGTCGGGGGTTATCACGTCCCGATCGAGCGTTACCCGTTCGTAGACACAGAAGTTATCGACTACCTGTTGCGTCAAGAAAGTTTTTTTTTGCTGTACCTCGGAACGCGACCGTGCTGATAGATAGACAAATCGATCCACCCCACTCCGTAGATGGTGCTATCTTCGTCAGTCGGCCAAAACATCCCAATCTTCTTTTTTGGAAGCATGATACGTAGTTGAACCTCCAGTGCAAGCGCATGTCTTTCAAGGTGGGCCAGGTAGGAAAGGTGTACACACAATGGACGTGGTCAGGAGCTCACCAATTTTCCTTCGATCACAAAGGGGTTTTCATCACGTAGGTTTAGACAAATATTTTGGCAGTACTATGGTTTTGCTTGGGCAGGGGCATACTGTATGTGTTTACCGCTCCATGTTTCAGCTGGTGCCCCATCGCCTTCCGTCATGAAAATGTTGTCACTTGCGATGGCCCGATATCTGTCCACCAAAATATACACGGGTCTACGGTGATGGACTGCTTCTATGTGGCCATTCTCCGGTCAAGGCGTCGGCTAGAGCCGGCGCGACAGTTCGTGGCCGCACAAAACGTGGCATACACTGGGCGTTGAATGTGTTCCATAAGGCGGGATGCAGGTACTGTAGGCCATGTCTATTGGTACAGTACTACAGTACCTCTTGTACTAATCAGCATAATATTCCAAGGGGCGGTATGCACCTCCGTACATCAACGTATCATAGTGCCGGAAGACAAAATAGACAAGGTGGAGGTAATATTGCCTTATTGGTAGATTCCGCCAGGGTGAGGCTGGCCTATTTGCCTTGGTAATAGAAACTCTTGTAGGGGAGACACAGGCATGACCATCGCTGTGCTGGTTGAAGCGCTATACGCGCACTAGATGTACAAACATATTGGGTGTGTTGGAATAGTAGGTGGAACGAGGCGAAATTCCCCAAAACAATGGGTTGAGCTTCGAGTTAGAAATATGGCTAGAAATCCGGGGGGAGGGGGGTGAGCGGGGCTTTGTGGTTCAAATCAGTACTACTGTGCACCAGATGTTGACCGTCACCGGAGCGTCAGATGCATCGTTACGGGGATGGATAAGAATGATCCCCCGGTAAACGAGATATTCTAGGCAGCGGGTGGGTTTCCGGAAAGTTGATCACTATAAAACACATCAACTTCACGGCGTATACGCTCTATTACAGCTCTGGGTTTGTCCAAGGGAAGACCCGCTCAGGTCAAGCGTTGTACTCTCATAATCGTAGCAATGAAAAGCAATCCAATGATATTGTTATGGAGTGCCTCTCACTACTGAAGATCTAAAAATTTACGTCGTAGATCTATATTTGTACATAGGCATCAGGACGACGCGAACACCCTAGAGAACGTGCGGTGCACGTGTGTATGACTGTCGTTCAACTTCCCGAGTACACCCTGTCTTCCCGGCTACACCGTTATGTCGCTACAACCGTGCTGTATGCATTGCTTCACGACACACGTGCTCCCAGATACCAAAGACGAAAAGAGGCAGCAAGCGACCAAAGGACAAGAAAGGAACAGAACGGAAAGGAGAGGCAGGCAAAACAAACCAAACCGAACCGAACCAAGTCAACGCAAGTGCACCCACGCAACAACCTTCAACAGCACAATACAGAAAATAAAAGAAATGTACCGTACATAGCGAAACGGGTCGAACCAAAACAAACGCGGTAGGAGAAAGGCTTACAGGGACGAAGGGAATACAAGAGATATACGAAAGAAAGCTTATCACAAATAATGCAAGCAAAAGGGAGGGGGCGTATCTCATAACTGGACAGAGTGATGGTAATTGTAGCGACAAAAAAACACTCTATCTAGTGGCAGCCGTCGCTGCCGTTGCGACAGTGGTGGGGGTGGGAAACCACGTGGTCGTCTACCGCTGACTATAGGTAGCCTCGCGAGCGATGACAGCGGCGTTTAGGTGGGAAATCTTGTAGCCGTCTACCGCCGATCGTAGGTAGCCTCGCCAGTCATGACAGCGGCGTTCAGGTGGGGAACCGCATAGCCGTCTACCGCTGACTGTAGGTAGCCTCGCCAGCCATGACAGCGGCGCTTAAAGTTGTATGAGCAATGCTGTGAGGAAGAATGCAGGCCAACAATGTCGCACGTCCAGCGGTTGTTTCTGGAGCAAACCTTATGGGAGACGTGTTTGTCTATGCGTGTGTCTTGCGTATGGTTGTGGAAATAAAGTTTGGGTTTTTTACTACAGTAAGCCGTCAAGAAATACTGCTCATGCGCAACTCCTCCCGGTTGATTGTGGATGCTGTACGTAGTGAGGACGACGAGGAGAAGGCAGTTTACGTGATTGGTGACCTCACACCCATGGCGCCTTGCTCCGACGTATTTGCGCTATTTTACGATATTCAATATGCACTACTGTAGTACTGCAGTAGGCTGGGCTTTTGGCTATCACCCTGAGTTCCAGACTGAGTTTCATTCGGGTTATTTCGTATCTATCTGTAAGCTCCTTGTACCTTATCTCAATCATGGGCTAGGCCATGCCAATGAGTTGTTCTGACCTCAACAACAATACCACCAGCAATAAACGAGTTAAAGAATCATACCAGATTGTCCCCTGCTGGAAGCACACTGCACATATTTGCATACTATCAGAAATCCCCTTTGGTAACCATAGGCCGACCTGGGGGTTCCTTTGCCAAGGAGTCTGCAAAACAATCGTCCTCGGACGCTGCGTGGAAAACGCTTAAATCTCCCAGGAATACAAACTCTCTACATAACGATGCCGGGAGTCATGAGCGTCAAGTTCGACACGCTCGCTGAAAGTATTCGCCAACTGAATGAATCGCTCTGTTCGTTTCTCGAAAACCATGATACCTGTGGTGTGTCAGAGCCAGAATACTTCGTACTTTTAATGTTCATACGCACACAAGAACCTGCTTGATGACGGTTGCCAGTGCGCCAGTGCTCCATACTCGACTACAAAGGAATGACACGCGTACATGATCGCGTTAGAAAACCATCGCACACAAGCAGCCGCGCATACACAACTCCACCGGGAACCAAATTATATCGTTGGCAATGTTCTAGCACACGGTAGTGATTGCACTATCAGCAGCAAACACCACCACTCAGAACACAAGCATATACCGAAGTGTCTCACAGAACACATACTACAGTATATCCCATACATACCAGGTGTAGGTAGAGAACCGTTTTCTACGAAAACTGTCATATGTTGCAGACCACTGCGAAACAACACACCCCGTAACACTTGCGATCGAACTGTAATTACATACAGCTTGCAAAGATAACCCTCGATAACATTTTCGATCTCATAGCTGAGGTGTTTCTGTTTTCTTCCAATGTTTACTGTCCCTGGAAACTTGCCGCAATAAGCAGGTGCAAGATATCAAACCCCGACAGCTCACTTCCAATGTAAAGTACATCCGGTATTCGGGCAGTATAGTACCGCGTTCGATATTCGGTTGTGTTCGATTCCGTGGTCTTCTGGTGGTGTTTGGATTTCCTAAGTGCGAGTATAATTCGATCCCATGGAATACAACTGTGTTATTGTGTATGTGGGATATAACGCACATCCCTTCGGGATACGTATGATACGTACCATCGTGACATAAAAAACACTCTCATGGGGGTCTACAGCAGTATGTCCATGGGAATATATGGAATTATCCTGGAATGTTCCATGCGATGCCCTATGAGATATGATGATCTTCCTGAACCCTAATGCTATCCTATGAGATTTTACAACATGAAGCTGTACTGCAGTCTCCACTGAACATGAAGTCCTTAGACTGCTGTACTGCAGTACTGTAGTAGCTGCTACTGAACGTTGATCTCGATAATAGCATGCTGTTGCCTACCATGGGTAGGATTTCCCCGTTTAACCCAAATTAGTTACACGGCGTATATCGCACCGGATTATCCCATGATATACATGTTGATCCTATGGGATCCCTTGGGCATCGCATGTAACCCTATATATAACCCTAACCCTTTGGAGCGTGTGGCCTTGTGTAATTGATGAGGCTATCCGCGTGCCTGATCTACACAGGAATACACGCACCAAGCACCAGGTGTGTGCATCAACTTGGTGAAGGGTATAGGTGACACTTGGGTGGTGTCGGGACGGCCCGACACAGTATACCCTAAGTCACGAAACCGTCCGGAAGATTTCCCCTATGCACGTATGCACCTGTCCCCCAGGAAGATACGGCGGTGTAGATATGCGGTACCGTGTGTTTTAGAAAATTACCAGGACCCCTGACCACAAAATATCCTTCAGATCTACGTCGTTTCTACATCGTTCTACGAGTACAGTGACCGTAGTGCAAACTTGCAAGGGTGGGCCTGGCAACAAATCGCCCTTCAAGTGATATCACGACGTACAAATGCAGGGTTCTGCTGCGGCATTGCGGTTAGCTTGAACGTTCAACGACCAACGTGTCGATCGATATTTCTCGACACGCACGGATGGATGTGGACAGCTTCGTCGAGCCGCAACTTCCAAAGCCAACAGATCCATCGAACATTCTTGTAAAGCCACAGTTTACCTACATAGTACATATGTAAAACACATTTTTACGAAAAAAGATCCCCCCGTTAGTCTAGTGGTTGCCTTCGAATACTACTGTACTCCTGTAGAAGTTGATTATTGAGTTCGAATCTCACCGTGGTGAGCTTTTGAATATACTTGGAAAAATCAAAGGAATCAACTTGTGATAGCGCATACCGTGGCTAGGCGCGATTCAACGCGAGTCGACGAGGGACACGGATGCAAATTACTTGACTTTTGAGTGCCATACCACGGCTGTTTCCACGGCACGCCGCGGCATGCCGCGGCAGTTCCGGGATCACTGCCGCGGCAAGCTGCGGGTTGCCAATCCGCGGCTTGCCACGGGAAGGCCAGCGGGTTGCCACCAGCCATGGCGTTGTGCCCACGGCACGTGCCGTGCAACTTCCCATGGCTGCTCACAGCTTTACCACGGCACGTTCCACGGCAACCCCTCCACGGAAAGCATCACGGTAATCCCCGTGGACATGGCTATGGCAAGTCCCACTGTAATACTCGTGGCAAGACCCACGGCGCTATCCGCAGCAATCCCGTGCGGCAAGCCCACGGGAAACCCCACGGGAATATCCACGGCAATGTCCATGGTAGGGGCCATGGCAATGCCGTGCGCAGGAGCCATCGAAGACCCACCCGACCCCCTGACCCCACCTGGACCTCATCTCACAAGCACCTGGCCCGGCCCACAAGGTGCAGAAATACAATTAGCCCTCCAAAGAAGCCTCTGGAAGCCCACCCGGTCCACTGTCCCACCCAGCGCTGATTCCACCCGGGACTGACTCCACCCCTCCACAGGTTGGGTTCAGGGGTGGAGACTGCCGCGTAGAGTGCCGTCTACTGTAAATAGGCGGTCAATGGCGATCGTCGGAACATGGGAGGAGGACAAGACAGCCGGGATACCAATCGCGGACAACCACGCGCCGTGGGGAGGCCCACAGGGTACGCACGTGATGACTGCACATGCCGCAGCGTACGTACTGGCTGAAAATTGGGCTCAAGATGGTTAGTCCGTTCTTTCGTCGTGGATATGTACGATCGTGAACATTTCCTTGAGTTTTCGCGACACTGAGGTCGACCATGCCTAAGACTGTACATCGTATATCAGACGGGGTCGAGGACACGTTGTTCTGCAGTACGTGTGGTGAGAGTATATACGGATAGATGCATTCGTGCGTGCTTCGTCTAGAGAGGACATAGCAAGCGCATCGGTGCAATTGACCAACCCTCGAGCCCTCATGACCACGATGATCGTTTTGGCGAATGCCTCAACGATGCAATGCGGGAGGCGGTATGATTTTAGCCTGAAAGATACATATTCATACTAAAGGATACGGCGAACGATTACTTTGAATTGCGTTGTTGGTATGATATCTATGGTTGCCGAAGAAATGGGTCAAATCGGCGGCTGAGCCATTACTGGTATCACATCAAACGAAGACACCTCGACGAGGATGCTACTCGTGCAGCGGGCGTGTATCTATTTACATACGTGCGCCTTGTCAAAATCACTCTCTCGTAGAGTACCAGCCCGTCCACGACGTTGAGCCTCGGATGGGTACAACTTCCTGCACGTACAACACGTATTTTTATTATAGAACAAACAGTAGAAAACAGGCAGTACAACGGCAAACTTTATGTGATAGCGTCAAAACTCAACGCACACATACCAGCTTATGTAGGGAGGTTGCCAGGTCCGTGCTCCTCCCGGCTGTACAAGCGTACAGCAGTATCGAGGAATCCTTTACGTTTGCTTCTCCTCCTCCTTGTTAGTCTCAGAAAGAACAAGACGTACGTGCATAACAGGCACAGGCACGTACGAGTATTCTGCACCACGTGTCTCGATCTATCCTGTCCTTCGCGGAAAATGGAAAATGGACGTTTTTATTGCCAAAAACCCGAAACGGTAACGGGACCGTCAAATTTAGCCAATCGCAAGTGCGTGTTTCGAACCTGTCCGCCTTCCTGATCGCTAGAAAACCATAAGGCGGGTCTCCTCCGTGTCTCGCTTTTCCTCTCCTCGCAGGTTATCGCAGCGGGCGGTGCTTGCTAGTCCTACATCTAGGTGGTTTGTCAAGCAAGCATCACGCGCGGCAGTGGGACCCAGTGTCGAGCTTGCCGCAAGCCCCCTCTCTGGCATCCATTCCGAGCACTTCCTTATACTGCTACATATACCTAACATTTCGCCATATCATATAGGGCACTTCTTCCCAACTTTCTGTTGTGGATGTTGGGTGCCGGCTGAGACAACGAGCACGGACAGCCCACTTACGCTGACGGACACCACACGCTGTAGGGCGCCGTAGAGGACACGACAAGTCAGCATGCCCCCTCGCTGGCATCATTTGCTGGCCGTGGCGGCGATGGCGGTGGCCTTATTGTCTGCCTCCGCGAACCTCGAAGAGGGTCAATTTCAACCCAAGGCGGTCTTGGAGGCGCTGTCTGCTGCCCAGGCCAGTATGATGGCTGACCTCGAAGAGTACAAGAATAGCACGCGCGACGCGCGCAGCGGCTCCGGCAAAGAAACGACGACGAGCCGGACAAGCAGGTGAGAGTACTTTCACGGGTGCGTGGCTGCCGTGGTATTTAATTGAGCCCCCCAGATGGAGTGAGTCAACCTGGAGAGTGCTCTGGGCGGCCGGCGTTAGTTACTCTGATTCTTCTCCTGTACGCGTAACATGTAGCACGAGTGTGACGTACCAGGTACACAGTAGACTACCGCTCTATCAAGATTTCAAGTATTAGGCACCAGCTATCATATTACCAGGTACGTACGTATATACCTGGTACCTGGTATAGCGCGGAGTTACTGTAATGTATACACAGTACTCTGTAAGTAACAGTACGAGTGTCGAGTGTGACGTACAGTAGACTACTGCTGTACTGGTATCAAGTACCAGGTACCAGGCACTAGGTGGCATACAGCAGTACCCAGCAGGTACGTAGATACACACCTGGTACAGCGCAGAGCTACTGCTGTACACTGTACATACTCTGTCGTACGTGTCGT
Organism: Saccharina japonica; assembly: GCA_008828725.1. Lineage (NCBI taxonomy): Eukaryota > Phaeophyceae > Laminariales > Laminariaceae > Saccharina > Saccharina japonica. The sequence continues at coordinate 98,735 of MEHQ01003142.1, forward strand.
AGGTAGAGCTAATGATACTCGTATTTCGTATTGATACGTACTCGCATACTACAGCCGCTGGTTTCAGTACAGGACACAACAACCGCAAGTCATCTTACAACCAGAAGTTTGTCCCTGACGTTGGAGAAAGCCTCCTGGTTGTACAAAGAGAGAGACGATACCACTTCCCTCGTAACCGGCCGTACAACAGCAGGGATATGTAGGAAGCGGTTAGGGGAAAGCAGACCGTCCCGCCCGCCCAACCTGGTGTGCAAGATACGCCAACGGCATCAGTTTTGTAGTGTAAATGTTACCGGGGTAACTACAGGAGTACCCCCTTCAACGATGTGCCGCGTTGATTACCGGCGAATCAACGCAAGGGTAGTAGCCCCGGGTGAGAGTTTCCGGCTGATCGCAGCAGAGAGGTCTCGTTGATACCAAATATGAACGAATTAAAGCGAGGGCGGAATATTGCAACAGTACATGTAGATTAATCTCGGTCAGCGTATGATGTGTATATACAAAGCAGCGCCCAGGGTTTATAATTTTGACCGTGCCAAAATAAAAGGACCCCTTTCGAAATCGCGTCGACTAAAACCTACGACCCACCGCGATACAACCTCCGAAAAGAAAGAAACCAGGACCGGCAATGGTTTTCTCGACCGATCACACGAACCAACACAGAGCATAAATCAACACAGATCACGAACCAGCACAGTTCACAAACCAACACAGAAAACGAACCAACACAGTCGCAACTCAACACAAATCACAAACCCGACACACATATCACAAGCCAAAATAGATAGTATACGACATAACAGCAGCAGCAAACAGCATCAGCAGGAAGCAACAGCAGCAACAGCAGCGCCGAACAACACCGAAAGTTCCGTGCAAGCCCCGCACGCGAGGTCGGGCAGGTGCGAAACCCGAGTTGCTCAACGTGACGCTATCTTGGACGCTCGGCGCCGAGAGATCGCGGCCGAGTGGAGGCGTGCACCGACCTGGCGTTTGTTTGGCTCAGCTCGGTTAAACGCATCGTCGATCTCTTCATCGAGCCGACGCCACCTTTGCTCAGAGCGAGGCTAGCGGGGGGGGTTAGCCTTAGAGGTGTAGCGGTTCGAAAGCGGCACAACTGTACACCGCAGAACGGAACGGCTAAGAGTGGCCACTCACTGACTGACGGGGGGGAGGGCAGTTCAACGGTGGCATGTAGGGTAAGAGCCGCGATCGGCGGGTTTTGGGGTACAAATTGGAGCGCAGTTCTACGGCAAACTCTCAGCTCGACGATTTATCTTGTTCCTGTTGTCATCGTCGTCGTGGGACCAGGGTCCAACGTGGGCCTTGCAAACGTGGGCCTTGTCAGCGACTATAGCCCTTGGTGGGCTATCCCGGTGGCTTATTATATACCCAGGGTCAGTTCGGTTGGCTCAGGTCCGGGTGGGATTAGCTGTGGTTGCTGGGTGGAATCACAAGAACGAAACGTATTCTACAATATGGAGAACGTTCCCAGAACTCTACCGTTATACAAGTGGAAAACTCTGCCGACAAGCAATGGCAAATAAAAAAGCCATCAGTCTCTCAGCGTCTCACTGCTATCATATACCGTCGACCAACGCACACAAGCTGATGACAGGTACGAATATCCCGCTGCGCGAGTTCCTAGCGACAACCACACTATATCTACTACCTGGTACTTCTGTGTGACCAAATATCAATATTTACAATTTGGCCGTACCATGTTACCCTTCGTACACACCTGGTAAGTATTACATACTAGGTAAGCACTTCGTATTGAATACGTTCCTGGCGTATGTATGTACATGTATTGGGTTTGACGGCCATTACGGAGATGTTTTCTGCATGCACTTCGTTAAATACATATATTTTGTATTGGTTTCACGGCCAATACGCGCATTTTTGGTGACAACAAGATACACGAAGAGTAGAGGCAAAGCAATCGCTCTCCGGCGGGGGCCTCCGAACTAAGGCAACGGTTTCGCCGATTGCCAACATGCAAGTATGAACGTATTGCAGAGTATGATAAAGACGTTCGGTGCCAGTACAGTGTAGGACAATTGCTGAGAAAACGAGTACTGTACAATGAAAAACACGCTCAGATTACCCGGAAAGTAGGAAGTGTGCGAGAGGTTTTGCTGAGGGTGAGTAGAACACACCCTTTCCAAGATATGAAATTCAGCCTGGGTCAGCATACCTGTTTTTTCCTGCAAAAAATGTCATCTTCTGCTGCACTGCTGCACTGCTGCACTGCTGTGCAGTACTGGCCGGGGAAGGAAAAATAACCTATTTTACATAAATATGGCGAACATTTTGGGGAGTTTTAAGAAAATTGGAGTGAGACATCGTGCTCGGGGGCGAGCTCCACACTACAGTATATCATACATGGTATATAATAACGGGTGCTCAAGGTTTTTCGAGAATGGTATCACAATAAGGCTCTAAGGCTCGACCAGATCGGGTTTTTCCCTGGTGGCGGGCCCATACTGCTGTTCTGCTGTTCGTCTACAGATCGAATCCAAAAGCATTTCCCTTGTCATTCGCGCTTGCGTCGTGTGCAGCAGCTTAGAGGGAGTGCCCACCAGAGCTCCCGACCTTCAGTCTGGAGGACCTTCTACGCGCGAGAGACCCGTCAAGGCAAACACCCCGGAGTCGGTTGGTGCCCAGACCAGCGTGCGGCTCAACATCCGGGTGGACTTGGTTCTCGTTGGCTTCCAGGTGAGGTGGTTGTGTTTTCCTGCGCCCGCTGTTCGTTGCTTTCCTCGCGCCCCTTTCCTATGTTCTGGTTCCCCCCCGTCGTCGGCTCGGGCCTGTTCGATACTCTCTTGGTGGTGTGGAGCTGGCCGGGTTTGGCCTATATAGGATAGCCCATACGATGGAAGGGCTCGAAAAGGAAATGTGTGTTTTGTGTTTGCATGTATTGTACCAATAAATAGAGGGAGTACTCGTTGTGTGCGGCAGCCACCGGGGACGAACTCCGACCTGTATAGCCCCCGGATTGCCTTGCCTATTGTCTCTACGTATGCCCTTGGCCGTTTCACAGCCATTCCGTAGGTACACTCAATAGGACTTGTACCAGGACCTGTACCTGACCTTCAGAGATGCAGTGGGCAAAGTTGTGTATTGCTGTCACGTCTCTCGGGCGGTAGCTTCAGCTGGCTGGTCTGTACGTCTACGACGTTTCCATCGTGTGTCGTTTATGTGGTATCACAACACAGTACGTACAGAGTACCTAATACAAAAAAAAACAATGCTCAGAAGCTGAGAAATCCACGCTGAGATTTCCACGAAAATAAGGCATCCCGATGGGAAAAATTGTCTCAATGTTAGTACCTTCTTGCCAAGCTCGAAAGCTGGCGTGGGTCATAATCCCTGTGCCAAACAATACGCCTATAAATATGTATGGAACCAACGTTTTTTCCACATCGGCATTTTTTTATCTCCCGGCTAGGGTGTTTTCTCGCTCTCTCAGCCGCAGGGCACGGAGGGGGGCCGCGTGTCCACACGGCTCAAGTTTTGGCCCCGGCCGAGCCCCGTGACACGTGTTCTGGGCGTTCAAAGCCGCGAAATCTGGCAAGTAATCGCGGGGGGGCGTTCCGCCGTGATAGAGCAAAGCAGGACAATGGAAACCCACACACCCAAAAATAATCAGCATGTTTTCGCAGTTCTCTGCTGCTGTTTGCCACAGCTCGCACCTCGTTTGGTCGCCTATCTACCTGGCACCTGGAGCGTGGACGCCCGACCACCTGTCCACCTCGCACCTCGGCCCTCCTCGCGTGCAACAGCAGTCACGCTTTGAGCATATTTCTTCGCGCCACGGTGTTTTCGTGTGTGTGTATGTACGAGTTCGTTCGAGGATGACAAATGGGACAGTCTCACGAACAGCGGTGCAATTGTTTTTGCTTCATGAATACTGCTGTGGATCCTTTTATTGAAGGTTCATCTGTTGATGTTGAAAATTGAATTTCCATGTTTAGTTCAGAACCACATCGCAAACAGTGTCGGCATGATAGCAACAGCAGCAGCAGCAGCAGTAGCAGCAGCTGATCCAGGCGGCAGCAGGTGACCCCCCCGAACACTTCCTTTGAATTAAAAAAGCATCCGCCCAGAATACAGCAGTCTAACAGCAGCAGCAGCAGCAGCGGTACAACAGCAGCAAAACTAACATAGACTCATATACATAGAAATGTCTGCGCTCTGTGCTCCTCCTTTTCAACTTGCGACACCCCCGGGACTGCAAGTCAACATCCCGAAGGGAAACCTTGTATTTCATGTAGTACTATTAATATTAACCCGTTCGGCACCTCAAGAGTAATAACTGTTGGGCCAGGAGATAGTCTATTTCGTGTGCGAACCACAAAATAATATGCACGACCGACACGACGCACGCACAGCACGGGGCTACTCGTGCTTCCGCGAGAGCTCGTACTGGACCGTTGATAGTACAGCACGTCTCAGTTTTGTGGTCGTAATACGATAGTCAGGTAAAAAAGGGTCCATAGGTGCCAGGTGTACAGGTGTATTGTGCGCAAGTTGTGAGAATGGTCACATCTGGTTGATTATCAACTGTGCAAGCTGCGTCAGTTTTGCCGTCGCAATACTATACTCAAGTCAACAAAATGGTGAATACCTGGTAGGTAGCAGGTATACATACAGCTGTATTGTGTATTGTGTGCCAGTCGTGAGAAGGACTAGAATTGGCTGGTTACCAGTTGTTCAAGCTGCATGATAAGTTGATGGCACGTGTTGTACATGGCTCGTGAAGGCTTTAAAGGGGTTTGGGCTGGTGGCTCCGCTCGGTTATTTATTTATTTTTTCGGGAAAAAGTCGTCGCTGTTTTCTGTGTTGAAGTCTGGGCTCACGTTTGTTTTTGCCGAGGTTTCTCCGGATTATGTAAATAAACGGTTTCATTTCCGACGCCTAAAGGACGACCTTCCACAGAAGTGTCACAACCGTTGGAGTTCCCGACCGCTCAGCTTGCATTGGTCTCCGATCTCGCGTAAACGCGATCCGGGGTTCAATCGCGTATGGAAATTATTGAGCGTTCAATCTCACCTGAAATTATCCCGGTAATCAATCTCGCATAAAACCATTTGATGCTCAGTATCTCATTAAATGTTTTCGACTTTCAATCTCGCATGATATCATAAAATCTCGGCATGAGAATAACATTCGGTGCTCAATCTCGTATGGAATAATTTTGAAGCTCAATCTGGCGTGAACTTTATTCGGTTTTCAATATCACATGCAAATTATTCGATACTTGAATCTCGCATGAAAAATGGTTTTGATATTCGATCTCGCCATCAACTTGACTCGGTTTCCAGTCTCGCATAACCTATAACCCGGTTCAATCTCGCATGAACTTGACTCGGTGTTCAGTCTCAAAAACGAAAACGGTATAAAATCTCGGATGAACTGATTTGGTGTTCAATCTAGGATGAATATTGTTTGGTGTTTATTCTCGCATGTACACGATTCAATGTACGTCTCCCATGAAAATGTTTCGGTGCTCAACCTCACATGCCAACATGTTTGGTGTTCAATTTAGGGTCGTATGTCCCGTCCCTGACCACTTAACCAGTAGGTCCAACTTGAATATCGCCCCCGACACAATCATTCTACATGCCTAGTACGTTGTTTTTCAACCATCTTGAGCATTTTCTGGCCCTGTTGTTAACTGGTATGCGAGAGCCAGGGAGGCGACTACTGTGTATCCTGTGGGTCGACTCGAATTTGCCGATATACCTGCGGGAATGAAAAGTGTTTTGATGCCTCGTAGCTGATACCTGGCACCAGGTATGTAATAATGTGAGAGTGTTCATCCGTCATGACAAGCTGCCCTTTTTAGTAGGCTCCGCGGTTTTTCGGCAGCCAAGTACCCCCCCCGCGGCGGAACGTATTTCACAGCAGAAGTACAACGATGGCGCATCTGTATCCATTGCATTACGGTCGCGAGGATACGGCGGCGTATAACATGCGGTACTAGACCCCCTTCACCGTCTTCGTGCCATTACTTGGCGATTTTCCGAGTACCATCTGAAATGTTGTTCCTTTGTACGTATAACACACGATATGTTGTTCCTTGAAAGGGCTACCTAATGCCGTACTTAGTGAGCGCGTATGTTGAGCACCGAGCAGTTGAGAGCGAGCTGTCCCTTCCACCTGACAAGACAAGATGGCCCTTTGCTCACTGTTTTGTTTTGTTTTCGATTTACGGCTGTCCGGGTGTGCCTACAGTAGTCGTTGTTAGACCCGCCGATATTCGCTTCGTGGGTGCACGACACGCACAACGGTTTTTGCTGTACAACCCCGCAGCACTCCCCATGATGTGCTTTGCCTTGTTTCGTGTAAGTTGGTTTCCCGATCGGCGCGCGCGCTTTACGATAATAGTTGGCGATCAAGCGTTTCTTGCCGACATTTTCTACAAACTTGCACCGGACGATCCCCATGCTATCGCTACTGCTGTTGCTGTTGCTGGTTGAGAAACACAGGGGGATGGAGGAGACCTGCTAGATATTCCACAAGAAACGCTTGAGCTTTGGCTGGAGCATCTAACCAGCGTCGTACCGCACGCTACGGTCGCGGATCACACGTCGACATCAGCAAGCCAGGTATGTCTGCCTGTCTGTCTGTTTGTCTGTCTGTCTGTCTGTCTGTCTGCCTGTCTGTTTCTCTGGCTGTCTCTCTGGCTGTCTGCCTACCTGCCCGTCTGTCTGTCTGTCTGTCTGTCTTTCTGTCTATCTGTCTGCCTGTTTTGTCTCTGGCTGTCTCTCTGGCTGCCTGCCTACCTGCCGTTTGTCTGCCCGCTGCCCGTTTGTCTACCTTCCTGCCTGTCTGCCTGTCTGTCTGTCTGTCTGCCTGCCTTCCTGCCTGCCTGTCTCTATGTCTCTCTGTCTGCCTGTTTTGTCTCTGGCTGTTTCTCTGGCTGTCTGCCTGCCCGTTTGTCTGCCCGCTGCCCGTTTGTCTGCCTGCCTGCCTACCTGCCCGTCTGTCTGTCTGTCTGTCTGTCTGTCTGTCTCTCTGTTTGCCTGTCTGCCTCTCTGGCTGTCTCTCTGGCTGTCTGTCTGCCTGCCCATCTGTCTGTTTGTCTGCTTGGCTACCCATCTGTCTCTCTGCCTGTTTGTCTGTCTGTCTGTCTGCCTGTCTGTCTGTATGTCTGTCTGTATGTCTGTCTGTCTGTCTGTCTGTCTCTGTCTCTCTGTCTCTCTGTCTATGTCTCTTTGTCTCGCTGTCTGTCTGTCTGTCTGTCTGTCTGTCTGTCTGTCTGTCTGTCTGTCTGTCTGTCTGTCTGTCTGTGTCTGTCTGTCTGTCTTTATGTCTGTCTGTCTGTCTGCCTGTCTGTCTGTCTGCCTGCCTGTCTGTCTCTCGAGCTGTTTCTCTGGCTGTCTGCCTGCTGCCCGTCTGTCAGTTTGTCTGTCTGGCTGCCCATCTATCTGTCTGTCTGTCTGCCTGTCTGTCTGTCTGTCTGTCTGTCTACCTACCTGTCTGTCTGTCTGTCAATCTGTCTTGTCTGTCTGTCTCTTTTGGAGTTTGTCAACGACAAACGCACGCACGATGCTAATTGAGTGTATGTACTGCAAGTGATTAAATACCCTTTCCGAATACATACGCTGATTTAGTGCATAGCTGGCTTGAACTCGGCACTCGACCCCCGACTCTTGCAGTGAGAACTACTGAAACGCCTGATGCGTCACCCTTGTTTTTTCACTGGACCAGTGAGCGTCAAGCATCCTGTTTTTCGTGTTGCCGATACCAAGCAACATCTAGTGGTCAGACGGCCTGCTTGCCGTTTCATTTAAACGGCAGGGGCACGCGCACGTCTGTCCGCGCCCAAGCTCACGCGTCCTCTCACAGCGTGTGTCGTTTTTCTACCTGCGACCCAGCGAAACGTAACCGTGACAACCACATAAGGCGAGCGGTCGACCAAGCAACAAACCGAACGGTTTCCGCTGCAAGGGGGCCTCAAGCACCCTCAAGCACCGACAATTGACAGGGCGAGAGTCCTACCATTTTTGTTTTATTCCCCTTCGTTTCATCGAACCTCCCTCGTTGGATAAGACTCTCGCTTCGCTCGGTTGCCCTACGGTCTCATGTAATCCTCGCCCTGTCCGTCGCCCCTCTATAAACTTAGACTGGTGGAGGTAAAGCGAGCGGAGGGGGTGGTTCGTCGTCATCCTCGCGCGCGGCACCGGAGGTCGAGTACGACTACCAGTACCACGTTGTAAACGTGGACAAACGGGTTCGAGATGCCGTCGAGGCCCACATGCGCGCCTACCTGAGGGACGAGGAGGAGCAGCCGGGGCCTGGGGAGGAGAGGGAGGAAGGCGAGGGAGGGGGCAAGTCTTCTGACGGAGGTCGGGCAGGCGAGCGAGGTGCCGGTGGTGCAGATAGCAAGCAGAGCGGCCGGCAGATGTACATGCCGTCTTGGCACATGGAGGAGCTTCTGAGCTCGCTCGCGGTTAAGCTTCAAGCATCGGGGCAGCGCGAGACGCGGCACATGCCTGGGGCCGCGATGGCCATCCCCGCCTCGTTTACGCTGTTCGTCTTGAACCCGCGCCCGGCATGGATTTTTCCGCTAGAACAGAAAGTCGTGGAAGGTCGAAAGGTGACTTACGGGTACCGGTGCGGGCTGTCATCGAGCGCGCTGGCGGCCCTCGCGGCTGATCAGGACGTGGTCCGCAGAGCGGAGAAAGTCGAGCGCATGGAGCAGAAGCGCTGGCGCATCGTTCACGAGGCCGGAAGCCTGGAGGGCAGTGAAGACGTTTACGACTTCCAGGATGTACGATACGTGTTTTTTCGCGGTTGGTTGCGCTTTAGTGGGCAAGCACGGCGCTGTATGAGCGTACCGTAGCGTGCATCTCATCGTTGAGGGGGCGGCGTGTGCCGCTAAACATGATTGGTCTCGCCCTGGATGTTTTTGTTTTTGGACGGGGAACCCACGCGGAGGGCGACCTTTTCAACTTACAGTAGAGCAGCTTTCATCTCGGTTTTTCTGTGACGACGCTATACCGGTTGAGGGGGCGCCGTCTTCGCGAAGCTTCTGAGTATAATGGGGTTTTTTTTCAGTCGATGGCGTCCTTTTAATGCGCGGTATCCCTAAGCAGTACGCAGCTACCGTAGGAGTATATCTCGGCGCCAAAGTGAGGGTAACTTGTCGATCGTTCGAGACACCCGTTGATAGCCACTGAATACGATACGACTACCCCTTACCCGAATCCTAACCCTAACCCCAGCCCAGTCAACCAGTGTTTTGAGGCTGGTCCAATTCGTCTCGTATTCAGTGTGCGTCAACCATACGAGTGTCAGATAAATGGTGAAGGTCTACTGACCAAAGCGCCCGTACCCCGAGGGTGAGACGTCGTAGAGCGCGCGTTCATGCCATCCGAGGTTACTGAGCCGAGGACGAACTTTGGTGTCAATCGCGCGTCCCGTCCGTGTTTTGAGGGAGGGCCAACTGAAACGCCAACCAAACTATAGATGAATACCGCCTGCAAAAGTATCTCGAGGCGAACATCATACAAATATTACAGAACCGCTACGTATCGTAGGGTTGGGGCTACCCCCCCCCCCCCCCCCCCCCCCCCCCCCCCCCCCCCCTTCCGAAGCGCCGGATAAATCGTTACGAAGTAATAAGATGGTTCAGCCGTCACTACGTAGCTACTTATGCAGCAGGATACTTTGCACATGTCGTCAACTTGTGTGCGTTGGTTGATTTGGTGACTTTGAATCGTCGTCCATCGGAATTTCGGTCGGCGGTCGTCGGGCCTTGGTCGTAGATCCCGGCTTCAGCCACCTCGACATATGTCCCTTTTTTTTACCGCGGTGTACAAAGTTTCGTTCGCTCGTAAAACATGCAGCCACGCGCCTCCCCCCCTCGTTACTCTTTGATCGTGCGTTCCTGTCCGCCGCTGAACTTGTTTTTTTTGTCACCAGGGCGTCCCCACCCGCCTCTCTGGAGGTTATGATCTCGGTGTCGGCCAACTTAAACACATCGAGTGGACGGACGGCAAAGACGCCTCCTCCAAGTGGGCCCTTGAACGCTTAGCCGAACCGCCGCCGTCGCGCGCCGAGAATCCCGACGTCGACCGAACCGGCGAAACGCTCGGCTGGAGTCTATCTCAAGAAAAAAGCTTCCTGCTGGGTGGAGACCCGGACGTACTGCCGGAGGGAAACGTGAGGGCCCTCCTCCGCGACGTGCTGGAGGAGCACCGCAGGGCGGGCGATGCGCGCGCTGCAGGCGCCAAAAACGGGGCCGGCACTCGCGGAGGGGGCGCGGGTACTTGCTTGACGGACACCTGGGTCAGCGGAGAACGTTTCGCATGGGTGGACCTTCAGGCAGGGCCTTTCGCATGGGGCCCCGCGGCCGGAGGAGACGGATACAAATCGGCGCTTTCCGGCCTGACACCGGTCAATAAGCCGCTTGCCAACCCTTCCGGTCGGCCGGACCCGACGGAAAACAGACGAAACTTCATCGAGAGACGCCGCCGGGAGTTGATCGCCGCTAGGCAAAAGCTATCCGCCAGGGTCGATCGCCTGCTTGCGCTACGGGGGCAAATGGCGTGCGACGAGGAGGGCGAAGAAGCGCCAGAGCCGCCGGAATCCCGTGGACGAGCCCCGCGCCGACGAGGGGCGGTGGCGGTGGCATGCGAAGAAGTTCTCGCCCAGTTAACGTTTGTTCGGCAGTTTCAAGCGCAGGAGGCGGAGGCGCTGTCCACGGCTGATGCGGCGGCAGCGGCGGAAGCGGCGGCGGTGTTGGACCGCGGAGGCAGCACCAACGAAACCTTCGCCCGGAATTTGGAATCGCTGCGCTCAGGGCACGTTTCCGTGCTGCAGCATGCGCTTGGCGCTCTAGCCCCTGCAACCGAGAGCGATCACGGGAGGCGTGGATCATACGAACGGAGCACGGCCGCGCTAAGCGTCGACTCGCAAGCCCTGCTCTCCAGGCTCGCGGCCCTGGTGTCCTCGCTCTCCCGCGGAATCGTCACCCCGGCGTCTACGCTCCTGCTGCCCGTCCCGCCACCAGACGCACTTTTTGACGCCACCCGAACAACGAGTGTTGGCGGCAGCGAAGGGTCCGCAGGCTGGCCGAGGACACGTTCGGGTAGCGGCGGCAACTGCATCAGCAGTGCCTGCTCTTCGCCGAGGCGGCTGCCAATAGGGCCGGCCCTTATGCAGCCGCGAGGTAGCGGCATCGGAGCGACGACGGCTGCACCGGCTGCAGAGAGATGGGTGGGTTCGGCAGCCGTACTACATCGGCTAGAGGCGGCGAATGCAGCGCACCCGTCGCCTCCCTCGGCCCTCGATTTTTTCATCCCCGATACCCTTGAGTTCACCCTTTACGTAGTAAGTGTCCAGGACGTATACCCCCCGCTGGGCGCGCCGCGCCGCCTCTCCGAAAAGGGTGCACGCGATGCCGAGGTACACGCGAAAGAGGGGGCCAGCGCGGGGGCGAGGAATGCGGGAGGGGACGACGGAGAGAGGACGGACCCAGCGGCGGGACAAGACGGGAGACATGGTCGCTATCGGGGTTCGTCGGGGTTTGACTTACCTGCTTTCCAGGAGGGGGCGATGTCGCTGAAGCTCCCGAACCAGAAAGCCAGCTTTACGGTTCACCAGGTGGACTCGTCGTCCGACGCTGTGCTGGTGGCGGCGCTGGCGGGGGCGACGAAGGAGTCCTCTGTCAACGGCGTGACTGCGGAAGGGTGAGCGTTTTTCACTCCGGCGTTGTCGGTATTTAGGGGTAGCGCGTTTTTGGCCAAACTGCTTCTGACTGGCGGGCGGGGGGGGGCGTCAGCTGAGGAAATAACCAACAGTGTCTGTCTGTCTGTCTGTCTGTCTGTCTGTCTGTCTGTCTTTCTGTCTGTCTGTCTGTCTGTCTGTCTGTCTGTCTGTCTGTCTGTCTGTCTGTCTGTCTGTCTGTCTGTCTGTCTGTCTGTCTGTCTGTCTGTCTGTCTGTCTGTCTGTCTGTCTGTCTGTCTGTCTGTCTGTCTGTCTGTCTGTCTGTCTGTCTGTCTGTCTGTCTGTCTGTCTGTCTGTCTGTCTGTCTGTCTGTCTGTCTGTCTGTCTGTCTGTCTGTCTGTCTGTCTGTCTGTCTGTCTGTCTGTCTGTCTGTCTGTCTGTCTGTCTGTCTGTCTGTCTGTCTGTCTGTCTGTCTGTCTGTCTGTCTGTCTGTCTGTCTGTCTGTCTGTCTGTCTGTCTGTCTGTCTGTCTGTCTGTCTGTCTGTCTGTCTGTCTGTCTGTCTGTCTGTCTGTCTGTCTGTCTGTCTGTCTGTCTGTCTGTCTGTCTGTCTGTCTGTCTGTCTGTCTGTCTGTCTGTCTGTCTGTCTGTCTGTCTGTCTGTCTGTCTGTCTGTCTGTCTGTCTGTCTGTCTGTCTGTCTGTCTGTCTGTCTGTCTGTCTGTCTGTCTGTCTGTCTGTCTGTCTGTCTGTCTGTCTGTCTGTCTGTCTGTCTGTCTGTCTGTCTGTCTGTCTGTCTGTCTGTCTGTCTGTCTGTCTGTCTGTCTGTCTGTCTGTCTGTCTGTCTGTCTGTCTGTCTGTCTGTCTGTCTGTCTGTCTGTCTGTCTGTCTGTCTGTCTGTCTGTCTGTCTGTCTGTCTGTCTGTCTGTCTGTCAACATTAGCCGTTTGCTTCGTCGAGTTGTACAGTAGACCGTCGCACGATTGCCTAGCTTCTGGTGACTTAGCTCGCCTAGGAGGTTTTACCAGCACGGTTATTCACCGAACAGGCTACCGTGAGTCGTGCACAAACTACCGCAAGAAACTAGAGCGAAATCAGGGATGAAAGTGGAGGACGGGGCGAATACATGATAAGCGAAGCGAGCTATTGATTCACCGACGGGAGAAAGGGATAAAGGCACCCACATGGCGCGTGTACCGCCGGGAATCTTGCTCCGCCCCGCCGCCGCTAGCTTCCTCGCTGGTTTCGTCTGGACGAGCCTTGAGCTGGTGGTGCAGGCTCGTCGAGTCGATGGACACTCTGTGGTTGACGAAGGGCTCCCTGCATGGTCGACCAGGCAGTCGGGGGAGAAAAACGCAACACACATGTAGGTACAAAAGTGACATGGACTGTGGACAGGCAGGCAGGAAGATGGACCAACACATTGACAGACAGGCAGGCAGACAGGCAGGCAAGACAAACAGGCAGATGGACGAACACATTGACAGACAGACAGACAGACAGACAGACAGACAGACAGACAGACAGACAGACAGACAGACAGACAGACAGACAGACAGACAGACAGACAGACAGACAGACAGACAGACAGACAGGCAGGCAGGCAGACAGACAGACAGACAGACAGACAGACAGACAGACAGACAGACACTGTTGGTTATTTCCTCAGCTGACGCCCCCCCCCGCCCGCCAGTCAGAAGCAGTTTGGCCAAAAACGCGCTACCCCTAAATACCGACAACGCCGGAGTGAAAAACGCTCACCCTTCCGCAGTCACGCCGTTGACAGAGGACTCCTTCGTCGCCCCCGCCAGCGCCGCCACCAGCACAGCGTCGGACGACGAGTCCACCTGGTGAACCGTAAAGCTGGCTTTCTGGTTCGGGAGCTTCAGCGACATCGCCCCCTCCTGGAAAGCAGGTAAGTCAAACCCCGACGAACCCCGATAGCGACCATGTCTCCCGTCTTGTCCCGCCGCTGGGTCCGTCCTCTCTCCGTCGTCCCCTCCCGCATTCCTCGCCCCCGCGCTGGCCCCCTCTTTCGCGTGTACCTCGGCATCGCGTGCACCCCCTTCGGAGAGGCGGCGCGGCGCGCCCAGCGGGGGGTATACGTCCTGGACACTTACTACGTAAAGGGTGAACTCAAGGGTATCGGGGATGAAAAAATCGAGGGCCGAGGGAGGCGACGGGTGCGCTGCATTCGCCGCCTCTAGCCGATGTAGTACGGCTGCCGAACCCACCCATCTCTCTGCAGCCGGTGCAGCCGTCGTCGCTCCGATGCCGCTACCTCGCGGCTGCATAAGGGCCGGCCCTATTGGCAGCCGCCTCGGCGAAGAGCAGGCACTGCTGATGCAGTTGCCGCCGCTACCCGAACGTGTCCTCGGCCAGCCTGCGGACCCTTCGCTGCCGCCAACACTCGTTGTTCGGGTGGCGTCAAAAAGTGCGTCTGGTGGCGGGACGGGCAGCAGGAGCGTAGACGCCGGGGTGACGATTCCGCGGGAGAGCGAGGACACCAGGGCCGCGAGCCTGGAGAGCAGGGCTTGCGAGTCGACGCTTAGCGCGGCCGTGCTCCGTTCGTATGATCCACGCCTCCCGTGATCGCTCTCGGTTGCAGGGGCTAGAGCGCCAAGCGCATGCTGCAGCACGGAAACGTGCCCTGAGCGCAGCGATTCCAAATTCCGGGCGAAGGTTTCGTTGGTGCTGCCTCCGCGGTCCAACACCGCCGCCGCTTCCGCCGCTGCCGCCGCATCAGCCGTGGACAGCGCCTCCGCCTCCTGCGCTTGAAACTGCCGAACAAACGTTAANCTGGGCGAGAACTTCTTCGCATGCCACGACGACCCCCCCCCCCCCCCCCCCCATCCTCTACCCGCCCGCTGGGCAACTACGCAACCTGCAGATCACCATATTGCTGTACAGCTTCGCGGGGCCGCAAAGCGTGTACGTAGACGAGATGTGGCGGGCGAGGGGGGTGGGAGGCGATACGGTGGTGGTGGCCCAGTCAGAGCCCCGGCGCGACGCCGCGCCTCCGCTAACGTGTGGGGGGAAGGCAGTGAGTGGAATAGCGTGTTCAGCATAATCGCCTCAACGCGACACGCACCTCGGTCGCGCTGCACAGTTTGTTATCACGCACACGTTGCGTGATCACGGAGGGCTGCACATATTCTACGCTGTAGATTTATAAAAAACAAAAGACATCAGTCATCGAGGATTTCGTCGTAACTAATATTTGCAAGCTGTGTGTGATGCTCCCATCGCGCGTACTACGGGTTATCATATACCAGGTATCCATGAGCGGTATGCACCGAGTATGCCGCGAATAAGGGTGGGTGCATGCATTGCACGACCGGCATGCATTGAGAGGGGTGTTGTGGGGTGATGCTACCGTCGGCCCTCGGCCCTGGCGGCGACGGTTCTCCGTCTTGCCTGTGAGGCCGCGAGAAAAAAAAATTCTTGCGAGGAGGCCTATTCCCGACATGTATGTTCCTTTCCGCTATGAATCCCCCTCGATGTGCTACTGCTACTGCTGCTGCGTGTTTCGAATTGTCGTGCAGACTGCTCTGCGCGGCCCCTCTCTCAGACATATGTGGAACAAACACACACATGTAGTACATTGCACCCCTGTTCACTTGTCAGTGGCGTTTTCAGTCATGGCCCCGCTCGTACTGCACGCCTTGCTCAGTGACACCCTCTCGGCGGGCTTGTTTCCCCAGGTTGAGGACGACCCAAGAAATCCGCTCCGGCAGGCTTTGGCGGCCCTCGGGTCAATCGTCGGAGGACTTGTGCCGTCTCAGGACAGCTGGGATGAGGTAAGGAAAAGCCCCCCCCTCCCCCCCACCCTCCATGCGACTCGCCCAACACCTCACGGTTCGCTTCGTGCTTGGTACAAGCAATGTCTGTCTGGTTGGTGAAAACCTGACATGCTCCGTCGCGGCATTGTGGGGATGCGAGGGTCTATGGTCATACGACTACGGCCATGCACGACATGAGTACACCTCCCCCCCATGTGTATTGTTCAGCGAATTATGCTATCTGTGTTGCTGAGTAAGTCAACGCTGCACACGGCTGTTGCTGTGGTGATCGCTGCTGCTGCTGCTGCTGCTGCTGCTGCTGCTGCTGCTGCCAATTGATGCTCGCCGTGTTTATAGAAGCGAAATAGACACCTCACCTGTGAGGTCGAAACCAATGGTCGAAAAACGTTAAAACAAAAAAAAACAAATCGCCGTCGTGTGTGATGCCTGGTAGCCGGTGCGAAGTAAACAGGCTGCGCTGCTGCGGGTGCGTGGTGTCTTGTATGTGATACGACCGAACATGCCGTTCCCGAGCGCATCGCGGCGGTGCTCTCTGAGCAAAATGCACCACGTTGCTTTTATTACCGTTTCCCCTTCCGCCCACGGCGTACGGTCGCATCACTCCAACTTCTCCCCCGTCGAATGTTTTGGAAACCCGCCTGCTCCACTCCAATGCAGAGCGACGCGCAACCCAGGAAAACGCTCGAGGGGTGATATTGATCCTGTGGGTCCGTCCGCGTCCTTGTGCTTGCGAGGAAGGGAATCCTAGAGCCAGTAGGAGGCATGCGCGTCGCGTTTTCTGCCTGATGTCGACGTACCAAAGGACTGCATGAAACCCCGGGCTACTCTCGACCCCCCCCCTACCTCGTTCCCGCCTGCTTTCTTTTTGCTTCTCTGACAGACGCGAGGTGGCCATGTGGTTCACGACTGGAGGTGGTCGATGAGCGAGAGTCCCATGTCGCCGCTGGTTCCCCGCGCACGCTTCAGCAAGATAGACCAGGTGAGCAATATTTAGCTACCGCCGACCCCGTAATATTCCGCGCCTTTGCTATTGTTCGGCGCACACGCCTGCGTCGGCCGGCTGGAACGTGTCCACGCTTTATGGGGGCCCTTGCACGCGGGATAGCGTTAGCAGGAAGAAGACAAGGAGGGCGGTACCGGGGCGGAGCAATCATCCCCCGACCCTTACCGGCCGCGTTGCTTTGAGGCTACCCGACTGTAGGCAACGGCCCCGTTTGCGTTAGGAGAGCTTGTGCTGTTTCTTGCTGTTTTTTTTTCCTTCGACTTGCTTGCACGATGCTACTATTAATAGTGGCGGTGGCAAGCACCGGCACCCGGCCTTTCCTCTCGTGGGATATGTATGGAGCTCTTTAAACCGGGCAGCAGAATGTTCCGCACATCAAACAGATAATCGATTCCCACTTGATGATTTAGACATTTGGGGGAAGATAGATTCCTGATCTGTATGGTCTGTATGATCTGTGTGATTTGTATGATTTGTATGATCTAGCTCATATTGCTGGACGAGAGCCACATAATCTGCATGCTAATTTTTCCGGGCGGGAGCCATATGATGTGCTTGGTCTAGGACACGTTTCCTGGGTTGGATCTGTACTATACAGATCCTGCACAACATCCCATAACGGCGGATCTAGATGATCTAGATGATCTAGATGATGTATCTGATGTATCTGTAGATGATCTGTCCGACGTGTGAAAGGTTCCCCCGCAACCTTATAACTGCATCAACGTTTTTCGGGACAAACTACTAGGAATCTGTGAGGGTTATTTTTCTCAGTAGTTAACAAATCAGGATAACCCCTTTTAGAACCCACGTTTTTTTTTAACTACGTGTAACTAGAGTGGAGGAAGTTTGCAGGGGTGAAATGTCAATAGTCCCCTGTGTGGTGGACCAGGCATCGTCTTCTCCTCATTCTGAGTGCGAAAGCGAAGCGTTAGATTTTGCTGACTCTGCTTCCGGCCCTTGCTGATGCGCCTCGAACAAGAGGGTTATTCAGCGTAGCGTTTGGCCGATATGTTTGTTGTGGGTTGCTCAGGGCGCGACGTTCTCAGTTTGCTGATGTGGCTGCTGCTGCTGCTGCCGCCACCGCCGCTGCCGCTGGTACTGGTATTGCTGTTGCTTCTTCTGGTAGCAAAGTAACCATTGTACCAAGGTCGTTGCTTTCCGCTCTTTCAACCAATCAGTAGGAGCATACTCTTGCTACGGCTACGTATGCGATTGGCCCGGGCTATATGACCTTCCGTTTCGACGGGCGCGAAGGGAAACAGAACCACTCGCCACAGGCAAATCGATGCCAAAAAAGGGGAGCCATGGCTGCCGAACGTTGACCGGACCTAACCAAAGGTTTGTTTATACCGGGCGAACAGAATGTCACTACGGTAGCAGGCTTCCCGTCCTCTCCTCCAGAAGATGTTCCGATATTTCCGCGTGACCACCAGCCGCACGTTCCTGACCCCAAGTCCTCCCCTTCCCCCCGCCTAAATAATCCCCTCAGGACATAATCTACCGCACCCACGTTGTGAGAGCGCTAAGCGCGTCGGTGCAGCTCACGCGTGCCGGGTCGTCCCTCCTTATGGACGCTCTGCAGAAGGGCGGCTCTACGGATGCCCTGGAGGGGCCGCTGTTGGAACGGGTGAGAGGCAAACCGCGCGACCAGCAGCGCAACTAATGTTGTCTACAACTCCAACGAATCGGGGACAAAGTCGGCGTTCCCCCTGTACTATATAACTCCACACTGTGTGGAAACCCCGACTTGTTCTCCTGCGTTTTCCGAAACCTAATTTTTAACCACGCCATTTGTCGAGGGGGTATGCGCCCCAAGTGTTTTTTGTTTTGTGTTTGTTTTTTTTTTGTCTCCAGCGCGTTCGCGCGTGATACCACCCCTACCCCCCCCTCCTCCCTTCCCCACGTGCGCGGCGCTGCCGCTCTGAAAACCATCTACGTATCTCGGTCTGACTTCCCCCGCGTTTCGCTCCCGGTGTGAATACACCTAAACATGTGGCGCCTGCAGCTGGAATCGACCCGTAGCCAGATGCGGCATGTTTCGGTTTTGCGGAACAGCATGAGGAAGAGTATGGGCACCGTGACGGCCTTCGATCACGTCGTGAGAGAGCTCAACCCACTCCTGGACGCGTCTCGCAAGTGAGTGATGGTCTACCTGCCATTTTTGTTGCTGTTTTGTTTCCCTGCCGGTCAACAACCGATACATTATAATGTACAGTAGTTGTCGCAGCCGACATCGACAGACGTCACACCGTCCTTCGAACGTATATGCGTGTCTTTTATTGTCGTTTGCACCCGCCCGAGGAACTGTTGGGGAGCACGACGGCTTACGGTAGGCCTGAGCTTCAAGCATACCGTCGGAGTATTCGGTCGTTTTTTTGTCATGGATGGGTCGGTATAGGAGGGAAGGATAGCGCCGAATATCGGGAGGGCGTCGATTTGGCCCTCGAAATAGTAGAAAAATAGCGGTGAGACATCGCCTATAGGAGTTAGGTCGATGATAATGAAACGAACGCCATATTACCAAAATTATTTCAAGCTTCGAAGATGTTGTGCAGGACCTGTATGGTACACATCCAACCCAAGAAACACGTGCTAGGTTACACAGCTTTCACGGCTCCCACCCGGCAACACGAAGTATACCCAAGTGGAACGACTTCCTTTCGCTGGTCCCTTACGATTCGTGTTTTGGGCTGTATATACTTCAATTTTTTCAACGGCTGGTGGGCCGTTCGATTTTTTCGGGCTGAAAAAAACGTCATCGGATTTTGTCTTGCGTCACCCCACGTCCTAATGCCCTCGAAGAGGACCCTTGTAGGTCATACAGATCAGGAAAATATCTGCCCTCAAATACCTGCTGTAGATCATTAGACTATGTGGGGACCAGTGATCTGTCCGATGTGTGCACCACACTCGTTAAATGAGGCGTTTTCATGCTCCATCCGCCCGTCCGTCCGTCCGTCCGTCCGTCCATCCTTCCGTCGGTATTTCCGTCTGCCGCCATCCTCCCGCCAACGATGAAACAGCGCCTACTCTCTGGCCTCCCAGCTGGCAATGGACGTCTGCGACCACAACTCGGGACTTCGACGGCAAGAAGATGACGAGGGCGCCGCCCCTAGCGATGGGGACCAACAGGAGGCGAACCTGTGGCGTCCGCTGGTGGCTCTGGTAGTCGCCGTCGTGGCAGCGTGGCTACTGCGCAGGACGGCGCCGCCTTTCTCTGGCGCGCAGGGTCGGAAACGAGTGAAAGTTAACTAGACTACCGTAAAGAGCGTTCAGGTCGCGCCCGCGGGTGCGATTCGTTTTTTTGTTTTGCGCTCGATTTTTCCAGAACGGAAACGTTGCCACTACGGAACAAGGTGTTTTCCGAACAAGGTGTTTTTTTCGGAAAAATGTGGTTGAGAGCGTTCCGAAAGGACAGCTTTATTTAGCACCCTTACCGTTGTCGAGAAAATGAGACCTGGAAAACGATCACACCCCTGCACAAACTCAACGCTCTTCACGATATTAGGGGTGGCGTTTTTCGATTTGCTGGTATATACATTGGTGTACCATATATTTACGTACTGCCGCGCAAATGAACGTCATTGGTCTGCTTTCCCTAGGTGTTCATATATAGCTAAGTTTGGACGGACTTATTTGTTTTTTGTAGTCGGACTTGAAAGTGTAACAGAGGAAAAGCTTGACGGTGCCCATGGGTGGGTGGCGCTGTAGATGGCGATATTGGCGAGCACGCAAAACCCGTTGGCGTTTGACATGCCCTACGTGGGTGTTGCGTTGTGTGTATGTTTGTCGTAGGCTGTCGTCGGCGACGCGCGCAAAAGCATGCCGAAGGTCTCCCAGCAGCGGCACCAGCACAAAAGCACCAGCAGCAATAGCGGCAAAAAGAAGCGGCAATAACAACAGCAACGGCAGCAATAGCAGCAGCAGCAGAACAAAAAACAGCAGCAAGCAGCAGTCGGTGAGCGTGGAGGTGGCTCATCAAACCTGCAGCCGCAGCCGCGCCCCGCGGTGGCGAAGGGAGGGGTAGTTTGCTCGAGCTGGTGCGCGAAGCACATGACGTGGCATACCTCAGTAGCGTTTTTCTGGCATGAAAACGGGTTGGTGCTCGACGGTGGCCGCCTCGACTAGCGTTTCCGCACAAACCTACGAGGGTGCCGCATTTTCTCGCGCAGAATTGGGTTGTTGATGCTCGATAGTATTTGCCGCCTCAAAGTCGTAGCGTTTCCGCAGAAACCTACGTAGCGTTCTGCGTGGAAACTGCCTGATGGTCGATATTGCAGTCTTAAGCGTAGGGATGGACGACAAACCCCGTCGTGCTAGAACCGAGCCGCCTATCCGAGACCGGGCGCGGAATCGAAATGGCGCCCACGGCACTCTGCGCGAGGGTCTTAACCCTCTCGCTCGTACAGTAGCACTGTACATAAACCTAAATATGACTCTAATTCCAAGTGTTTAGTTCCCACAACGGGACTGCAGATCAAGCGTTTCAGCTACCGCTATCGCTACCGCCACCGCCGCCATGGCAGCCTCTCGCGTCCTCCGGTTGGATAGCAGAGGCTCGCCACTGAACGAACTCTTATGTATGCACGTCGCAGCGTTGTCAGCTTTGATAGGTGGCGCTGTACCGGTTTCGGCACAAGCTTAAGCCACACAAGAAGGATGCCGTTTCCGCAGTGTTCTGATACTATTAATAGTGCGCAAGTACGGGGGTACAAAACAAAATGTGGACATCTTGGAAAGGTGGAAAGACTCAGTAATATGTACCAAAAAGTATGTACACAGGTGATCACATTTTTCTGATTGGCCGTATTTTAAGGAGATTTTTTGTTGGAGAAAAACCCTGTATACCACGAGGCGCCATTCGAAGTCCTGACGTAAATCCTGTTTGTTTGCTGTTGCGATGCAGCGTCAACGATATAGTAGACTGCATGTGTTGCCGTGCTGTTCCCCAGTGTACTGCTTGGTTTTGTAGGCTGGACGGTCGTACGAAAAGGTTGTTACCAATTTAACGTAAAATCCTGTGCATTATTTTATTGGCGCTTGGGCCGTGGACAACTTACAGGCGCAGTTGCTTTGTTTGGTTATTTTTTCCCGCTGCTGTATATAGGCGGGAAATATTTCACACCTCGAATAGATCGTCGATTCCCAATTCATTATCTACAGTAGATATTTCAAGACGGATAGATTCTTGATCTGTAGGATCTAACCCATGTTGACGGGTGGGAGGCGTACGTATAACTTGCATGATCTACGTAGCATATTTGCTGGGTTGGACCTGTACCCTACAGATCCTGCACAGCGTATAACGGCAGCTGAGGAACTAGATGATGTATTTGATCTGTAGATGATCTGTACGAGATGTGAGGTATTTGCTAGGTCTAAAATCCTCCAATGGATACATGTAGCGTTTACCGACCAACCAACGTTCCCGCCTCACCTTGGAGCCCTCGTGTTCTAGCCTGCCAGACTACGCGTACTCGTACGTACGAATACATAGTCCTTCTCTGCGTTGTTTTTGCTGTCTTATTAAATTACGATAGTTCACCTCACCATAGCCTGGCACAGCGTATCTCTTTGTCACATCCGTACGTAGTCGTCGTAAATCCAGCCTAACATTCGTGGATGCAAGATGCGGGTCCAGGGTGGTCCCGACGTACGCACGACACAAGGAAAAAAACGAAACCTCCACGATATACGTGAAAAGCCCAAAAAAAAGAATAAACTAAAAACCTGGCCCCGTATTGTACGCCTGGTCTAAATCCGCCTCATCCTCCAACCCCTTTGTGCAGCAATCGACTCCCACGGACACATTTTACGTGTACTCGCCGTACGGTTGACCTTCCGACGTACTGGTATAAACCAGCAGGCTTTGAATTCGCCAAAATCACTGCCTTGTGCGTAGATGCCACAATGGAAAAGGACGCGTGTCACGATTGATTGCAAACGTTCACACATCGCAGGCGCCTTCCTCCCGTCGCACGCATGCTTCGCTTTTCGGTCGAGGGTCTACATGGGTATTTCGTGCTGTACTTCCTGTCTGCATGTATATACTACTCGCACCGGCCGAGAGACCGTGCTGGCTCTCGTGGTGCGGAGGGCGAAGACGAAGTTACCGACGTTACATTTTACACGCAAAAGTTTACCTATCCCTCGACCCGACCCGATCTGACCCGGCCCGGCCCCAAAGGCCTGGGTCCGTATAGCAAACACGCGATTGCGCGGGCAATTGGTTAGCCCGCGTCACTTATCACGTGCGACATTTTTATTTGTCTGTGGGAGGAAGTTACTGCCGTTACGACATACTGCTGTGGCACCACTATGACCCCATCTCCCGATCCTTTCGCTCAAAAGACGAAAAAAAAACGTTCCAACATCGGACGCGTACGCACCGCGAAGGGCGAAATCTGACGCAACCACCGCACGCGTTCCCTAGCAGAGGGGCCACGACAACTCAGTCGCTGATGCCTCGCCTGAACTCGCTTTGTCTGCAAACGAGAAAAAAAAAACGATAAAAGTATACACCAACGACGGAAACGATGACGACAAGGCGTTTTTACCGTGTATAGCGGGTACCGTACATTTCAAGAGACGTCCCTTCGTGTAACCATGATACGAACGTTCTTTTCGGGCAAGCAGGAGTCATCCAGCGGGATTTTCCGGTCACTGTCGACGAGACCGATCACTCGCTCGGCCCCACTACCAAAAACATATGGTGAACCTAAGGGAGGCCGGTGTTCTGGGCGCGTAAGGACCTTTTTTTGGTCTTAATGTACTAAGTTTAGTGTACAATAATAGAGGACGGTCAGTCAACGGGTGAAACCGCGATCTCCGAGCATATTTGACACCAATTAACGCCCCCCCCCACCCCTCTAACCCGGCAAGCGCTTCTCCTCCCCTCTCTTGCCAGACACGCTGCCTCTTTTCCCCCACTTCCTCGGCGCGCTTCCCCTATAGCCCTGCTCACCGTCGACGCCTCCTTAAAAAAATCCACAACCTGTTTTGCTATGTACTGTTGAGTGCAGCGCAAACGGGGGAAATACCCTCCTCGCGCTATATACCCCTTCCACAATTATTTGGCGCGCGTCAGCCTTGAGCAGACAAGACTCCACCAACAAAATTCGAGCAGCAGCAGCATGCGAGCCGCCCCGCTTCGGGGCTGTGCCGTGCCGCGCCGACAATGTTCCGACAAATTGTATCGGCAGAACATAACGACAACGTCCCCACAGCACGCCGACAAACATAACGACAAACGTAACGACAAACGTGCGGACAACATCCCGAAAACGTCCCGACAAAACGTAATCACAACGTGCCGAAATCGTACCCTAAAAAGTAACGATCAACGTGCCGACAATGTACCGAAAACGTACCGAAAACGTAACGAAAACATCCTGAAAACGTACCGACAAACGTAACGAACCGTCCCGACAAACGTAACGAACCGTCCCGACAAACGTAACGAACCGTGCCAACACACGTACCGACAAACGTAACGAAACCGTCACGACAAACGGAATGACAACGTCCCAAAAACATGCCGACAAACGCAATGACAACGTCCCGACAAACATAACGACAACGTCCCAAAACCGTACCGACATACGTACCAGTACCGGCTGCGCCATCACAAAACAGTAGCTCGTGGCAACTGGAAGGAATCGACGGGGTTCTGGGCCTGCGCACCCCTCCACAAAAATGCACCTCCGCACGCCGTCTATGAGCGCCCCACGTCGAGGTAACAAACCACAAGGGCAAATAACTTCAACCGTCCACTCCGGCCCAGGGTTTCAACGGCGATATACACCTACAGTAGTGTACCCTCCCCCCGCCCCACCTTCCAGACTCGGCTCCTCCGTTAACGCTGACTAACGTTAGAAGCCTTCCGTACTTTTGAGCTGCCATAGCCCTCTCTTGTGGTGGTACAAAATTGTCCGTCGCGTATATGAAAAAATTAAAGTGCAACCGTAGAAGAATCAATAAAGACGATAACTTCGCCATCCTTGTCCCTGCCGCATTGTATAGCGACCGCAGAGCGTAATCCCAAAGGACTAGAGCGGAGAGGATCGGAGCCGAGCGAACCTACGCCGCCGCTTTTGACACTGTGCACCCATCCCCTTCGTCCCAGCCATTTTACCACGTTTAATTACTTGCAGCGTGTCACCCCCTAACGTAACCCAAGACAAAAAAAAACAAAACTTGGCGGAGGGCCTGAAAAAAACTAAAACACGCCAACGAAAAACAATCACACACAAAAAAATACAAAATACAAAAGACGGACCGACAGATGGATTATAACGGACACGCAGGACGACACAAGGCAAAGAAAACTCCAAACTCCACGGACCATTCCACCGGTCGTTCCATGGACCGTTCCACCGGTCGTTTCACGGACCGTTCCACCGGTCGTTTCACGGACCGTTCCACCGGTCGTTTCACGGACCGTTCCACCGGTCGTTTCACGGACCGTTCCACCGATCGTTTCACGGACCGTTCCACCGATCGTTTCACGGACCGTTCCATCGGTCGTTCTACGGACCAGTCCACCGATCTTTCCACGGGCCATTCCACCGGCCGTTCCATGGACCGTTCCACCGGCCGTTCCATGGGCCGTTCCACACGACCTGTCCGCGGCCAGTCGGCACGTCTTATTTTGCCCTTGCTCGTATTGTTCGACTATTCGACCTTCATTACTCGCCCGACTCTCCCCATCAATCGGCGCCCATACAGACTCCACCTCCCCGCATGCCCCCACGTACAAGAAAACTGCAGAGGCGTAACACGTCGGAGTTTCCACCGAGGGCTAGGGCTGTAGGCATTCGTTTTCCGCGCTTGGGCGAGAAGCGAAATATTTGCCAACACAAATCCAAGACAGGCCGAAGCAGAGGTAAAAGCGTGAACCGGAGCTTTTCGTCTCGTACGGCAGAAGGTGGAAACGAATAAATAAAAAATCGTCGAATGCATGACAAGTCGACTGATTACTCGACTTAAAACCAAGCTCTCACTCACCCACCAGACACACAGAGGGTCGGGGATGAAAACAAAATCGTTTTTTTTTTTAGTGTACAAGCCTCGCCCGTGGGGTGTGTGAGCGGTCGGTCGCTGCTGCCGGCGGGCTGGCGTATCGTACAGAGATGGATAAGACAGACAAGTTGAGAAGAGAGAGAAAGAGATATACAGAGATAGCTATGGAAGAGAAAGGTTGTCATCGTCTCTGAGCAAGCCGCTGCATCGCACCGTGAGAGGCACAGTACAAGCGCGCTTTCCGCCTCCTTATTGGTGGTCATATTATTATACTTATTTCTTGTTGGTATTGTTGCTGGCGCTCTCAACGCGTTCGCACTGAAAGAGCCAGACTCGGGACGGCAACACGCCAAAAGGGGCCGCTCCAAAAACGTGTATCAGCACACAGTAGTAACACAGACAACTCGAAAAAAAAACAAAGTAAAAGTAAACAACACCAAAGAAAAAAAAACAAAAAAAAACAAAGAAAACAACACCAAAGAAAGAAAAAAAAACAAAGAACTAATATCACGCAGCTAGCAAAGATGAATATCGACCGGTCGGGAGAATTCACAGCTGACGTGTTTCTTAGTTTATTATAAAAAGAAAAATCAGGCCCGACCGGGACACCAACCTCATACGTAACCAGACCCCCCCTCCCATGAGGAAGGGCAGCCTCCGCGCCTGCCTCCCCGCCCGTATTACAGTAGCGGCTGAGGGGGTAACACACACTACGGAACATACCGTACGTTGGTTGGAACAATCACTTTCTCATAATTTTCTCACATATGCTTCAGAAATTAATTCTCAGCTTTTTCTCAGAAATTTCTACGTACGATTTTCTCAGCTTGCCCTTTCCATTGTTTTCTCAGAAAATTCTCAGATATATTTCTCAGAAATTTAAACGTGAGCTTCAGTCAGCAAATTCCCAGAATTGTTCTCAGAACTTTCTACGAGCACGTACACGTACACGTACTACGAGTTTCTCAGACATTTCTACGCGAGCGTTGCCATCGGTGGCGGCGGCGGGAGCGCTGACGCCGCCGTCTGCGACACCGCCTCCGTGCTTTTGCCCCTTTTGCGCTCGTCGTGAATGTGCTGGTAGCAGATCGACTTCAGCATCGGGAGTTGCAAGAGAAAATCCGTGTTTTCTTGGATGGGCCGCGTGCCGTCGAGGTCTACCAGCTTCAGCCCGATGGACTGGAAGTACCGAGACGGACTGGAAGAAAAAAATTGAGCGGTGGGAGCGAACAGAGGAGAGGAGAGCGCAGACGAGAAGCGAGCGTGGGGCTGGTCAGTGAAAGCCGGCGGCGGCGCACCCTGGTCTTAAAGCTATTCCTTGACCCTGAACACAAATCCAGCCATAAGCGGCACGGTAACGGCAACCAAAATCGTCGCCTTAACCTGTATATTCCTAATGGCCATACTGGCAATTTCTCGTAGCGCAAAAAACGCGAAATCGTAAACCGCCGCGACCGTGTAACATATCAAAACGCTTGAAGCATGACACCGTGAATTAAATAAAATGATTATAAATACGTCAGCTGTGAGTTCAACCGATTGAACAGTACATACTCAACTTTGCGAGCTGCGTAGAATTTTTGTTCTATGTGTTATTTGTGGTATTGGTGTAGGCTTCGTGATGTACTAGGAACCTGGTAGTTACAACTCGATTTTATAATAAGCCGTTCGCGCGTGTTATGTGTTTAATCCTCGTTAAAGATATAGTTCAGTGACTCCCCTGGATTCTACCCGGGTCAGCAGGACAATGTAAAGGTGTCTTTGTAACGGGTAACTGCAGGCGCTAAAAACTAAAAACGTCACAAAAATGAACCGTAACTGAAACCATAACGTACGTACAAAAAAAAAACGCAAACCAAAAACGTAAGGCATCAACCATAAAAAATCACAGAGGCGTTTCTTATATAGTGGTCCATAGTACATAGCACTTTCAGTACCATCAAACATTCATGACTTGACTATTATTACGGAGGACTCGTATAGTAAATAGGACCAAATATTGTTAGTAAAAATACGAACATATATAGGTTTTTGTATGCGCGGTAGGTCCTGTTTACTATGGTGTCCGGTAATAGTATACTGGGGAGGGACCCTCAACTAAGGAGTTACCGGGTAAATTATGCCATTACCCAATATCTCTGGAATGTGATTTGTGTCTTACAGCCGATAATTACGTCAATACCCAATACCGCTGGAATGTGATTTGTGTTTTACAGCCGGTAATTACGTCTTTACGTAATATAAATAGAATGATATTTGTGTGTTTACAGTATTTTTCGTTGAACACCTATTAGTTAGGTAATAGGACTGCTAGTACGGTAGGGTTTAAGCGTACGTAAAGTTTATGAAAACACAGCTTCTGGGTGACTTACTGATGACTCACTAATATTACGGGGGTCCACAGCAAACACTAGTAAACAGGACCAAACATCGCTATTAATAGTAGAAATAGGTAAATATGTACCTGCTAGGTTCTGGTGTGAACCGTAGGTTCTATTTACTAATGACTTACTGTTAGTATTACTATTGGTATAAAGCTCCGCAAGTGAGGACCCTGAAAATGTTTGGGTTCTATCTCCCCATGTGCCGTACATAGCTCGCGTCTACCCAAAGGGATAAGCTTGACCATCGAAACCATTACGAGTACCACAATGTTAACCCTGGCAGAGGCCTCAGGGCCTCTATCTACTGCGTAAACGACAGGAGACGGCGGCAGTTTACGCCTGTGACGGAGGGCCGTCCAGACTCACAGTGATGATATATTGGTGCTGAAATTTTAGTGTGGGGTGTCCCCGAATCTGCCATCGCATAGCATCTTCGCTCGCGTGAGAAAAGGTTTCCCGCGAGTCGAATATTCTATTTTTCGCACCAATCGAAGTACTAGCGGTGTTGCCTGCGTATAATACATGCTCGTTTTGGGAGGGAAAGTTGTTAGGAACGTCTATCCCGAAGTTTAGGGAACGTTTGCATGAAATGAATATATACAAACGATCCTTATATTTACGGAACTAAATTCGTGCAATATCATATGTGCAGTACTTGCACTAAAAGGGTGAACCGCAACTATTAATACTATATACTATTGATAGTAACTATGTGTAACCAAAATCGAATCCCTGGAATACGTCTCAGGGCTGTTCCTGAGAACGGTTCCCACGAATTTCCAACGCAACAAGAAAAGACAAAGGTTGATGTATGAGTTCGCACCCGGAGCTCTGCTGGTGGTACGTCGCTATTCGCACTTTGGCGGCCCCGGCGTGGTCGTCCGCCCTCCCAGACCCCTTTCCCCTCTCCACGATCCGCGTCTCCATCTCCTCGTCGGGACAGTTAACCCTGCCAGCGCGCGCCAAGACAAACAAGTACGTCGTACAAGTGACACGGCCCCGGTGGATTACGTTATCAGCCATTTTGTACATTATCAGCGATTTTGGGCAAGGGTTGGTTAAATTATCAGCGATTTTGGGCAAAAGACGAAATTGGTAAATTCCCATGCCATTTTGGGTAAAGTTTGGTGAAAATATCAGCCATTTTGGGGGAAAAAGGGTTGGTGAAATTACCAGAGATTTTGGGCAGCAAGGGTTGGTTAAATTCTCAGCCATTTTGGGCAAAGGTTTGGCGAAATCATCAGTCATTTTGGGCAAGGTTTGATGAAATCATCAGCCATTTTGGGCAAGGGTTGGTGGAATAATCAGCCATTTTGGGCGCGCCAAGGGAAACAAGCACAAGTGACGCTCCCCGGTACACAAAATGAGCAGCCGGTCTGGGCCGCGGGGCTATAGCCGGTAACGGCAACGTTTCCCCGCATGGAACACGTCACTATCTATTGTAGACCATCCAGATAATCTAAACCCCTTATCTGCCGTTATGAGATGTGACGCAGGATCTGTAAAAGTACAGATCTAACCCAGGACAAATGTGCTGTCACATATACCTGGTATTGTATTTTCGGGGGGGGGGTTGTGCTTTGCCGTGTTCGTGAGCCATTTAAGACCACGCAGATCATACAGCTCCCACCAGGTAACACGAGGTAGATACCACATATCATACAGATCATACAGATCATACAGATCATACAGATCAGGAATGTATCCGCCCTGAAAGGTCTCGTACTGCTTATAGATCACCAACTGGGCATGATCTATATGATCTGTCCAATGTTTGGAACTTTTCCACAATCAATACCCGAACAATACGGAGCAAAACTACTATTAATATGATATATATGTATTAAAATATGAATACCTGGTATATTGTACCTCGTATATATTACGGAGGAACATCGTAATCATAACCGTTTTTCTTGTTTTTCGCTTTCCCCTTTTTCCGTTTTTTTTTTTCCTTTTTCCCCTCATTCCGTTCTTGCTTATAGATGAAAAATAGTGTACCTGATGCAAGCTTCAGGGGGGCCGAAGAGCCTTGCCCAATCCCTGGCGTTGTCGAGCGACCGGGGGAAGCCGTCGAGCAGCACGTGCTTGCCAGGATGCAGGGTCAGGAACTTTTCCAGCAGCGCCTGCGTGAAACAAAAACAAAAAAACAAGAAAAGTTTCACCGCCCCGCGTTCGAACAAAAACGAATGTTGGTATATATGATATGTATGAGGGATGAGGGGGGAAACGCTTTATGCAAAAAGACGTTACCGGTAAACAGACAGAATATCACGGAACCAAAAAAAAACTTAACTCTTTCAGAACTGAAAAAAGAAAAAAACATCCTACACTAATTCCAAGTAGTTTGTCCCCAAAAACGGGGGACCAGTTCTTAAGGGGTTAAAAACCCAAAAACTTCAATGAAAATTAACCTATCGGATGGGATAATGGATGTAGAACACGCAACCAAAAAAAAAGAGCAACGAACCAATACACTCAGTTACACAGTTACGATATCGCGGGGGACAAGCTGCTTCGATTTTATGTGAGGGCAAAACACAGGTAAGCACAGAGGCACGGAACACAAGAAAAACAAACATGAAGCAAAAAGAGTTTACGTACAAGACACCAATGACTTGAGTAGAACACGCCACCAAAATGAACGAGCAACGAACCAATGATCTCAGATACTTCTTCACGCTCTCGTGGGCGGCAAATCGCTTCGACCTATGAGGGGGGGGCGGCATTTAAGCAAAAGAAAACACGGATCACACAAAAAAAAAATCATGCAATAAAAAATTAATTAGAAAACACGAAAACTTAATAAACCAAAATTGACCGATCGGACGGGCAGATGGAAAGACAAAACACAATAGAAACGAATAAGTAATGACCAGCTAACTATTTTACACAAAAACAACAAAATAAAAATCGGATCGACAGATTGAAAGAGAAAACACCAATATGTATATATAACCAATGCATTAATTAACTCATTTACTTCTGCGCGGTCGTTTTTGGGGACAAAGTACTTGGACATAGGGTAGGATCGTGGGGGTAGTATGGTTGGCCCCTTACCAAGACCGTGCTAGCATCGACCAGCCTGCCTTGCTTCATCCTCTCAGCCACCTGAAAAAGGGGGCGGACGCACCGGGACGGAGGACGGAGGGGACGGAGAGGGTCGTCAGTGAAAGCAGTCGATAAAATCATCGATCAAAACAATAAAAAAAACAATGGTGTCGATGAAACGGTCGTTCGCATGTTCATGTTGTTTGAAAAAAAAAAAAAAAAGCTGTGAGATTGAAAAGTACACCTGTACTTCCAAGTATACATTTCATACGGGGGAAAACGAACGCATGTACATACCACGCGAAAAAAACTGCTGTGTACATGTGTACATGTGTACTGCTGTACATGCAATAGAAACCAAACAGAGGTGGGCTTGACCGTCCATTCTGGGTGGCGAACCAAAGGACGAGCATCCTTACTCACGCCCGAGCAACGTTCTGCGCACCGCTTTGTGCATCGGTCCGCGCACCGTTTCGCGCATTGTTTTTGCAGGACAGACAGACGAACATGAATAAACGACAAGGCGGGAACCGCCAGGCCGGTCTGCCCTCGTGACGCTCACCATGAACATGAATCCCCTTGTCACTTCAGAGGGAAAATTCGACGACAAAAAAATAGCGATTACAGCATTAGAAGCTTTGTATGCACTGCATGGCTGGGGGGGGCGTCATAAGTTCACGTTCGAACTACTGACTGTACAGCCGTGCGTACAAAGCAATGAGTCCTATGTGTGACACGGGCGCGGTATGATCCTGCCCGTACTATTTCACTACTACTACTACTACTGCTACTACTACTACTACTACTACTACTGCTACTATTACTGCTATTACCACTATTAATACTACTACTACTCCTGTTGGGCGCTCATACTACGGTTGATGAACTAAACCAATATTTTTTTCAGACGCAATTTCGGGGTCCGACGAAAGGGCTGGTCCTGCAAAACTAAAAGTACAGTAGTGCCGGTCCCTCTATAGTGCCGGTATGCGCCAGGCAACATTACCGGCACTATAGCGGCAACCGGCACTATATATTCCGCACTGGTTAATCACATATGTCTGTGCCAACCAATTTCACCGGCACTTTAGCGGGCATCCGGCAATACCTCAGCCGGTACTATGGAGGGACTATAGCGGCAACAGGCACTATAGCGGCAACCGGCACTACTCCGCACACTGCCACACTGCCACACAACTGGTCAATCCCATCTGTGCCAAGCCTTTCCACCGGCCCTATTAGCAGACAGCCGGCACTAACTCAACCGGTACTATAGAGGGACCCCTACTGCACTAAAATTCCTAGTCGTTTGTCGCCAAAACCCGCGTGCAGTTGGAAACGATTCCTGCCCGAGTGCGCGTGCAAACCGTTTCCTTGGGAACAAAATGGGCTTCACAAAACGCTGATAAAATAGTGATTTTGGTAAGAGCTGCTGCTACCGGCAGGCCAGCCTGGCTGGACGGCTTCGAAGAGGCTCGTTGGCGCGATGATCGGGTGGGATCGAATAGTATGGTATGGTATGGTATGATATGGTATGGTATGGTATGGTGTGGTATGGTATGGTATGGTATGGTATGGTATGCTATGATACGGTATGGTAAACAAAATTATGGTATGGTATGGTATGGTATGGTATTGCACTCTATGCCAAGTATCTATGAAAATCACACCGGGTGATCAAACCGGATTGGATTCAAACAATCGGCGGCTGGCTGGCACAGCAGTCTACACACCTGCAGTCCCAGGGGCGTCTGCTGCTGTACCTCCGCCCTCAAAAGGTCCCCAGAGGAGACGTGCACCGAGTTAGACCTCTTCACCACCTCGGCGCAGATAGTGCCCTTACCCGAGGCGGGCCCGCCCATAACGAAAATCACGCGGAAGGTTGTGAGGAGCTTCCAGCCCAGTATCTAGTGGAGTAACGGCGGCGAGGATGAGAGAGAAAGGGGGGGGGAGGGGGGCAAAGAGAGGGGAGGGGGAAGAGAGATTGGGCGAAGAGGGGCGGGGGGGGGGGAAGAAGCGAAAGGAGGGGGGGGAGATGGAGGAAAAAGAAAGTGGGGGGGGGTGGGGGGGGGTTGAGCACAGAGAGTGCCAGGAGAGAGAGAGAGTTAGAGAGACACCCACACCCAGAGAGCGCGCTCAAGAGAAATGGAGAGAGAAACGAGCGGCGGTGCTCGGTTGCTTATATAACACGTGTCCCAACACCATACCGTCCGTTTTTCATCAGGTTAGTCGTCGATTTTGTGCAGCATCCGCCACGTGTTGTTTTATCGTCACGTTTACTTTCTAGCCCAACTGGCAGTAAAGTGGAGCATCCCCTCGTTCCCGCCCCGCCTCCTTTTTTTCACCCCCTACCCCCGGCTCACCGTGTTTTCCGTCATCATCTCTAGGAACTCCTCGTAGTTCATCCTCCCGTCTCCGTTCTTGTCCGCCACCTGCTCCGGTTCGGTGTGTGCGTGGGTGGGTCTATGATTAGTGCGCGTACTTGTCGCTGTTGGCGGTGGTGGTGCTGTTGTTGTTGTGGTCGTTGTTGTGACTGCGCCGGGGTATAGTTCGTTACAACTGGAGCTATTTTTTTTTGTTTTTTTGTTTAGGGTTTGGGTGGTAATATAATTATTGCCGTCTTGTGCTGTTGCTGTTTTGGAACACGTGAACCGCAGTGCCAGTGCGCAAAAGGGAACGGTAGCACGGGCTGTGGTATACCACCCCGTATGAATCACGTGCAAACGAAAAAACACACCCGGAAAATACCCATGATATATAATTCGAAATATATACATAACCATGTATATGTACACCCGGAACAAGCAGAAGATAATGGAGAGAGAGGCGAAGAAAAACGAACCGACTGGAATGAGAGAGAAAACATAAAAACGAAAGAAACAGACGGCTTATGTACCTGAAGGATATTCTTTGCCTCCAGCATCGTCAGCCTTTCCTTCGTCGTGGAGTGGAGGTTCGTCAGCTCGTCCACGTCCACATAGCCGTTGTTGTCACGATCCTGTCAACGTGTTACAGTTACAGTTTAAGCAACAACAGGGCGAAACGGCATTAAATACGGCGCACAGTAAAACCGAGCACCGGCGAAAAAACAAATGACGTCAATACGTCAATACTCCGTAAAGAAACCGGGGGTTTGGCTTAATCCAAGGGTAACGGAGGCATTCGAAACGAAGCACACAAACAACCCTGAAAAAAAAACGCCACTACCTAATAAACTAAGACTCTCATGTACATGGTACATGTAGTTTCATGGACAAGCACATTTCATATTCGTGCAGATGCAGAGTATACCCACCAAGCTATTAATAGTTGCGAGTGTCTTGCCGTCTCACCAACAAATAAGAAGTTCCGCACGCACTCGTGATTAAAAAAGATACCAACATATTGAACATCTGTGCAATTTCATTGAACGAAAATACACTTACACATTGAAGGCAAATATTGTCATCAGGTCTCAAAACAAACACCGTACGTATTATATATATACATACTTGTGTATATACGACGTATATATGTGTATCATCCGGGTGATGAGATAGCACACCCTCGGACGAGTTTCCACCATATCATACAGTAGTAGTACCGTATTACCCGGGTGATAATATAACACACCCCCTCCGACGAATTTCCAGCATATCATACAGTATTAATAGTAGTACCGTATCACCCGGGTGGTAAGATAACACACCCCCTCCGACGAATTTCAAAGCCGGTTTTTTTTTTACAGCGGGGCGGGTCTCGGCTATTAATGTTAGTATTATTATTAATACTACGCCTTCCCAACGCTACCCCTTGCGTCGTGTGTGCGTGCTCCCCGCCCCTATTAGGGCCCGTATTAACGAAGAAGAAACAAAATCAATTTGGATTTTTTTTTTTCAAATCCGCTTTTAATTGGTCAACACACGCACCAGCACCAAAGATTAGGATCTTGGGGCATAAAAATTGGTGCTGGTGCGTGTGTTGACCAATGAAAAGCGAATTTTTATTTTTATTTTTCCAAATTGAATTTATTTCATACTCGTTAATACGGGCCCTTACCCCATTCAAAACTGAAAACAAAAATCCCACACTAATTCCAAGTAGTTTGTCCCCAAATTCGTGGGACCAGTTCTTAAGGGCTTAATTAGAGAACATCGCCTCTGAAATTCGTTCCAGTTGAGCGTGTTGTCTTGCTAATAGTATACTAATAATAGTAATAGTAGTATCCCAATAGTTTATTCTCAAATAATAGTATACTAGTTGTATAATGATAGCACTCTTAAATAATACCTGGTAGTATACTAATAGTATATGTATAGATACCAAATGGACTTTTTCCCGGAATAGTTTTCACTTTTCATCTCCGGCCGCGGGTCTTTTCTCGCGCTATCGGCTGCGGGGCACGCAAGGGCCCCGCGTGTACACCACGGCGCAAGTGCGGGTCCCGATCGAAGCCCGTGGGGCGTGCTCTGGGCCTTCGAAGTCGCGAATTCTGGCAAATAACTCAGCGGAGACGTTCCGACTTGACACCGCCTTGCAACTACTACGAAAAGCCTGTCGTACGACTTTTGTTTATCCGTATGAATTGGGATGGTTCATTTTTGACACGCCGCATAAACGGAACGCACACAGCACGCACACAGCACGCACCACGCACGAGACAGCAAGGACCACACCCACATGGAACGAGGCACACATCTAGCGCCATGCATCAGTAGTTAACACCATGTTGCATGCGTCTGCTCTCTATGGATTGTGTACAGCAGTAGCAGTTGTACGAGACGCTTAAAAAATTACACGCGCAATATTGATGTAAATTTGTAATTTGGTTCCAATATTTTGGAATCTACGTAGAGTACACATACATGCACAGATTTACGAGTACGTATATATGTACAGCAGTACGCATATCATATATAGTTCTCTCTTATCTACGAGCGATGGGCCGATCTACATAAGCACGATTACAAGTACTTTGGTACAGTAGGAGTACTACTGCTGCTACTGTACTTTACGGGAACAGGTGTCTAGTCTAGACTACACACTACAAAGCAGCCAAGGCGCCCCTTATCGAACAGCACAGCAGTACAGCAGAATAAGCTGCAGAACACGCAGCAGCCGCTGTTCAGATTGTTGCGTTTGTGGCGGCTGTTGTTGTGTCCTGTATGCGTGCGCCGGACCCGTAGTAAACAGCTACGAGTAGTAGCAGGAGGAACTCAGCAGGTCTACAATAGTTGTGACAGCTACGTACGAACAACGAGTACTGCTTTGCTGTGTTCTGTCTTTCATTGTGTATGCATGTGTGTTTGATGTATGCGATTCCAGCAAAACCTCCCCCTCTGATTTTAATATCACCCGCGCTTTACAGCAGCGATAAAAAACAACAAAACCGCTAGTACCCGTCACGGGTATGGGTAACACTTCATACTCGCCGAGAATTTGGGCCCAGCGCACCCGGGTATCCAGCTGTTCGACGGGCACCCTTAGACGAGCACTCGGCTGCTAAACGCGTGCCAGGGTACCGCCGCCCAAAAGGTATTACGTACGAGTGAATACTCTTATCGGCGGGACTCGTAGGGCAACAGCTCTGTCATAACTATTTTCTGTATACTCAGCTGTACAGCGCAGAACAGCCGTGATAACTGCAGTACCACTGTGGGATTGGCTTTAAATCCTACAAAAAATAGTTGGATCGACTTCAGAAACAAAACAAGTCGTTGAGCCTGGACACCAACTTGAAGTTTCTCAACACCGGGAGCCCACTGTACCTCAGATACGATATCATCTCGTGACAGTTGTTTCGTTAGGAATGGCCGTCGCCATTACAGTCTATGCCACAGGTTTGCTCCAAAAATTAAACTATGAAGCATGTGCGATCTATTTTCACCTTGCGACACCCCCGGGATTTCAAGTGACCAACATCCCGAAGGGGAACCTTGTAATAATAGTATAATATTAATAATAGCAACGGTATCACACGTGTGATACGGGTACATACACTCCGTGCTAATCTCGTGCTGATCACGCCCACAAACGACGAAAAAACCCGCCATACAGTCTCATTGAACGAAATACCCCTCTGTCTCGAAATATAGGGACCGTTTCGACTAAACATGAACAGAAAAACCCAGCTTATATTTCGGGACAACTGTGGCCGTACACGTTTCGCGCGCGAAGACTCGAAACCCACCAACATATTGAAGATGGCCATGTAGTCTCGCTCGTCCTGTCCCTGCAGCATGAGCCAGTCAAACGCCTCCACGAAGTTGTGCTCCGATATGTACCCCGTGGAGTCTTTGTCCGCCCTCGAAACCATCTGGCTCAGCTTGTCTTCCGACACAACCTTTCCAAGGGCGGATGGAAGGTCACAAAAAAAAAAAAACGGCGGTGGCTATTGTTATTGCTGGACCGAAAAACACGGAACAATTGCGGGCTGAAAATGACCGCCCTTTTAATTATTCCCAAGCAGCATATACCCTGTCGTGCAACGATCTTGTTCCCGATGTACGGCACGGCAGAAGCGAGCGTTGAGGATTGCGACTACAGAAGCGGCCCGTACTTGAACCGGTGCTGGCGATAGATGGAAGGACCCACACAACAAAACTAATCAGCCCATACGGGGGAGGGTCATTTTTAGGCCTCGCCGATGTCTGCTGCACGCCGTGGCCGCAGGCGCTTAAGCTCGTGCAAACATTACCACCACCACCACCACTACCACCACCACCACCACGCCCAAATGCCCCAGCACCACTACGCCATCAACATAACCACCAACACCTCTACTACGACCAACAAACACACCTAACACCGCCTCTACCACCACCAACAAACACACCTAACACCACCACCGCGGCCACCAAATCTCCAACCAAGACTCTATCAACATCACAACTACACCCTCCCCCAACCACCACCACCACACCCCCACCAACCCCCCGTCAACAGCACCACCAACACCAACACCAACACCAACTGTCGCCTACCACCACTAGCACACCCCCCTCGCCACCACGACCACCACCCCCCCCCCCCACCCCCACCAAGGTCAATAAGCGATAATAAAGTGCGGCACCCAGCCGCCACAAGCATGGACACAAAGCGTCACGCCATTTTTAGCCTTTGGCCAAAGCTTAACCCTCACGCACGCCATAGACGCAGCATCCGTACGAAGATCATAGAGGCTTTGCAGCGTCTACCTCCCCGTCCGTAGCCACCGTATCCAAGCTACCAAAAAAGAGATTTCGCTCGCCTAGGCTCTTCTGGTCGCACACGTCATCAGCTCCTCTCTCTGACGTGGGTACACATGAAAAAAATAGGCGCACCAACACAAGCAGGCATTTATCGTCCGAGGGCGAGGGGGGGTGGGGGAGGTCCAGTTCTCTCAAATACCTGGTATATGTCACTTTGCGAGCTGAATGGAAAGCACGGTTCTTGTGTTTAAATGAATTTGATGTCAAGATAGTTTGTGATATAAAGATTTTGTAACCTAACGGTGATCATTCACATTTCTGTCCGAGGTTGTTATGTATACACTTAGCCAGGATACCAGGCATGCAACATAAATAAAACAGGTTCGCCGCCCACCACTCCCTCCATTCAGCGACGTTTACTCAGCTCCTCTCTCTAACGCCTTTCATCGAAATACACACACATCCAACACAAGGAGGTACTTATATTTATTGCGGGAGCATCAGCTCTACCTCTATCAATCATACCTGGTACCTGGTAAATACTAACATACGAACAAACACGAGAGGATAAATCGACGCACCCGCACAAGGGGGCCTTCTTGAGGGAGGGGAAAGAGGGGGTATCAGCTCCTCTCTCTAGAATAAAAAAAAAAAATTCAAGGACGCAAAAAAATAGATTCAAGGCATTATTGCGGGGGGGAAAGGGGATGAGATATCATCTCCTCTCTCTATTGTACCAGGTATGTCAATTCGAGCGACTGCGGAGCGCGGCTGCTACGGGGGAACATACAGCACTAATCAGGACCAAATATGTTTGGTAAAAATACTGGAGTATATAGGTTTTAGTGTACATGATGGGTCCTGATTACTACGCCCCCCCCCAGTAATAGTCGCTTAGCCGAACGGTGCTGCGCAGGCTTTGAGTTGCTTTCTTCCGAAAACAGAGAAACATTAAAAAAAAAAACAGCTTGTGCAACAAGTAGACATCGCCAGAGCTGCCAAGCTGTATACTTGTATACGATTTAAAACAAAATACACCCGTACGCAGCCGACACACAGAGCGCACACGCCAGCAGTGTTGTTTATGTTTCCCTCTCTACTGCTATCCTAAGTCCGCACCCTTCCCCTGGTGTGTGCTTGGTTGGTGTTATTGCTCCCGAAGGATTTGCCAACGCCCAATGCGACGCTAGCCTAGAGGCTCCGCGCCAGGAGGTCGCGGCCGAAGGAGACGCGTGCACTGCACCGACCGGCCTGACACTTGTATGCCTCAGTGGGGCGAAAATCATCACCTATATAGCCGATGCCACATATGCTCAGAGCAAGGCTAGCGGAGGAGTTACAATCAGGGCTATTCATAGGTTGGATCAAAACTCACGGGTCGGGTCGGGTCGGGTCACCTAATCCGACCCCGACCCGACGCGTGAGATTTTGAAGCCCTCCCGACCCGACCCGACCCGATCCGCCCCTACCCGACCCGACCCGTGATATTTTGAAAACCTCCTGACCCGACCCGCAGGTCGGGTCATGATCCATGAATAGCCCTGGTCACAGTAATGGCTTAACCCTTTTAGGACTGCAGTCCCGTTTTGGGGGCAAACCACTCTAATTCTAAGTAATGTATCCCCAAAACGGGACTCCAGTCCTATAAAGGGTTAAACGGTGCTCGGAAATTTGAGGTTCCTCATATTTTTTTAATGGGGATACATATCTACGTATATACTTCGTACATGTATATGTCTGTACTATATTATCTTATTTCGTATATATATACTTTCGCCTCTGGGAAAAGTTCCCACCGTGGGGTAAGATTTATGGAATAATACATAAGAGGAAAGGGAAAACAAAGAATGTCCAAGTAGATCCGGACCGCGGCGGCACATTTACGTCATCCGACAGCGCAGACGGCGGGTGACTGGTGGTGCAGACCAACGATTGCTAACATAAATGTAATTACGTCATACGGGTAACGGTAACACACAAATTACTTTAGTTGCGGGTGGGTGGTAACGATATATTTGTTGCGGGAACACGAAGAGTTATAGTGTCCCCTGTTCGGACGCGCCTTCATACAAATTGGAAACCCTGTCGAATCCCACAGCCCCTGTCCCTGGGGGTGAAAACTGAAAACTGAAAACCATCAACGGATCAGCGGTTCTTTCTTGCGCTAACAGCGGAAACTTAAGGGCGGGGGTCGCACCTTTTTCTCTCCGTCCCCTGTTTCTTTTTCAAAATGGGTTTTATARAAGAATACAGGCCGATTCAGCCCGTTTTCGGGTAAAATATTTGTCTCAGAGTTGGGGTAACGTACCTGTCGTGTGCAATACGATGACGTGGCATTGCACTGTCTACTCTCCTTAATGTATGCAAATGTATGACAGTATATCTGTGCCATGGTTTTGTGACCACAGAGCTTGTACTCGTATCTCTCTTAGGATGAAGAATCGGCATGGACACTGGGCGTGCTGGATGTCGACGGGTAGAGAGATCGATTAAATGTGAAGAACACGCACACATTCCTGATTGCGAGCGCCAGTATAGTAGCAGCATATAAAGGTATAAACTCCGACTGTTGCTGTAAAAACTCGGACTCACATTATACATATACACGTATAATATATATATATTATTGTGAAAGTGTGACACCAGCGTTGACGATAAGTAAACTATTGATAACTTGTTTTATGTATCCAGTGGTACAGGACACCTGATAAGAAACAGGCTGATGAGAAAGTCAGGCTGCGTTTTTAAAGGAAAAATAATAAATTCGGGAGCCGTTATCTTGAAATTAGAGCAAAAATCACCCTCTGTCAAATATGAAATCCAGCCTGGACCAGATTTCCTGTTTCTTATTAGTGTAATACCGGCAGTGGTGGTCCCTCTTTAGTGCCGGTTGCCCGCTATAGTGCCTGTGGAACAGCTTGTCACAGATGGGATTCACAAGTGTGGTAGTGTGCGGAGTATATAGTGCCGGTTGCCGTTATAGTGCCGGTATTGTTGGCTGGCGCCTACCGGCACAATAAGAGGGATCACTACTGTGCTGGAACCGAGGGATGCACAAAAGGTTTTTTTTTTGTTAAACGTAACCAATCAGGGGTCGCCGTAACAAGACTTTTACCCGTACTCAGGTTTTCCTCCGAGCCCCTAATATAAAAAAGCAACTTCAGCTGGGTGGAGTGGAAACCTAACTACACCAAACAGCAGAACGGCAGCACACGGCACACGGCACAGCCGTTTATACGACAAAGCCTTACAAAGTGTTCAACGCAAGCCAAGCGGAATTCCAGCGAAAACAACACATGCGCATACACCGGGGATACACCTATATCATCCCCAGGGGAATAATTGTCAAAATCCCCTGATTGTTGACGTAATTACGCGTAATTTCTTCAAAAGGCTGTTTAACCGTAATTACGCGTAAGATTTTGGTCAATTTTGACATTTTGTACAGTACATCTGTGTAATGTGATACCAGGTACCTGTTGGGTCATAATTATACCACTCTATCCAAAATTATCAGCCATAAATATTTATAAAAAAAACAAAACAGCTTTAAGACAGATGATTTAGTCGAAACTCGTATTTTGCAAGCTTTGCGTGATATGAGTATTCCGATCGTTGGTAACATTTTTTCAAACTTTAACAGATCCAATAATATTTCAAATCCAAGAATATTTGCGAGTGGTGCGCGAGTGGGGCTGGGCCAAAGCTGAGCCGGGCCCGTGATACATTTTCAAATCACGGACCGAAGACCGACACAGCCTGTGACATTTCAATCTCCCACGCCGTCGGCCCGGCACGGCCGACGAGATTTCAACCTCACTGGTCTTCTGCCCGGCCTCTCCCGGATTCTCAGGATATTTTGCTTCGCTTTTTGTTTGCGCTGTGTTGTCTTCTTTATCGAGATTTCGAGGCCGCAATGAGCACGTTCGGCAGCGCCCAGCGGTTGCTTTGGGGAGCCGCTTGCTGTCCACCATCGGTGTACGAAGCAGAGTCAGCTATATGCCCTTATGCCGGTCTTTCGTTATACCTTCTGGGTTGCGTGGGTTATACACAGCAGCAGTGCCTTTCTATCAGGCGCATTTATTACAAAACAGTTCATACGAGTAAAGCCATGATGCGACAAATAAATTGTCAAAGATCACGATTAAGTTTTTTTTTTAGGTTATAGAACAAAATGGAGTCA
Source organism: Saccharina japonica (assembly GCA_008828725.1). NCBI lineage: Eukaryota > Phaeophyceae > Laminariales > Laminariaceae > Saccharina > Saccharina japonica. The sequence continues at coordinate 141,026 of MEHQ01003142.1, forward strand.
AGATTCACGAGTTCTTCGTGAATCTTCTACTCGACATGAAAAATCACCATTCAACATACCGCCAGTTWGTAGCAGTGGGCGCCTACAGCTAAGAAACGATGTGTCAAGAAAAATGACCTCGACAATTTCACAGGAACCGGTTCGTCTGCTGGTTATGAAGCATGGTCTCATGGTGTCTGAACACGGTAATGCTATGTGACTAATCGGGCGGTCGTTTATAATTTTGACAAAAATGCCAACCGGTTCGGGTGGTATACTGCTGTGGGGGTGCTGTGGGTACACAATTCGATGAGAGTCGACGAGGGAAGAAAGGGCTGAAGTCTTCCCGCGATAAAAGTGCAAGGCGCGAACCGTAGTGGAGGAGGAGGGAAGAAGAGCCAACTTTGTGACCCCGGATCTGAGTTACGACCAGTAAGGAGAGAGAAAGTAAGGGCGAAGATAATGAATGGGATGGGGAAAACACAAAACAAAACAAAAACAAGATGGGGTGTGTGAATGGGGCGTGTTATACACTTGTCATATATGACACCTGGTATACGATACTCGCACGCACCTATATACGTGTACAAGCAGTAATGGCAAAATCATTGCTACCAGTGGGATCGACTCTAATCCTACACGAGATAGATACATCAACGTCGGAAATAAAATAAGACGTTGTGCCTGGACACCAATCTGTTTGAAGTTTTTCACACCGGTAGCCCACTGACTGTACCTCACATATGATCTCGTCGTGACGTTTGTTTTTCGTTAGGAATGGCCCTCGCTACGCACGACTGTTTTGTTTTTTTGATACAGCAGCCTATGCCACATGCTTGCTCCAAAAACGCAACTACGAGCAAGAATGTGTCATCCCTTTTCCACCTGCGACACCCCCGGGATTTGAAGTGACCAACATCCCGAAGGGGACCTAGTAGCATGTATCATACGTGTTTGATATGTCCTCACGGAGGATATAGACATTAACCCATTCAGAACTGAAAAAACTGCCCCACACTAATTCCAAGTAGTGTATCCCCAAATTCGTGGCACCAGTTCTCAAGGGGTTAAGACATCCCGTTTGTGAGAACATATTCTGAAACTGCAAAATTCAGGGAGTGTGGGTACTTCAACAAGTCACTATTAATAATGTAACGTAAAGATGTCCGTCATATAATATGTACCAGGTACATACTATGATACACTGGTGTACCAGGTATACGGCTATGACGGTCAGGTGTAACTAAACAACACCTGAACAAGTATAATCATGTCATCATAGACTCGCCCGCCACAATACGCGATGGCGAACCGTATATGTACGAGTATAATATACAGCTGTAGTACCTGTTATTATACCTGGTATATCACAGGATCACAGGCAATGTTTGGGTCAGGCAGGGTCAGGGGTGGTAAATCCACTCACAGGAAAAAGTCCAAAATAGAACAAAATGTATGGTCGTTGGCGACAGAGGCGTGTACGGAATGCTGTTGTTGTGCCATACACTGCTGCTGCTGTTTGCTGTTGTTTTTGTCGAGACGTGGTCACACATGGACAGCAGCAGCAGTACGAGTAGTGGTTCTTTGCGGACATTTTGTGCTTGGCGCCTACGAAAGCAGACCAACCGACCCGAATCCGAACACTACTACTATCTATGCCAGTCAGTCGTCAGTGCTTGGTAGTGGTGCTTGGTATGACTCTAGGTTGACTCGGCCGGCTTGGATGCTGTGCTAGGAAAGGCTCTAGGTTTTCTCGGGACGCTGTGGCTGGGAAAGACTCCAAGTTGATTGAGCCGCGTATAATATACCCTTACGTATAGCCAACCAGAGTGCCTAAATAGCTACCTTAGGAAGATTCACTATCAAGCTTCGTCCACTACTGCTCTTTTGGCAAGATTTATGAATACATACTATGAATAGCTCGAGCCAGTAATTCATTGTATTCATCCACCGCTCGCTACCCTTAAGCGTTTATCTACCACACATTCCAAGGCATGCCTATACCTAGATCGAAGCATTACTACAACAGTAGCTTGCCAGCCCTTTCTTTTTTTTTTGTCGTATCGGGCACCAGGCAGCGTACACCAAGCACCAGGTTCAGTATATACATAGATATGCATGTGTGAGGGTATTATCCGCTGAGCTATAGGGGTAAAAGATCGATCGATTACCCAGCCCAGGGTAATCCTTATAACACTCTCCCCCCCTCTGAACGGCGGGATATTTGGGACGTCGGTACCGTATACGGCCGTACGTTGACCTACCCGCTTCGTTTCTATACCTGGGGAACCAGGGAGACGTGTTTTTTGGGGACGCACGCGCAAGCGTCTCTGAAAAAAGAAACGTTCGAAGTGAGATTCGAACCCGTGTCCTGCCGACGACGCCAAATGTGAGGGTATTACCGCTGAGCTATAGGGGTAAAAGATCGATCGATTACCCAGCCCAGGGTTATCCTTATAACACTCGTAATAGAAGATCAGAGAAGACTGCTGTACTGCTAATAGTACCGGCAGCATTGCACGATATGGTGTATCTACATAAATCGTATACATCCACCCGTGGGTACGTTTTTGCATCCCTGGTGTTGCCGTGTTCTCATTGTTCCGGTTGGTACGATACTACAGTACCATGATCCCACACTCACTCAGTCACTCACTCCCAAGCATGTACGTATGTGCTCGTGCTCGTGATTGTACCGCAGAAAGCTGCCGTTGCTGCAGAAGTGAACGCTCACAGAACAGCCGGGCCTACGCATTGGACGACAATCTAATCGAAAGATGATATGCGAAAAATATCAAAGCTGTTCGCGGGTCAGGTCAAACCTCTCACGGGTCAGGTCCGACCCGGCCCGCGAGATTTTGGAAGCCTCCTGATCCGACCCGATCGAATCCGACCCGTGATATTTGACAACCTCCTGACCAGACCCGATCTGACCCGGTCCGACCCGACCCACGAGATTTGAAAACCTCTTGACCCAACCCGACCCGACCCGTGATATTTTGAACACCTCCTGACCCGACCCGCAGGTCGGGTCATGATCCATGAATAGCCCTGGTCACAATAATGGCTTAACCCTTTTAGGACTGCAGTTCCGTTTTGGGGACAAACCACTCTAATTCTAAGTAATTTGTCCCCAAAACGGGACTCCAGTCCTATAAGGGTTAAACGGTGCTCGGAAATTTGAGGTTCCTCATATTTTTTAAATGGGGATACATATCTACGTATATACTTCGTACATGTATATGTCTGTACTATATTATCTTATTTCGTATATATATACTTTCGCCTCTGGGAAAAGTTTCCACCGTGGGGTAAGATTTATGGAATAATACATGAGAGAAAAGGGAACACAAAGAATGTCCAAGTAGATCCGGACCGCGGCGGCACATTTACGTCATCCGACAGCGCAGACGGCGGGTGACTGGTGGTGCAGGCCAACGATTGCTAACATCAATGTAATTACGTCATACGGGTAACGGTAACACACCAATTACTTTAGTTGCGGGTGGGTGGTAACGATATATTTGTTGCGGGAACACGAAGAGTTATAGTGTCCCCTGTTCGGACGCGCCTTCATACAAATTGGAAACCCTGTCGAATCCCACAGCCCCTGTCCCTGGGGGTGAAAACTGAAAACTGAAAACCATCAACGGATCAGCGGTTCTTTCTTGCGCTAACAGCGGAAACTTAAGGCCGGGGGTCGCACCTTTTTCTCTCCGTCCCCTGTTTCTTTTTCAAAATGGGTTTTATAAAGAATACAGGCCGATTCAGCCCGTTTTCGGGTAAAATATTTGTCTCAGAGTTGGGGTAACGTACCTGTCGTGTGCAATACGATGACGTGGCATTGCACTGTCTACTCTCCTTAATGTATGCAAATGTATGACAGTATATCTGTGCCATGGTTTTGTGACCACAGAGCTTGTACTCGTATCTCTCTTAGGATGAAGAATCGGCACGGACACTGGGCGTGCTGGATGTCGACGGGTAGAGAGATCGATTAAATGTGAAGAACACGCACACATTCCTGATTGCGAGCGCCAGTATAGTAGCAGCATATAAAGGTATAAACTCCGACTGTTGCTGTAAAAACTCGGACTCACATTATACATATACACGTATAATATATATATATTATTGTGAAAGTGTGACACCAGCGTTGACGATAAGTAAACTATTGATAACTTGTTTTATGTATCCAGTGGTACAGGACACCTGATAAGAAACAGGCTGATGAGAAAGTCAGGCTGCGTTTTTAAAGGAAAAATAATAAATTCGGGAGCCGTTATCTTGAAATTAGAGCAAAAATCACCCTCTGTCAAATAAGAAATCCAGCCTGGACCAGATTTCCTGTTTCTTATTAGTGTAATACCGGCAGTGGTGGTCCCTCTTTAGTGCCGGTTGCCCGCTATAGTGCCTGTGGAACAGCTTGTCACAGATGGGATTCACAAGTGTGGTAGTGTGCGGAGTATATAGTGCCGGTTGCCGTTATAGTGCCGGTATTGTTGGCTGGCGCCTACCGGCACAATAAGAGGGATCACTACTGTGCTGGAACCGAGGGATGCACAAAAGGTTTTTTTTTTGTTAAACGTAACCAATCAGGGGTCGCCGTAACAAGACTTTTACCCGTACTCAGGTTTTCCTCCGAGCCCCTAATATAAAAAAGCAACTTCAGCTGGGTGGAGTGGAAACCTAACTACACCAAACAGCAGAACGGCAGCACACGGCACACGGCACAGCCGTTTATACGACAAAGCCTTACAAAGTGTTCAACGCAACCCAAGCGGAATTCCAGCGAAAACAACACATGCGCATACACCGGGGATACACCTATATCATCCCCAGGGGAATAATTGTCAAAATCCCCTGATTGTTGACGTAATTACGCGTAATTTCTTCAAAAGGCTGTTTAACCATAATTACGCGTAAGATTCTGGTCAATTTTGACATTTTGTACAGTACATCCGTGTAATGTGATACCAGGTACCTGTTGGGTCATAATTATACCACTCTATCCAAAATTATCAGCCATAAATATTTATAAAAAAAACAAAACAGCTTTGAGACAGATGATTTAGTCGAAACTCATATTTTGCAAGCTTTGCGTGATATGAGTATTCCGATCGTTGGTAACATTTTTTCAAACTTTAACAGATCCAATAATATTTCAAATCCAAGAATATTTGCGAGTGGTGCGCGAGTGGGGCCGGGCCGAGCCGGGCCAGTGATACATTTTCTAATAACGGACCGAAGCTTGACACAGCCTGTGACATTTCAATCTCCCACGCCGTCGGCCCGGCACGGCCGACGAGATTTCAACCTCACTGGTCTTCTGCCCGGCCTCTCCCGGATTCTCAGGATATTTTGCTTCGCTTTTTGTTTGCGCTGTGTCGCTTTCTTTATCGAGATTTCGAGGCCGCAATGAGCACGTTCGCCAGTGCCCAGCGGTTGCTTTGGGGAGCCGCTTGCTGTCCACCATCGGTGTACGAAGCAGAGTCAGCTATATGCCCTTATGCCGGTCTTTCGTTATACCTTCTGGGTTGCGTGGGTTATACACAGCAGCAGTGCCTTTCTATCAGGCGCATTTATTACAAAACAGTTCATACGAGTAAAGCCATGATGCGACAAATAAATTGTCAAAGATCACGATTAAGTTTTTTTTTTAGGTTATAGAACAAAATGGAGTCAAGATTCACGAGTTCTTCGTGAATCTTCTACTCGACATGAAAAATCACCATTCAACATACCGCCAGTAGTAGCAGTGGGCGCCTACAGCTAAGAAACGATGTGTCAAGAAAAATGACCTCGACAATTTCACAGGAACCGGTTCGTCTGCTGGTTATGAAGCATGGTCTCATGGTGTCTGAACACGGTAATGCTATGTGACTAATCGGGCGGTCGTTTATAATTTTGACAAAAATGCCAACCGGTTCGGGTGGTATACTGCTGTGGGGGTGCTGTGGGTACACAATTCGATGAGAGTCGACGAGGGAAGAAAGGGCTGAAGTCTTCCCGCGATAAAAGTGCAAGGCGCGAACCGTAGTGGAGGAGGAGGGAAGAAGAGCCAACTTTGTGACCCCGGATCTGAGTTACGACCAGTAAGGAGAGAGAAAGTAAGGGCGAAGATAATGAATGGGATGGGGAAAACACAAAACAAAACAAAAACAAGATGGGGTGTGTGAATGGGGCGTGTTATACACTTGTCATATATGACACCTGGTATACGATACTCGCACGCACCTATATACGTGTACAAGCAGTAATGGCAAAATCATTGCTACCAGTGGGATCGACTCTAATCCTACACGAGATAGATACATCAACGTCGGAAATAAAATAAGACGTTGTGCCTGGACACCAATCTGTTTGAAGTTTTTCACACCGGTAGCCCACTGACTGTACCTCACATATGATCTCGTCGTGACGTTTGTTTTTCGTTAGGAATGGCCCTCGCTACGCACGACTGTTTTGTTTTTTTTATACAGCAGCCCATGCCACATGCTTGCTCCAAAAACGCAACTACGAGCAAGAATGTGTCATCCCTTTTCCACCTGCGACACCCCCGGGATTTGAAGTGACCAACATCCCGAAGGGGACCTAGTAGCATGTATCATACGTGTTTGATATGTCCTCACGGAGGATATAGACATTAACCCATTCAGAACTGAAAAAACTGCCCCACCCTAATTCCAAGTAGTGTGTCCCCAAGCAAATTCGTGGCACCAGTTCTCAAGGGGTTAAGACATCCCGTTTGTGAGAACATATTCTGAAACTGCAAAATTCAGGGAGTGTGGGTACTTCAACAAGTCACTATTAATAACGTAACGTAAAGATGTCCGTCATATAATATGTACCAGGTACATACTATGATACACTGGTGTACCAGGTATACGGCTATGACGGTCAGGTGTAACTAAACAACTCCTGAACAAGTATAATCATGTCATCATAGACTCGCCCGCCACAATACGCGATGGCGAACCGTATATGTACGAGTATAATATACAGCTGTAGTACCTGTTATTATACCTGGTATATCACAGGATCACAGGCAATGTTTGGGTCAGGCAGGGTCAGGGGTGGTAAATCCACTCACAGGAAAAAATCCAAAATAGAACAAAATGTATGGTCGTTGGCGACAGAGGCGTGTAGGGAATGCTGTTGTTGTGCCATACACTGCTGCTGCTGTTTGCTGTTCTTTTTGTCGAGACGTGGTCACACATGGACAGCAGCAGCAGTACGAGTAGTGGTTCTTTGCGGACATTTTGTGCTTGGCGCCTACGAAAGCAGACCAACCGACCCGAATCCGAACACTACTACTATCTATGCCAGTCAGTCGTCAGTGCTTGGTAGTGGTGCTTGGTAAGACTCCATTATATTAATACATAGGTTGATTCAGCCAGCGTGGATGCTGTGCTTCTATCAATCAAGAAATACAATGGGTTGATTAGGCCTGCTCGCGGCTGCTCGGGATGCTGTGCCGTTGGCAAGACTCCATTAATAGGTTGGTTGAGCCGCTTATGACAGATACCAGGTCCAGGTACCAGGTGCCCCTCGTAGCCAATCAAAGTGTAAATAGCTTCGTATGATTCCATGATACCTTCGGGGCACTATTAACATCAACACGTGACACCCTGCTCTTGTCATGCTGCGCAAGTTTCGATGGGTTTCCTGTGTATTATGAGGCGCTTTAGAAGGACGTAGGTAAATTGCCAATGATGTACTGGAATCCTAGAGTAGCACCGCCCTCAGCCAAGAGAGATGTACTGCCAGGACCAGTGTACTGCCAGTAGATACTGGCCAAGTACCGAGCCCTCGTACTGAGTTGAGCTGCTATGTTACCGTAGGGTCGTTAGGCGAGCACAGACTCCTGACAACATAGATACCCACGGGTATCAAACTTGGAACTTGTCCCAATTTCCAACGCAAACCGGTACGTAAAGCAACACGTATATACGAGAACTCGCGTGTAGACGAGAGACGACAGCGACAGCGGCAGTGTAGAAGGTACCTGGTAGATAGTGATGGCATTGGTATGATAACAACGGCAGCAGCAGTGTTGACTGCTTGTATCTACAGCAGGAACAGCAGTACTACCTGCACCAGGTTTAGTGCGTGGCAGCAGCAACATCAACAGCGGCAACAGGACGGTGCTGAGACGACGTATTCCAGTGCGCAATCGTCGCTATCGATTCAATGCACTGCTGCTGCTGCTGCTGCTGCTGCTGCCGCCGCTGCTGGCCGTGTCTATTGCCTGGTAGATACTGGAGCTCGGTGGCTTTATGGCATGGGCTGCTCAAAGGCACACCTATCGCGTGACTACTTGATCGTGACGCGCACAGCAGAACGAGAACTTCGAAAGCAACCAAAAAAAGGCAAAAAAAATGAAGATTGTTCCGCGTCAACCTACCGCAGTAGTCGTGATATGTCGGCCTCCCGCCAAACTCCAGCCGCCCGCAGTCTCTCTCCGATTCGCGCACGTGCTGGTATCTCGGCCTGACCCTCCAAAGGCAGACGCTGAGAGGCAGCACTTCGTGGCCGTGACTCCGATCCTACCACGAAAGGCTGGCACAAATAACCGTTCCATTCCATTTCGAGAACCGACCGCCACAACCCTGGCACACGTTACGAGTCTCTGTGGCAGCATGGCGGGCTCAGTATCTTTGCTTCGCTGTCGAGTGAGAAGTGCTGATGTGCTGTAGAAGGTTTACCTCTTTGCTAAGATTGAGGCAACAACAACAGCAGCAATGCTTGCGTTTTAAACCTTGCTGATCTACTACGAGGCACGCCGCGCGAAGCTCTGAAAAAGCTCTGATTTCCCGCTTCCCGTTTGAAGCATGCCTGCCGGATACTGCAAACCCACTTAGCGATAACTTTCCAACTCGAGGCTCTTGTGGCAACGCACATCTCAACCAGCGATCATGCTGTTGCCGGAGCTGTTTTCATGGCAGGAATTGGGCATAACCCATCTGGTAATTTCTCTGCTGTCCGCCTACTACGTGATATGGATGGCGATGGCGCGGAGACGGGGCTCGAAGGGCGATGACGAACCTGTATTTGCCGTTATTCTTGGGTGAGAGCATTCTTGGATTGATGTATTGATGAGCATCTCGGCGCGTCGGCTACGTATTGTCCGCTCGTTGTGACTGCTGATGATGTGCCTGGTCTACGTATTATACGAAGCTGACTTGGTGAGCTCCACCATCGCCACGTACGCCCGCCTTCTACACATCATAGCTGCTACTGCTGTGTGTTCGCACACGATGCCGAAGTCATCGGTGTGTAGTGTGGAGCGTGTTGGTTTATAGCATCTATCATAGCGAGGCACGTCCGTCATATCGATCGACTAACTCAGAACGAGCTGTGTGTTTGTGTGGTACAGCAGTACGTAATGTATGTACTGCTGTAGTACGAAGCCTTCAATGAAACCAATGATGGCAAGCACAAGCACCCGCGTCTCGCTCGCGCCACCGCCAGTGTCATCATGGCATCGTCGTCATGCCTTTCGTACCGACGTAACGCACACCTACGGCGCGAAAGCCGTGTCGTCTCTGAGCGTGTAACAGCTGATTGAAGTATCTTCACATATTTACACCTGTCACACCAGGGGGACTTACCTCGAGGGTACTTAGGGTTAGCGTGTAGTACCTACGTACTCGTATATACTCGCGCCTCGTTTGAGTATAAAAATGCCTATCACGAGCGCAGCCGTAGTTACGAGTTACGAGCAGCTTTGATATTGAAACCAGGTACTTGGTACCAGGTACGTACCTGGCACGTAGTACCGGCATGTCACGTAAGGACTACCAGTACCTGGTACTGGTACACAGCAGTCGGCAGTCGGCAGTACCGGTGTCCCTGGTGGGCATACAGCAAGGTTAAGGTTTGTTCTATGATATACGACGAATTATCGCTTACCTGGTGCGGTATGTGGTATCGTGCAATTACGACAGTAAAGTAACAATTATTCGTCGCTCTATAACTCGTGTATCAGGTACGATACAGCAGAGTAGCTTGGGAATACACATAATGGGGCCTCTGCGATCAGCCGGAGGCTCTCACCCAGGGCTGCTACGTACAGATAGTACGACCCCCGCCTTGGTTCGATGGCAATCAACGCGGACTTCGTCGCAGAGAGTATACTGACTGCTGGAGTTGCTTGGTAAAACAAACACTATGTTTCCCGGGGATGCCCCTCCTGCGTCCCCGGTTTTTATTTTTAAAAAGTAGAATTGCTGGCAGGTTATCATCGTATTAATAGTCTACAGCGTAACACATGTATGTGTCCCTATTCTCTTCGTATACGTACTGCGTTTATATGCACACTCGTATACATACTCGTACTGATGTTCGCTTTTTCTTTTCTTTTCTGTGTTTTTTTTTCTCTTTCACGCATCTGGATTGCTAGCAGGGTAGGTCGTGCTTGTCGTGCATGGCATTGCATTGTCTCCTCTGCTTACTGCATCACAACGTAACATCTCTGTGTCATGGTTTTGTGATCACATAACTTGTACCTGGTATATATCTCTCTAGGATGAAGAATTGGCACGGACACTGGGTGTGCTGGATGTCGGCGGGTATGTAGAAAGAGCGATTTATTATAAAGAACACACACTATTAATAGTATATACTTCGCATGATACCAACTGCTGTCGAGGGGCGCCTATTTTGGCGTGGGTAGACACTAATCGACGCGAGTCGGCGAGGGACGAAAGTGCTGAACTCTTCTCGCGATGAAAGTGCAAGGCACGTACCGCACCGTACGTAGTGAGGAGGGCGGAGAAGAGCCTGCTTCGTGACCCCGGACCTGAGCAAGGAAAGTGCCTGCTTAGGCACGAAAGTAGGAGCGAGAGAGAAAAGAAGGGCTAAGGTCATCAATGGGATGGAGCATGTATATACATGCTGATTTAACATGTAACATCACAAAACAAGCAGGTATATCATAGATATAGACTAAAATGTCGTGTAGTCTAGTGTCTGAACTGCAAAATACCTGGCATGACGTACGTAGCCGTTGTATGGGTGGCGCCCAAGGGAATGGAGACGGAGGGGGGGGGGGTCGTAGGGAAACCGCGGCGGACGAAAGCAAGGAAACGGCAGACAGAGTAGGTACCAGACCGACTAGCTGGTATAAACTGTGTGTACCACGGGCACAGACCTGCCTCGGCTGCCTGGAAGGTGCGTTTGGTGTGCCCCGGCTGCCTGTCTTTCCCTGTCGTTCTTAGTCTTGCTCTGTTTGCGCTGTTTTTTCAGTCCATTTCATGTGGTTTAATTTCATTTGATTTTTATTGGCTGTCGCATCTCCTCTGGGAGAAGCGCGACACTTTCTTTTTATTTTGCCATGCTTTTGTTTGGTTGGTTGGTTGAGTGTTGATTCGTTTTATTATGTTTACTTTTATTACTTTTTCCCTTTTCGTTTTTTTTCTCTTTTTTTTTCTCTTTCATGCATGGATTGCTAGCAGGGTAGGTCTTGCCTGTCGTATATGGCATTGCATTGTCTGCTCTGCTTACTGCACTGAGCGTACTATCTCTGTGTCGTAGTTTTGTGACCACAGAACTGGTACCTTGTTAGGATGAAGAATCGGCACGGACACTGGGTGTGCTGGATGTCGACGGGTAGAAAGGAACGTTTAATGTGAAGAACACACACACATACTCCTGACCTGAGGGACTACCCGGTATACTATTAATACTATTAATAGTATCCCGTGTATAAGTGTTGCACAACATTTTTCGTTATATAGCACCTACAGCATGCTATGGGAGTTTGCATCGGGTTGGGTGAGGTATATAACTCCTATACTATGATCAAGTGAATGTCCCCAGAATAATTAGGCGCCGCCCCTGTAAGGCAAGCACGCCTCAACCATTCTAACATGGACTGTCAACCATTTTGCCGAAGCTTGGACAAGTCGTAACACACTCCCTCATTCAGAGTATAACTATACACACCCAATTGCGCTTGTTCAGCACCGAAACGCCTCCTCTTCCCCCCCCCCTATTACTCCCGCCTCCACCGAAACAGTATATCGACCGGAAACCCGGAGTTTCGGGTTTCACGCGAGGAGGCTTTTCGGCACGCCGCGGACAACATGGATCCGGCCAACCCATTATCCCGCGTGCTAGAACGCATTTATAACAACTCCCGCATCGACAGCCGCTACTTCTGCGTTCCCGACTTGGGCTCAAGAGGGGGTCTGTGGTGGTCTTTGTGGTGGTACTCGTACGAACGTATATACTGTTTTGGGTTCCAAATGGCCTTTATCAAGATACCAGTGTCTAATGTTATTCCAGCAACTCAGAAAAGTGGAAGATTGAACGAAGGAAATCTGGAGTTTGTGGAGAGGTACTGAATCGTTGACTAGACTGCTCTACAGCACGTAGACACCATATTGAAGTTACAAGCGATGGGCTATATATAGACACGAACCCAAATCACTAATTAATTAAAAACTTAATCCAGGTGCTTTTAAGTTTTACTCCATAACCTGTCCTCACACACCTCTTCTTATATACCATACATGGCTACAAATAGTAGAACCACTCTTACCACGTAAACTCGTCGGAACACTATAGTATACCTGGTACGTTTATTTCAGACTGTTTAATTTCAATATTAATTTATTTTTAATTATTTCTTCCCCCACCAATAGACACACACTTCCTGAATTCTACAGGCTCAGATTGTGTCCCCCTCATACGGGATGTACATCCTACATGAGGACATATAAAATCCGTAAGTACGCGCGATCGAAGTATTACACTCAGCTAGCAAAGATGAGCTTCGACGAAATCCTCGAGCTCACAGCTGTTGTTATGTTTAATTTTTTAATATAGACACGATCATCATGACATCGCGATAAAAGATTGAAAAAAAATAGAATAAACAATCACTATGATATTGATCAAAAATGGTATTTCTGGACGAAGCTGAAAAAAGTGTTTCCGTGTTTTTTTTCCCCTTGTGCTGCCTTGTGACCAGTTTCGGTTTTCCGGTAAAAGAGAAAAAAAAAACTGGAACAAAAAAAAAATCCTGGGTTATCCTGTCAAGGAGAAAAAACAAAATGAAAAAGTTTGCATTCCGTCCAGAATTAATGTTTTTGGTCTGAACAAGTTGTTGTATTATGGCGATCGCTCGGTGATCGTATACTTCAAGTACATCTACAGTATCTATTATATACAGTTCGTTCTATCTATTATATTTATGGGTTGGGTTGGCGTCGTTGGCAACGACGCTGTAAAACACGCCTCTCACTGCGTGAGCTAGACAACCAGGGTACCGTTTTTTTTTTGTTTTTTTTGCGGTACCCAAGCTGGTGGTCGAGTAGATCATTTGTGCGGGGTGGAGAACCTTCTCCGCACAAGGGGAATGATCGTATCACGTAGTGTTATATGGTAAGGCACCGGAGGCAGTTATATAGTGTACCCATTGCTGTCTCGGAAGTGGCCACACCAGAAATTAAATTAACTCATTGAAGCTGTCAGTCCATATGCAAGTCCGCCTCAAGGCGGTTCTTAGCAGGATGCAGCTCACCCTCCATGCGACTCGCCCAAACCTCACGGCGCTTCGCGCTTGGTGCAAGCAATGTCTGCCTGGTGGTGAAAACCCAACGTGCGTTGTGTGTGTTCTTCACATTAAACCTTCTTTCTACCCGTCGACATCCAGCACACCCAGTGTCCGTGCCGATTCTTCATCCTAAAAAGGTACCAGTTCTGTGGTCACAAAACTACGACACAGAGATACTACACTCAGTGCAGTAAGCAGAGCAGACAATGCAACGCCATATACGACAGGCAAGACCTACCCTGCTAGCAATCCAGGTGCATGCAAGAGAAAAAAAGAGAGAAAAAAGAAAAAAGCGAAAAAAAAAATAATAAAAGTAAACATACTGAAGCAAATCAACAATCAAGCAACCAAATAAAAAGCATGACAAAAAAAGAAAGAAAGTGTCGTGCTTCTCCCAGAGGAGATGCGACCTCCAATAAAAACCAAATGAAATGAAAGAAAATAAATGGACCGAAACAGCGCCAACAGAGCAAGACTGAGAACGACAGGAAAGGACAGCCAGCCGGAGCACACCAAGGCCAGCCGAGGCAGGTTTGTGCCCGTAGTACAGGCAGGTTTACCAGCTAGTCGGTCTGGCACCTACTCTGTTTGCCGTCTCTTTCCTGCTTTCGTCCGTCCTGGTTTCCCTATGACCCCCCCCACCCTCCGTCTCCCTTCCCTTGGGCGCCACCCATACAACGGGTACGTGGCACTTCCAACTCAATTCCGTTTCGTTCTCGTGTAACACACGAGAGTCCCGGAAAGAGAACGGGGAATGACAAAACAAAATGAATACGTACGTAGCTAAGCCACCAAAGAAAGTCCTAGGAAAATACGGAAGGCGGAGAAACAAAGGCAAAAGCGATCACGGTAACATAAATAAGTGAAACAAAGTAAACGAAGCAAATGATGCGAGGGGTTGTAGCATCGCTGTCGTGCCCCCCTTGAGAAGCAACAACAGGCAATACGACAAGCAAAAAAGAAAAATGAAAAAAAAAAAAACAAACAAACAAACAGTGCTCCGTCCCGGCATTGTAGGGATGCGAGGGGTCATATGGCATACGACTACGGGCCGTGGCACGATATGAGTGACACCCCCCGCCCCCCCGCGCGTTGTTGTTTTCTTTTTTGTACGTATGTCAGCTTCGGTAGTTAACACTGACAGCGGTCCAAGTTCGCCGGAGTGCCGCGCTTCCGCTAGCAACGGAGGTGGCCAAAGGGCGCTTAGAGAGGTCGGCGTCAGACCCTCGGACGTCGAATCGTCGTCGCACCTCTACGGGTTGAGCAGCATTTGTTTTTTTTTCTGCGGGTGTGGATTTTTCTCTCGTTTATGTCGAGGGTTTTTCTCTCGTTTTTTTTTCTCTGTTCATCTTTTTTTTGTGTGTCCGTTTCTGTTTCATTTCGTTTCTTCCGTTCGGTTCGGTTTCGTTCGATTCCCTCGGTTCGGTTCGGTTCGGTTCGGTTCGGTTCGGTTCGGTTCGGTTCGTTTTTGTATTGGCATTTGTTCCAGTAGAGGTTTACCCCTGATTCGAGCAAATGGTTGGTACACACTAAGGGCAATATAATAGTGCTATGCAATGGTTGATTGGGTCTGATTGGCTTAAGGTAGGGTTAGTTATATTTGTCCTGTACGCAGTGACCCTAACCCATAGTAGTGTCGAATATGGTAAGCTATCATACCCTCATTTTGCTCATATATACTCCGAAGTATATATGTATGCAGTTTAGGACACCTAATAAGAAACAGGCTGAAAGCCAGGCTGGTATGTGGAGTAAAACAAGAAATTCGTGAGTCGTTATCTTGAAATTAGTGTAGAAACACCCTCTCTCAAATAAGAAATCCAGCCTGGGCCAGGTTATCTGTTTCTTGTTAGGTGTCCTGTACTGTACTGTCCTTATACAAAAGTGAATGGGGTTATTTTTAGTCATGTGTGGGGTCGGTCGGTCGGTCGGTCGATCTATCGGGGCTTTTGGGCCGGTCGATATATTGGGCTGGCCAAGAGGCTCCTTAGAGAGGCCGGCGTTAGACCCTCCGACGTGGGTGGAATCGTCGTCGTTACCTCCACCTCCACGGGGATGAAAGCGTTTCATGTTCCGTCTTGTTTTTCGTGTTTTTGCTTTTCAGTGTTACCACGTTTTTTCTTTCTCATTTGTTCACATTTTTTTGTGTTAGTTGTTGTTTTGCGTTTGTTCAAAAACCTGCACGTGTTTCTTGTGTGGAGTTATTTGGTTTCGTTCATGGGGCCAGTCGGTCAATCGGCCTATCGGTATCGGGTGATTGGGCCAGCCGATGGGTCGGTCGGTTGGGCCGGTTGGTCAGTCGTTCGGCCAGTCGAACAGTCGAACAGCCGTTCGGTCGGTTCGGCCTGTCCATTGGTCGATCGGTCTGTCGGGGGGGTTATGGTCCTGTCCATTGGTCGATCGGTCTGTCGGGGGGGTTATGGTCCTGTCCATTGGTCGATCGGTCTGTCGGGGGGGTTATGGTCAGTCGATCAGTCGGTCGATTGTAAAGTTCCAGTCGACCGATTGGTCTATTGGGCGGTTTGGCAGGTCAATGGGTCGGTCAGTCGGTCGGTCGGTCGTTAGGTCGCTTGGTTGCCCCACCGACCGATCTGTCAATAAGATCCATCGGTTTGGTTGGGCCAGTCGATCGATCGGTCGGTCTGTTGGGCAGGTCGGTCGGTCGGTCGGCCTGCTGCGCAGGCCGGTCGGTCGGTCGATCGATCAATCAACCCGTCAGGTATACTCGTAGAGCTTCCACACCTCGGGACAGATCCTACATATCCGATAGATCATTCTCGCTTCATGATTTAGATATCCCTGATCTGTATGATCTGTATGAGCCGTATGATCCGTATGATCTGTATTATCTGTATGATCTGTATGATATAGCTCGCGTTGCCGGGTGAAAGCCGTATAACCTGAACGATCTTGGGGATGTTCCATAGGGTAGATCTGTTGTAACACAGATCCTGCGCAGCATGTCATCACGGCGGGTTAGGGTCTACATGATCTATCTGATCTATCTGATCTATCTGATCTATCTGTAGATCGTATGTCAGGCGTGTGAAGCTCAAGCTTCTCATGCTCCGGAGTCTCAGAACAATACGGCGCACCGCTTTTGTTAGCATGTGCCTGAATAGATTCCGTCGACAGACAGACAGGCAGGCAGACAGACAGATAAGACATAGAGACAGTCAGACAGACAGACGGACAGACTGGTCAACTGACCAACCGCAGTGCTCCGCACCGTGCCGCACCGCATCCCCTCCCTAGCGATGGTGCTGTTCCCCCAGCTGGGGTCTGGGTATTGCCTGACCTGCCTGCCCTGCTACAGCAATACTATGTCCCGAAATATAAGAGACGTTTTAGTTCAATATTATTAAGAAAACGGCCCTAATAATCTGGGACAGTGTGGATATTTGTTGCTGGTACGAACACTATTTTGTTGCGGTAAAGCGAATTCCTTGGTGTCTCAACTGAAATGTCTTTTTCGTTTTCTCATGGAAAAATTATTGCGTAGGTGTGCGGGCCCGGGCTGGATGGGGAGCTGGTGAAGAGCATCGGGCTGAACCACTCGGTGGAGAGGGAGGCGGTGTCCTTCCAGGGGTGCGGAGCGGGGATCAACGGTCTTCGCCTGGCGTCTCAGGTGATGACCGTTGGTGGTGGCCGTTGGTGATGACCGTTGGTGATGGCCGTTGAGGATGGCCGTTATGAAGAACGTCGGCGATGAACGTTGGTGATGACCGTTGGTGATGACCGTTGGTGATGACCTTTGGGTGTCTTCCCCGCTGACCTCGGTAGGCAATAAGCAGAGAGGGAATCGTGGTGTAAATGTTTTCGTACGTACGTAGTCGTTTTGGACAGTTTAGTTGTTGGATTTCGTTTTGGGATGAGGTTTGCGTTTCTGTCCAGTGTGAGCGCGGCAGATGTGTGCAGACCCAGAAACGCATAGAAAAAAACGTTACTCTTGTTGTACGTTGTACTATTATACGAACACAGGTTTGCTTATTTGACGGTGTGTTTTTCTTGTTGTTATCACGCTACGCGGTGTTCTACTGTGTGCGTAGGCGGTGGTAATTTTCCGAAACTGTCAAACGGGGAAAGGGCTGCTGCCGTCCCCTCTCTGCCCCGGTCCGATTTGCGCCCAGCATAGATACAAACATGCATACCTTACACACCTCGGACAGATAGATGATCTACAGATAGATGATCTACAGATAGATGATCTACAGATAGATCTACAGATATATCATCTACACATGGATGATCTACAGATATATCATCTACACATATTAATAGATCATCTCCAGATAGATCATCTCCAGATAGATCATCTCCAGGTAGATCATCTAGATCCTATCCTTGCCGTTAGGATACGTTGTGCAGGGCCTGTACAGAGTACGTAGTGCAGATCCAACCCAAAAAATAACATGTGGTATGAAGGTCAAGGCAGATTACACGGCTCCCACCTGGCAGCATGAGCTAAATCGATGCAGATCAGGTTTATGTCTGTCGCGAAAAATGTAGATCATGAAATGTGGATCCATGATCTAGATGATCCAGATGATCACATATCCGATGTTTGATGCCTTCGAAAGGCGACGCATCTGCAACGGCGTGTTTAAATACCCTTCTGGTCCCATTCTCTACATATCTCGCTCTATATTATATGCGTATATATATATACCTCTCTTCTCTCCCCGCCTCTCTCCGTCCCTCTCTCCGTGCCTTGCCTTGCCTTGCCTTGCCTTGCCTTGCCTTGCCTTGCCTTGCCTTGCCTTACCTTACCTTACCTTACCTTACCTTACCTTACCTTACCTTACCTTGCCTTACCCTGCCTTGCCTTGCCTTGCCTCACCCTACCTTACCTTACCTTGCATTACCTCACATTTTACCTTGCCACTCATGTTCGGCCTGCTCTGCTCTTCTGTGGTGGCAGTACGCTGTGACACACCCTGGACGGCTCGCCCTTCTGGTCTCCGTGGAGCTCCCCTCTCTGCACATGCACAAGGTCAGTCAACCAGCGTCACCACTTCTTTATCACGAGCGAAAGCTACTCGTACGACGTAGCAAGTTTCCGTTTTTGACGGCGCCACTATTATTACTACCACTCCGTCCCGAAATATAAGAAACTTCGGTACATTAATATTAAATCAAAACGTTTCTTATATTGCGGGACATAGTGGTACTGTTGTAGGCACCCCTTTCGAGCTCACTGACCGTGCCCAACGTACGCCCTCTGCACGCACACAAGTTGACGGCAATTACAAATGTCCTGTTGCCCGAGTTCCTAGCGACGGCTATACAGCAGTGCGATTTTTTTTTTTTGTGTACGTTTTTGTTTCCAGCCCAAAATACACCTGGTACGAATTACCAGGTATGTATTTATGATTGTTTAGGAAGAAATCTCACCTGTGAAATCGAGGATTTCGTCGAGGATGTCCTGTCCTATCCTGTAGTAGGTGTGTATATATATACATATGTATGTCCTGCCATGTACACATATGTTGTCCTGTCGTATGTCATATCCCGTGCCTGGCCGTGACTATAACTTTGACAGACGGTGACCGTGATTGGTCGGGATTTTGCTGTTACCTTGACTTGTGCAAAATCAGGGTGACAAGCGTAAAATTGACTAACTGTGACTGGGATTTGACTGGGATTGCTGCGACTTTCGCTGTTTTTGCAAGCACGGTGCTACCGTAAACGCGGCTATTGACTGACTTGTGACTGTGATTTGATTGGGATTGCTGTCACCTTGGCTACTTGTGCAAGCAGGGCGAGAGCGTAAATGCGGCTATCCTGCACGCTATCTTCGGGGATGGGTGTGCGGTGGCGGTGGTGGGGGGGCTGACGGCAAGCACGGCCAGGCCGGGCTCATTGGCGGTGCTCGACAACCAGTCTTGGCTCGTAAGTCCATCAAGCTTGAAACAAGCAAACAAAAAATATCGCAACACAAGAATTGAACGTAGAGAGCTTGAGAGCTGCAGGGACGATGTGATACAGCAGCAGAAGCAGCAGAGCGAATAGCTGATATCTGAGAACTGGATTAGGATAACTCGCAATTGACTGGCGGAGAGAGGGGGAAGGGGGGCGTATATTATTTTCTCGTTTGTTGCTTGCCTTAGTCATTTGACCATTGACCACGCATCCCTTTCGAGACGGAGCACCGTTCCTACTCCTAATAGAGACACCTCCAACACTTGGGCGCTCATTACGGTGTTTCCATATATTACAAAGAAACTTTTTGCTAATCTTATCCCCTTCCTGTTTCGCCGCCTGTGGCCACCATCTATCTCCTAAGATAGCGATCGTTTTCTCGCTACTATTTAGGTAATACCTGGTACGTAGTAAATAGTAGAAGAAAATCGACAATGTCGAGAGTACGCGAAATATTTCCCGTGTACAATTTTCAAGGCCTAGACAGGGGAGGGTGTACTAAAACCAAGTAAAACACATGTGAAAAACATGTATGAATTGATACATTTATATACCGGTAATATGTATTTTTGTTCCCTGACAGAAATCCCACGGCACATTTTTTTTTTTTTCATGCTGACCTCGGGGGTAATGCGGTGTCACTTGCTCGTTTTTTCGCAGACGTAACAACAACAACAACAAAACAACGAGCTCCATTATTGATAGTGATATCTATCTATCTCGGGTACTTGAGCTGGGATGTGTCTGATTTAGGAGGATACCTGTGATTTTCGAAGTCGTCCATGTATTTTTGATGATATACAAGTATTCGGTATATATCGATGTTATGTTGTTAGTTTTCTTCGATAGCTATGGGTTCGAGGGTCTACCTTATATTAATGGTTTTGAAGGACATCTCCAGTGTTCTAGGGGTCACAGACAGTGGAGGCATTTCGTACACAGCAGTGTATGCCCAATAATAAGAACATACTAGCCCAATTAAAAACGTAAGGCTAGCTCCCTTTGGGGAGGGAAGCTAGGAAGTTTAGATTTAGAAAACGCCACACTATTAATAGCGGTAAATCCTACCTGTATGTCGTATCGCCTAAGCTCAAGGGGCCAGAAGAAAGTATCAAGGCTTGCTCGTATTAGGTGGTGCTTGTTGGTGGGCCCATGCTGTACCCCGTATACCATGTTCGCTGCGTATTCAATATATTTACACATGTGCTACCATAGAGGGTAGTACATACCTGGTACGAAGTTTGACCATTTTTTTCTGAGTGACTATGACTGACTATTAGGGACTATTGCTGACTATCAGGGACCGTGTGCTAGCTACATGCAATAGAGGGGAGCATACATTTTTTACTTGTTTTTTTCTGCGTGACTCTGTTACTGACTATTTGAGACCAGTACTGACTATAAGAGACCAGTACTGACTACCAGCGACTATTCCTGATTATTACGGACTAATACTGACTATTCGGGACTTTCAGGGACTCTTATTTACTATTATTGACTATTACCGACTAGTAAGGACTAAAATACAATATTATCGACTATCACTGACTATTTCTGACTATCACCGACTTTTACTGACTACGAGCTGGTTCTAGCGACAGCCAGAGCTTTACACCTTCGCAACTTTGCGCCTTGGTTTTTGAGAGTTGGACAACGAAACTTGGCAGGGTTGAGCGTCATGACACTACGAAAAAACTGACGGCTGGACTTTTTATTATTATTATTTTTTCCGTTCTTTAGGGACATTTTTTCATCTTTTCTGATTTTGTCGGCAACTTTGAACGCCTCTCACGCACGAAATATTTATTTAAAAAAAAAGTCCAGCCGTCATGTTTTTCATTTTGTTGTTACGCACAACCCTGCCAAATGTCGGTTTTCCAACTCTCAAAAACCAAGGCGCAAAAATGATTCCCGTGAAGAGTAAATATTCCCCTAAGGTGCCAAAATGGTTCCATACATACTTTGGGAGGCGTTTCTTATAACAGCCCCTCACGGCTTGCAAATCAAAACAAGTGTCACGAACGTCTTCCTTATGTTGATGGGATCATGTCAACAGGTCTAGTGTCGAATATGTCGACGTACTGACCGATATATGGCCTGATTTCGAATTATCTTGATTTAGCTATAGGAATATCATCCCTATGTGAAATAGCGCCTCCCCAAGTAGTACGTACGACAATGTCCATATCTCGCGAACTACAACTCGCACGACAAAAAACGCTTCACCGATGTGTTCCCCTTGTTCATGCGGTCGTGTAGACATTTTTAGTGTTGCAAAACACAGTGTATTCCGTTTGTTAATTCCCGAAGGTGGAATTTTACGCCTTTTCGTGGAACCAGCTCGTATTAGGAACTACCTGGTATTATAGACTATTATTGACTATTTGACTTTAACCCTTTTAGAACTGGAGTCCCGTTTTGGGGACAGATTACTTAGAATTAGAGTGGTTTGTCTCCATAACGGGACTGCAGTTCGAAAAGGGATAAGGGACTATTATTGACTTGCTGATTATTACCGACTGTAATAACTATTAGGGACTAGTAAGGACTATTAAGGACCATTACTGACTGTTATCGACTATTACTATTAATAACTAAGGACTATTATGGACTATTGCTGACTATTACCGACTATTACCGACTTTTACCGACTGCTAGTATACTCCCCACCTGGGGAACTAGTCGACAAGGTGCGTTGCATGCCTATAACCAAGTCACAGGATGCAACACTATTTCATCGGGTTTGTCTTTAAAAACATGTAACCAAATTCGTTTTTTGGGCGGGGTAATTAACTCCTACCTATACTTTACTAGTCAAGTGAGGAGCCTCGTCTAATAATGAGGTGCTATATACCTCCCGACCGTCGCCCGTACCCCCGCGTGTTTATTGTGGACCAACCGCGTGTTTATGGTGGACCAACCGCGTGTTTATGGTGGACCAATCGCGTGTTTATGGTGTTGGGGGGCTGTGTGGACGATGCACAGGTTGACGGGACAGAGGACGGGATCGAAATGTCCTTCGGGAACAACGGGGTGTCCTGCAAGCTGTCCAAGCGATTGCCGGACTACGTCAAGACCAACGTGTCCGATTTTGTTGATGAGGTGAGAAGGCTTGGGCTTGGCTTGGCTAGGCTTGGCTAGGCTTGGCTAGGCTTGGCTGGCCGTCATGGGTGTCTGCCCCCCCCCCCCCCCCATGTCTGCCTGGCCAGTGAAAACCCGACATACAACTACGGCCATGCATGACATGGGTACCCCCCCCCACAACTCGAATTGAATTAATTCATTGAAGCTTTCAGCCATATGCAAGTCCGCCTCACAGACGGTTCTTAGTAGGATGCACGTCGCCGCTTTCGTGCCGATGCGCCTAACCATCCATCACGGCGCTTCGCGCTTGGGCGAGCAATGTCATCCGCCCTGGATCGGTGAAAACCGACAGCGCTCCGTCCGGCTATTGTAGGGATGGGAGGGTTCATGGCTCATAGCGACTAACGGCCAAACTGCATGAAAATGCAAGTACCCACCTACCCCCGCATAAACCTCACGTTCTCCCACACACGCATTACTTCTCTGGAAAACCTCTCTCCCCCTGTGTCCGATGTTGTCGACGAGGTGAGGGCTTAGCGTGGCCGTCTTGGGCATCTGGTCTTCCCTACCTCCCGTTACCCGTTATCCTACTCCTCGTTTTATTTGTCCGGAACCCCCGTCATCTATACCACTCTGACCCGGATTATAAGGGCCCATATTAACGAGTATGAAATAAATTCAATTTGGAAAAATAAAAATTCAAATTCGCTTTTCATTGGTCAACACACACACCAGCACCAAAGATTAGGATCTTGGGGTATAATCTTGGGTGGTGGTGCGGGTTCTGACCAATGAAAAGCGGATTTTTTTTTCCAAATTGAATTTTTGTTTTCTTCAAAACGGGCCCTAAGACGCGTTTATATATTAGCATTAAATCAAAATGTTCCTTATATTTTGGGTCAGAACGGTGTGCAAGAATGTCCGCCTCACAAGCGGTTCTTAGCAGGATGCAGCTTACCTTTCGTGCGACTCGCCGAACACCTCATGGCGCTTCGCGTTTGGTGCTGGCAATGGCTGCCTGGTCAGTGAAAGCCCGACACGCCCCGTCCCGGCATCGTTGTAGGCATGCGAGGGTCCATGGTGATACGACTATGGCCATGCATGACATGCGGCTAATGAGTACACCCCCCTGCCCCCCCCCACGCCCACGCCTATTACCCCGTTGTAATCCAGTAGTAATGATGTAGTAAACTTTTCCAGGTACTTGGAAAATAGACCAAACGGTCGGGATGTTTTTTTAGCGCGATTTTTGTATATAATGCTTTAGGTTTTTGTCGGTAATGTTGCCGCTTTCGTCGCTCCCCTGTGCTTGCCTGTTGTGTTCGTCGTCTGCAGATGCTGGGGGCCCACGGGGTTGATAAGGGCGATATTGATTTCTGGGCGTTACATCCCGGAGGCCATCGTATCGTGGAGGTCAGTAGGTAGTAGACAGTAGACAGAATATAATAGATAGTAGATAGTAGACAGTATCAGTCGACAGTATCTACGAAGTAGTAGATAGTAGACAGTAGGCAATATGTAGGTAATATATAGTAGACAGTAGATAGTAGATGTGGTAGTTAGTAGATAGTATACTGTAGACAATAGGTAGCAGGCAATAGATAGTAGACAGTGCTGGTAAACAGGATTTGGGGCGGGGGCGGGGGGGGCGCAGGACGCTGTCTCATTTTTTCCTTCCTTCCGTCCATGCTCGAAAGCTGGAATGGAATGGAGTGGGATGGGCTGGGATGACATGGTATGGGATAAATGGGATGGGATAAATGGGATGGGATCGAAAGAAATATAACCAAATGATATGGAATACGTAGAGGGTAGTCGGATGAAGCGGGTGGACGGGATGGGACGGGATGGGACGGGATGGCACAGGGTGAGATGGGATGATATTGAATGGCATAAAATGAGATGGGATTGGGTGGGATGGAATAAAATTATATGATGTGATATATATATAGTATATGAAACCAAATGAGATCGAATGGAAAGTAATCGAATGAAGTGGGTGGGATGGGATGGCGTGGGGTGAGGTGGGATGGTGTCGAAGCGACTTGAACGGACTGTGCAGCGCGTTTGTCGGAAAGAGGGACGCTTTTTTCGTTTCCTTCTTCTTTTCTCGTGGGAGTTTTTTTTCTCCTCGCGCCGACGAATGGCGCGCTACCTGCCTAGGATCAGAGACCTTGTAGGATCGGGGACCTTGCCCCGATGTGGGCTGACTGCGGTATACCAGGCAGTGCCTGCTTTTTTATGCGACATGTGATTATTTGCCGGGATTTCCTGCAGTGCTATGTCGGTCGCCCCGGTGGTCTAACAGGTATCCACGAAGATTGCTAGGTAGGGTTGATGTCGAGGGTTCGAGTCCCCTTATGTATGGAGATTTTTATTCTCGAAATCACACCAAAACTGTCGAGAGCGCCTATTATAGCGTGGGTAGACACAATTCGACGAGAGTCGACGTGGAAAGAAAGTGCTGAATTCTCCTCCCGATAAAAATGCAAGGCATTTACTACGTATGGTACCGTAGTGGGGAGGGAGAACAAGAGCCTGCTTAGTGACCCCGGATCTAAGTTACGACTAAAGCGGGAGAGATAACAGAAGGACGGAGATAACAAATGGGACGGGGGGAAGAAAATGTCACCGGAATACCCTCTCGAAGTTATCTGCCGAGCTTTGAAACCGTATGTTCGTGGTTGCAGTACTGTCTCATCCTCGACATTGTCTGCCAAGCTTTGAAAACGCCATTTCGTGGTAGCAGTTATGTCTATATATAGCAAAACATGCCATCGAGTTTGCCATATGCCATCGAGTTTGCCTGCCACGACTTGAAACCGTCGAATCGTGACTTCGCAAAAATTGTCGCACGGAAACGAATTCCCTCGAGATTATTTGCCGGCAATTTGAAAATATCAGTTCGGGGTCGCGGTGGCTTGTTCATCAGAGTGTGCACTCAAGTTCGTCTGCCGACCCTTGAAACCGTCAATCCGTGATGTCGCAATGTTGACTCGCAGAAAGGAGTACCCTCGAGCTTATCTGCCGCTCTTTCTAGAAACATGCTGTTTCGTGGTCGACGTCTCCGTTTTTGCCAGGAAACCCTAAAAAATCTCCACTTATCTGCAAAGATGTCGGGAGACAGAACTTTCAACCCTTGACAGACAGCGGCTTTGCCTTGACATGCCGTGACTGACACCAAACTACTAGGTTTTAGTGTTGAACACTTTGGCCCTACACCCTTGACAGCGCATGCATGTTTTGCCTTGCTTGACATGTCTCCCGACATCTTTGCTTATCTGTGCTGTCTCACAGGAGTACTCTCGAGTTTATCGGGCACTATTTTCGAAACCATCCTTACGTGATCGACGCCTCTGTTTTTGCCAGGAAACCCGCAAGAGCCGCCCCTTGTGCAGGCAATGCTGCCTAACAGGAAGGACCACTTTCGAGTTTACCTGACACTCTTTTTGAAACCGTCATTTCATGGCCGCCGCCGCCGCCGCCTCTGTTTTTGCCAGGAAACCCGCAAGAGTCTCCACTTGAGCCTGGAGGAAACGGAGGGCTGCTCGGGAGTGTTGCGAGATTATGGGAACATGATATCCGCCACAGTCTTGTGAGTTAATTTTTTTATTTTAGTGATCGAATTTATTGTCTTCGCCTTTCTTTTACTCTCCCTCCCTCCCTCCCTATGACGGGGTGGGCTAATGTAGTAAGTAGAACCTACGGTATACACAAAAACCTATATATTTCTTTTTTTTACTGACAATATTTGGTCCTATTTACTATGCCCCCCCCTAATAGTTGCAACTCCGATCCGGGGTCACATCTCTCTACCCCCCCCCCCCCTGCTCCGTCTCGAAAGGGATGCGTGGTCAATGGTCAAATGACTAAGGCAAGCAACAAATGAGTACCGCCCCCCCCTTTTCTCTATAGGAAACAAACGTAAGATGCGCCCACATGTGGAGGTGTCTCTACGGTATTGGGTAGGAATGGTGCTCCCGTCTCGAAAGGGATGCGTCGGTCATTGGTCAAATGACTAATGGCAAGCAACAAATAGTGCCCCCCCCCCTACATATGCAAACAAGTAATGAGCGCCCAATGTTGGAGGTGTCTCTATTAGCAGTAGGAACGGTGCTCCGTCTCGAAAGGGATGCGTGGTCAATGGTCGAATGACTAAGGCAAGCAACAAATGAGTCGCCCCCCCCCCCATACATATTCATATTTATAGGTTGGAGTTGGCGTCGGTTGGCAACGACGCTGTAAAACACGCCACTCGCTGCGTGAGCTAGACACCAGGGTGCCGTTTTTTTTTTTTTTTTTTTTTTTTTGGCGGTCACCAAAGCTGGCGGTCGAGTAGATCATTGTGCGGGGTGGAGAACCTTTGTTCCGCAAAGGGGAATGGTCGTATCACGTAGTGTTAATATGGTAAGGCATCCGCGAGGCAGTTACATAGTAAAACCCATTGCTATCTCCGGAAGTGGCCACACCAGAAATTAAATTATCTCATTGGAGGCTGTCGTCCATATGCAAGTCCGCCTCAGAGGCGGTTCTTAGCAGGGTGCAGCTCACCCTCCATGCGACTCGCCCAATACCTCACGGCGCTTCGGCTTGGTGCAAGCAATGTCTGCGCTGGTTGGTGAAAACCCAACGTGCTCCGTCCCGGCATTGAGGGATTGCGAGGGTCTATGGTCATACGACTACGGCCGTGCACGCAGTGAGTACACCCCCTCCCATCATGTAAATGAAAAACAATGTAATGAGCGCCCAAATTTGAAGGTGTCTCTATTAGGAGTAGGAACGGTGCTCTCCGTCTCGAAAGGGATGCGTGGTCAAGGTCACATGACTAAGGCAAGGAACAAATGAGTACGCCCCCCCCCCCCCCCCGCCCTCCCCGCTACGGTTCACGCCTCGTCGAGTGCTGCTTTTACCCACGCACTACATAATACGACTGCATCTATGTTCGCCCTCTGCCCTTCGTCCTTCATACCACTCTAAGGGCCGTTTTTGGGCCGTTTTTACGTGCACATTTTATGCAAACGACCTTTCTATTTAGGAACAGATTGGCATGAAGGAGAGGTCGCCACCTTGAACCTTTTAGGACTGGAGTCCCGTTTTGGGGACAAATTACTTAGAATTAGAGTGGTTTGTCCCCAAAACGGGACTGCAGTCTTGAAAGGGTTAAACCCTCTACGGAACTTGACCCGCTTTTTTCGGAGACAACTTACTTGGAATTAGTGTCGAAATATTTTGGGCGGATTAATTCCTACCGGTATGCATTTAGTAATAGTGGGGCGCAACTGTTTTTTTTTGTTCACAGCAGATCGGACATTATCTAATACTGATTTTACGAGGTTATACAGTTTTTTTTCTCGATTTTTTTGTGTTTATATGAAGATCAAGCGTTCCTTATATGTTTTCGTCCAGAGTGGTAGTGGGTTTCCACACGGTTGGGAAGGATAGCTGAATGTGGGATCCTTTTTTCCTTTCTATATTTGGGTTTTATGTTCGGGTCCTCTTTACATTGGGTGTATTTTACTGGAAATACCTGGTATATACCGGGTGCGTTTTAACCGGTCGTGTGCTTTTTTTCCGTCTTATTTGTTCATGATTTACTATAAAATTATTTTCCGGGTGTTGATATATATATATATATGTACGCGCGATCGAAGTATCACACTCAGCTTGCAAATATGAGTTTCGACGAAATCCTCCATCTCACAGCTGTTTTAAATATATATATATATAAATACAAGGGCTCCGCTGCGCGGGCGGCTAACGCCGCCCG
Organism: Saccharina japonica; assembly: GCA_008828725.1. Lineage (NCBI taxonomy): Eukaryota > Phaeophyceae > Laminariales > Laminariaceae > Saccharina > Saccharina japonica. The sequence goes on from MEHQ01003142.1 coordinate 169,342, forward strand.
CTACGCTCGCGGAAGGAATAATAGAACCAAATGTGAAAAGGGTAAAAGAGGAGCATATATTATTGTAGCTGCAACTGGCGACTTGATAATGCCAAGAGCTCCATATGTATGACGGCAAATACAGGACAAAAACGATAGTGGTGAACAACACGAAAAAATTTCGCTAAAAGAAAGCAAAGCTTCGCTCCGAGGGCGGTTGACGCCGCCCGCTACGCTCGCGCAAGGAAAGGGGCAGAAGAAGTCCACTATGTGTAAAGACCGACTTGAAAAGGCCAAAGAGATTCATGGTGCAATGAATGCAACGAAATACTTATTGCTGTACGCAACTGAACGTACAGTACCCGTCTACTACTGCTGTATTGTGATGCATGAGTACTGGTATGCGGCATGTATGTGGCAAAGCAACTATCATACCTGTACGGCGACAGCAGTTGTACACCACAAACAAAGCAAAAAACACAAAGAACAAACGAACGTACAGGCGACTTGCAAAAGTATACGACAGTAGATCTCCATACTCCAGGACAACAAAGCTGTATGTTCGAAAGGAAGAGAAAGCACAGCAACATGGCTCGCAGGACGGCGCTGCGCTGGCTGCTAGGGGTGTGAATTGTGCCTTTTTCGTGACTGCTATGTGTGGTAGTACAACAACAGCAGTAGTAGTAGTACCTTCGATCTTTATATATACAGAGAGAGTACGAAAGAGAAAGCACAGCATAGCACGAGCGTCAATCAAGTTGTACAAAAATCCACAAAACTGAGAAAGACGTACATTACGTACTCGTACTCGAACAAAACGCTCCCCGCCCACCCGCGATCACCTCGCCATCGATTCGGTCCGGGTCGAGCTCTACTGCCTCTCTGCCCCAGTGAGCCCCGTGGCCCACCTCGCGTGAAGCCCGGTACTCACAGTGGCTCTCGTTCGCCCGCTCGAGGTTGCTGATGCCTCTGTAAAAATAATGTTTGTTCGATAAATAAAGCACCGCTTGAACTTGGCTTAAATGTTCTTTTATTACAGACAAAACGATCATTATAATGTCGGACATACTGGATTCATTGCAGCAGCAGCAACAGCAAGGACCTTCATGCTCCCCTCGTGTCTCGATGGAGACGCCACGCCTAGCCACGAAAAAGCGACCGCGCTCCTTCTGACCCCACCTCTACTGGCCAGCGCCCTCCCATACCCGCGATAGTGCCGGGCTCGCACGCGCTGTCGTGCTCACTGGGTACACGCAGGAACCCGAAACCGGAAGAAAAGGGAAACATGATCTCGCCGACAAAGTAAAAACTGGTACCATAGGAAACAGGAAGCAGCAAGTAACGAAAATAGGAGAAAACAAAGAAAGCCAAGAACCTCCGGAAGGCAAGTAACTTCTGCTTCGGCAATTAGAGGCTGAGAGTGGCTGTGAGGTGCCAAGATATGCCGAGGAAAGCTTCCGAACCAAAGAAGATAAAGCTATGTATGTCTATATATAATTTATTCCGGGTGTGCTTTCATTTTTACTTATTCTCCGGGTGTTGATATATATATGTCTATTTGATACTTTCTTTTTTGAGGGTTAGGGTTTGTATTTTGTAAGATTTCATTTTTCATGTTTTTGTTTCTTGTTGTGTTTTGTTTTTTCCCTCTGCTTGCACTAGGTTTGTGCTGGCGCGTGCGCTGAGCGAGCACCGACGACTGCGAGAGGCGGGTGGCAGCGGTCTCCAGCACGTCCTAGCCCTCTCCTTTTCTCCAGGTGTAACTGTCGAAGGTTTGCTCCTCAAGGCCGTGGTGCCTCTGCCCGGAGCGACTCAGCTGTACGGCCAGCGCTGAGGGTGGCGTTGCCGGGGGGGGGGGGGGTAGATGATGCGGTAGAGGGTTGCTTAGCGGCGCGGTTGCTGTGCTGTGTTGTGGGTTGCTGTGCCTTGCTGTGCTTTACTTTACTGCGGTTGCCGGGGTTGGTGCGTTGTCGCTGTGTGGTTCGTGTGTGGTTGCTTTGTTGCTTTGCTGTTGCTTTGCTGTGCTATACCATGTGCTGGTATCGCGCAAGACATCACACGCCCTCTTGGACGGTTTTCCGCGCCGGTTTTTCTTGGAAATGAGAATGGCTTGATATTGAGAATGGCTAGAAAATGAGAATGGCTAGAAACGATTTTTCTTGGAAATGAGAATGGCTTGAAATTGAGAATGGCTAGAAAACGAGAATGGCTTAAAAAATGAGAATGGCACACACACAACGAAAAGGGCAGAGCTTTGGCATGGTTTCGCCGAGATATTTCCGTAGACAAAATCGTTACCGTAGACAAAATCGTTCGGCGTTTGCTGTCTGTCCCTCTGTCCGTTGTAGGGTAAACACCAGATGCGAATTTCCCCCCCCAAGGGGGTGTGTAATCGTATCACCCGGGTGGCACAAGCAGTGTGCTCTGCCGTACGGTTGCTGTAATTGTTGCTATGCTATCTCGTTCTCTCACGCGCTTGGAAGGGTTGGCATGGAGGGGTTGGCCTGGTGTTGTTGATGGCGATGTCGGTGGGGCGGTCTTCTTGCGGTCTTGGAGGAAAAGCGCGGCTCTGAACGGCCTCTGTCTGGGGGGGGGCAAGGACAGCATATGCCCCCCCCCCCCCCCTATAGCCTGGTTGGTGAAAACCCAACGTGCTCCGTCCCGGCATTGTAGGGATGCGAGGGTATATGTACGGCCGTGCACGATATGACGATATGAGTACACCCCCCCCCCTATACAGCCCTATACAACCTGTTTCCCTTTTTTCGGTCTTGTGTCAAGGACGAACGTGTTGGGGCCTACAGAGTCTACGGTTATATCGTTTATTGCTGGAAGTAAAGCCAAGCGGCACGGCACGCTTACGCACCTCGTTAAGATATTTACGGCCGAGCTTCACGGGATGCGGCCTGTTGCTTTTTCGTTTTTGCTAGTGTCATGCGCGGCCGGCGAGTGCAGCGAAGGGGAGGTGACTCGCCCGGCGGTGATTGGTTGGAGGTTTAAAGGAGGCGGGGCGGTAAAACAGCAGCTGGTGTTATTGTGGTTTGACCTGTACAACCATATAGCCGGTTTTGTTTTTAGGTTTTGACCTGTAAAACCACAGCCGGGTGTTTTTTTTTTTTTTTTGTGCTTTTCACCTGCAACACCGCAGCCGAATTTCGTTGTGGTTTTGGCATCACTGTATGTAGAATCGCAGCCGGATTTGTTGTAGTTTTCGCATATATCTAGAATCACAGCCGGGTATGTTCTGGATTTTGCTGTCGAAATCACACAACCGAATTGGTTGTGTCGTCCATCTGGTAAACCACGGCCGGTTTTGTTGTGGCTTTTGACCTGTACAGCCTATGCCGAAATTTGTTGTGGTATTTCTTAAGTTATCTCTGAAGCTCACCAACGGTCCGTACTCACACGGTTCAAGTCAGGCCGACGAGCGCGCGGGGAGGGCTCGCCCGCCCGGCACAAAACAGATGCACAGCGTCCTTCCGTGTCTTAGGCGCAGAACAGGAGCAGCGAAGCAAAAAACAGAAGTAGCAGCAGCAGCAGCAAAGCAAAGCAAAAAGCAGCAGCAGCAGCAGCAGCACCCCCACCTGTTTTCTCGATCGCTCGTTCTCTCTTCGTGTTTTTTTTTTGTGTGCATCCAGTTTTGATCCCCCGCCTGACACGCCCCAGTAACCTACCCACCCGCCTATCCGTCGTGAAATGTTTGGGTTTTTTTGTTTGTGTATCTATTGGGGTACAGTACACCCTCGTTGCGAGCCATGGTTGGGGGTGAGAAAATGGCTACTACGGTCGATGGGGGGCAGTGGTTGACGATTTTTGTGGAGACTTGGAAGGCGTTAATTTCCTACACTCTCGGGTGTTTTCGAGTTCCTCCCCGTCGGTAGCATACATAATATTGTGTCGTAGCTCGATGTCATATACTAGGTATAGTAGCGTAGATTGTACGATAACTGGCGCGAGGTAGTTGGGGAAACTACAATAGGAGTTCGTGGTATGCTACCGTGTGTGGCATTGTTGAGTGCGGTAGGGAGGAGGAGGAGGGAGGGGGGGGGCTCTCGTGTGTACTGGGGCGCTCCTGCCGCGGGGAGAGGGGGATGCGATTTTTATTTTATTTTTATTTTGTGCCGTTTGTTCCGTTTTTATTTTTATACTTTTTCGTTTGTTTTTGTTTCGTTTTCGTTAGGAAACTACTTCTAGGTTAGTCTGTACTCGTATACGAAGTATATAGGTAACCCCCCCCCCCCTGTTTTGTTCGGAAGAGCGAACAAACGGCTACGGCCACGCCAGTCAATAAATGATGCAGTACTCGTTTCTCGTACCCGAACATTTTTTTTTTTTTTCAGTTCGCCCTCGATCCTCTATAGTGTTGCAAGCCGGTACCTCTAATTCCCACCCACCATGCCGGCTCGCCCTATATGTGCAGGGAGCGGTAGACCCAAAGACGCGTGCTATCATACGACAGAGGTATATAGGTATACCTTTTTTTGGCTGAAACGGTTTCTGAATGATCTATTTAGTATGCTCCTTAACCCAAATTCGTCGGACTTTTTCATCATTCTTGCGTTGCAACATTTTTCAAAATAGACTCAGGTCGTGAGATTGTGCATCGAAAAGGCACTTTTGATTTTCGTTCCAAGCCTATTTTTGACTTGCTGTTAGTATGTAGCTCCTCAAGTGAGGTCAGGCAAAACATGGTGAACCCTCTTTCGTAGCATGCGTCCCAACACTTTGTGCAGGGCGTGTGTGACAAATTTCAACTTGCACGTCGGTCCAGACCAAGCCGACCCCAGAACTTGCCCTATAGCCCTCAACCCTATAACCCTAACTCCAGCCCTTTGGGGGGCTCGAGGTCGGCAGGGGCAGTCACGCGGCTCCGTCGCGTGTTTTTGGGGGCGTTTTTGGAGGCGTTTTTCCAGAAAAACTCCGGGCGGCCGATAGGCCAGCCTCGACCAATCAGACACGCAGAGCCAGCACGTCTTTTTTGTGCCGACCGCTCGTGCACATAATAGGGCGAGCCCACCACATGCCAATATGCAGGGTATTGGTGGTCCGAAACACCACCACTGACTGGTCTCCTTACGTGTTGTTAGCGTAGGATAAGCTTTTGACAGAAAGTCCAAATGCGTCTTATCAAGCATGCAATACTGTACGGAAGTGGTTATGCCCGGGACAAGAGCAATACTGTACGCAAGTTGTTTTGGACGTGAAAAGAGCAACACTGCACGCAAGTGGTTATGGACGTGAAAAAAGCAACACTGCACACAAGTGGTTATGGTCGTGAGAAGAGCAATACTGTAGGCAAGTGGTGTTGGTAAACAGAGGCATACTTCAATGAAGTCAACACGCTTTATTCAAGTTCCTAAGAGTTTTCTCTTAGGTTTTCCGCCGCCACTGCAGTATTTCATGCCGCTGAAAGGATTTTAGGTGGAGATCTTGAAGCCATTTTTTGAGGCGGAGATTTTGAGACCGATATGTGTCACATAAAATCCATACTGGGACAGGCATAAATTCCGTCACCTGCTTGCCTCTACTCGACAAAAAGGCCATGTCACACAGTACGAGCTCTCATAGGTAACACCACCAGCATCACAGACCATCACCAAACCACACAAAAGCACGCATAGTCCAGTAGCAGCAGCTGGCACATTCAGGACAGCATCCACACTATTAATAGTAGTCCCACGTGCAGTTAGAGCATGCCTTCAGCAAAGTACCCTGATTATTATCCCAAGCATACAGGAGCAGCAGCCCGCAGTATCCATTCGTATGCGCAGTGCAGTGCTGTCTACAAGTACGTACTGTACTGCAAGTCAAGTGCTGATCACGGGGGACCCTAGTAAATAGGATCCTACGGTACACACAAAAACCTATATAGTTCCCTGATTTTACGAACAATACTTGGTTCCGATTGCTATTGCGGGGGGCCTTATAGTAAACAGAACCTACGGTAACACAAAAACCTATATATTTCCCTGTTTGTACTAAAAATATTTGGTTATATTTACGTATTTACTATGTTCCCCCGAAATAGCAGCAGCACTGATACGAGTCCTTGCCACCTACCCACTCACCCAGCTGCTCACCCACCCACCTATATTATGGCTGGTCCAAGGTCTATACTCCCGTCAAGTTAAATCCATCCTTCGTTGGTGGTTAGATCAGTTGGGCACACTCACAGGCCCTTCCTTTCCTCGTTCAGCGTTACCCGCCTCCTGGGTTTCGTGTATCGGGAGGAATCACGTCCCCTTTTTCGGCAGATAGCGATCCCGAGATCCACACGAGCACACAGCGCGAGTTCTCAAGTCACATACTTCGGTAGGATGCAGCATGCGAGGGATACGTGCGATCTACGGACACAGAGAGGTGATACGTGGTACCGTATAACTCGGAAGAAAGCACCCACCCCTTAGATAACACCCCCACCCCTACATGAGCAGACCCGGTGATTTATTGTTTGGTTCGTTTTTCGATCGCCACTCTATCACCGGGGGGGGAGGTGAATACCACACCCCCTACGGAGGTGCGTCTGTAAACAGCATCAAACTCCAAAGTTACCACACCACATAGTGGAGACGCATGCTACGGTAGAGGTGCACCATGGTTTTTGTGAGAGTGGTCAAAATCCCTTAAGAACTGGTCCCACAATTTTGGAAACAAACTACTTAAAATTATTGTAGAATATTTTTTTTCAGTTCTGAATGGGTTAAGAAGCTCTATACCTCACTGAAAAAAGGATTTTGGAGGGAAATACGAGTCCTATTCAACGAACAATCCGAAGGCCGAAGTGTAAAATGAAAAATATTGCAACACAAAATACCGGAATTTCGACGATGTTGGGTTCAGGAGCCCGATCATTCAGAAACCATTTCAGCCAAAAAAAGGTATACCTCGATCGTAGCACGCGTCTGGATACCATTACTCCAAAATACTGCTACAGAGTACTACTCCCTCTGCTGTGCCCTAAGCCCCAACCACCGGCGCCGGAAGTGGTCTTGTGGCCAATCACGGAACCGGTCGCGTGTCGCCACTGTAGCATTATCTCGAAAACAAACTACAGTAGGGCGCAAGGGTTCCGGGTGTTATTGTTGTTCGAGGCGTCGACTATTATAGAAACAAAGGTTTCATCATGCTTATGGCGGCAGTTAGTTTTTCAGCGGAGCAAGGGACTCTGAGGTGCAATCTTCGGGAGTTTTGACATCATTGGATTGCTATGGTGGTACCTGTATAACCAGGGCATACTGTGTTTAGGGCCCCGGCGCCTGTTCCGTGAAGCGCGCGTGGGCTGGAAAGCGTGTTGCGCTCACGCGCTGCATGCGTGCACGATAGCCCCCCCACAGGTGTCCCCGAAGGGCCGCCGGGGGCAAATATACGACAATCGCGTCAATATTTGGCCCGAAAATCACGTGGCAAAGTGTGTTTAGACACCTACCTACCAGGTAAAACTCTGACTTAATGGACTATCACAGTCAAAATGAAGTGTTGCTGTTGTTGCTGTGCATGCACGCATGCTAGATATTCAAAATAAACGCCTTCTTTGCTACACCGACCGCCAATTAATGTACAGCGATAAAACTGAAAAGTGCCCACACAAAGCCAAACGATTGAAACAGACACAAACCATAACAGCCACCACTGATGGTGTAACGAACTCGCAGTAGTGCATGGTGGATGGTGTACCACGTAGTTCGTGGTAAAGAGGCCTGTGCCTGGTGTCCAGGAACATATAATATGTCATCACACTCGATCACAACAAAACCCGCCAGATTACGATCGAGCTCATCATGGTAGAAATTGCTAGCCTTTTGGCGACCAGAAACCAACAAGCAACCTACAGACTGCTATACTGTCTCCAGCTGACGATGCTGATTTTGCTTGAAACTTCAGCACATCGTCGACCCCCCCCCTCCCACCCCCATCCGCCTCTACTATAAAGCCCCCCTGCGTCCCGGCATTGAAGGGATGCGAGGGTATATGGCCATACAACTTCGGCCATGCATGAATGAATATGAGTATAAAGTACACTCCCCCCCCTCCAGGAAAATCCCCGGTGTATGTCCACGAATACGTGAAATTGATGCTATTGACTTTTTTGTTTTTTTTAATCCTCCGGCGGATGGGTCAAAATAAAGCTTACGCCCTCCACACTTCCACGTCTCACTTCGTGTCGTGTGCCAATTCACTCCATGCCCCCTCGGAAGTATCAGCCCTTGCTGTCTACTACTCCGGAGACTTGAGCATGTTGACCCGATCTGGCCCCCGAAGGGGCCCGGTGCGGTGGGGATAGCCACCCGAAGAGTAAACTCTCCGGGTAGTGTGGAACTTGCCGCAGCTCATCCACTAACAAAAACCCAGGCCAAGAAGCCTTCCCGTCAGACTCGGATCATTTACGATCCACCCTACCCGTTTGGGCGTTGGTCCTCAGCTATTGACGTTTCTGCTAGTATAGGTACTCAACCGAACGGCATGACTGCTATGGTGCGTTACATTTTGTTTTCTAGAAAACCGTAACCGTCTTCGCCCTCTCCCCGTCTGGTCGAACAGCAATGTGCATGAACAAAAACGACCCGAAACTCCGAAACAACCGCTGCTCTCGACTCCGTATGTAACCGACCATAATATGTTTGTGCATCGACCTAATGGCACAACATCTTGGAGCAATAACCTGGGGGTAACCAATAAACTAAGGATGAACAATAATGACACCATCACGCTAAAAGCTCCACACAAATGAACAAAAAACAACAACACCCGCCAGAAAACGGTCGAAGGCCACTTGTGTGTAGCACAACATAGTGGTAGTCTAACTCGTAGAGGGTCACACATGGAGTTCTATGAGTTGTGTGGCGATCATGCACCAGATCACCCCAGGAATTCTAGCTGATGTTTCCACGAAACACCACTATCTATCTTGTCGACACCCCGCCCCTCCTTATCTGTATCTACTGCAATTGGCCGCCGACGCCCCCCCCCGTCCCGGCATTGTAGGGATGCGAGGGTCTATGGTCATTCGACTACGGCCGTGCACGACATGAGTACACCCCCCCCCCCCCCTCCCCAGGTAAACTGCTGTTGTACGCCCACAAAAGACTGTAAATAACCGTTTTTTATATGCGTACTCAGCCGAATGGCATGACTGCTACTGTTGTGCGTGACACATGTTTTTTCGAATGCAAAGTAACCACGATATAATCGTCTTCGCCCTATCCGCGTCCACTGTAGGTGAACAGCAACATTTGCTAAAACGAACCAAACTTCCGAAAAATCACCTTCCTCGTGGACTTTGTGTGATCCACTCCCCACACTCCCAACCCAACCCAAACAAAGGGCACCCACCGAAACTGCTGTAGTATTCGCCTTGGTGAACCGAAAGTATCGAAGGGAAAACAAGGAAGGGCTCTGGTACGGTGCGCCAGACGGTAACGATTGCTCAACCAACCTTGAGCTTCTTCTGGATGATCCGCCCCGATGGCGGAGACTGCGGATTTGTCTGTTTCTTCTGCTTGTGATGAGGCTCGGCTGAGGTCGTGGTGGTGGAGGAGTTGGTAGATGTTGCAGGTGGGGGTGCGGTTGCCGCTGCTGCTGCCCCTTTTCCTTGCGCCGTCGCCGCCGCAGGAGCAGGGGGGGCAGAGGGGGCAGAAGCACTAGCAACACCAGCAGTTGGTGCTTTTGCTTGCTGCGAGCTCGCTGGTCGGCCACCCCAGAGACCGGCCGGGGTACGGCTATGGGCATTGCCGACCGGACGGGTTGGGAATCTTATAGATCCACGCCTAGGCGACGTCACGCTCGACCTGTTTGTTGCCGTGGACCCACGAGCCCTAGATGATCGCGGAGACTGATTGAAGGCCGTGGTGGTGAGGCTGGCGCTGGACACCGACAAAATCTTGGCCAGAATATCGTGCGCCATTTGAAGACACGCCGCTTCTTGCTCTTCGGTCGGTAGGAGGACACCCAACGCCTCCATCTCTTCCGCCATTTTTGCGAGGCCCCTGACAGAGTCGGCCACTGAGGCCCACCGCTCCATACGAGTCCTATCCTGTATGTGCAAGGGGGCCGCGATTATTGGCAGACAGAGGGCCAAACAAGCTCGCTCGTTTTTTTTTGGTTGATGAAATATAATAAAATAAATTACTGATTATACGCCGGCAAACAAACATAATCCATGCCGCACGGTGATACTCGTCATCGACCGGAAGTATCAGACGATGATGGATAGTATGTGGCCAAATCAAATAGGCCTGAAATGTTGTTGGAGCGAGTTGAGTAGTATAGGAACACTACTTGCATTTTTCATTGGTCAGTCTCGTGTATATGAATTCCACAACACAAGGGAGATGTACAGGTGGTAGTCGAAATTCCGCAGCAGCACGAAAACAAACAAAACAAAGTCGAAAACGGCAAACAAGACAGGGGACCTATCAGGAATATTGTTTGTCCACACCTCCTCAGAAGGCTCCCGGGCCTTTCTCAGATGGCTGAACACCGTGTTCGGGTCTGTGGGGATGACCTCCCCGTCGCCCTCTCCGACGTGAGAGGGGTCCCCGCAAGGGCACTTGAAGTGGTGGAGGGCGAACTCGTTCTCCAGCTGGTCGGCCGTGTAGCCATGCGCGACTACCGTACGTAAAAATGCAAACGGTTTGTTTCGGGAATGGGCACTGGGTGTCAGTAACTCGTGTCTGAAATTAAATCATTACCTAAGTAGCGAAGGACCCGTCTAGATGGTTGTAATAGGGTGTCCATGTCGACAAGAAACACATATGGGAGTTGCAGCTATTGGATTAGAATTGTACACATACTGTACGAGTAGAAGAAAACCAAACGCCATGTCCGGCTGTCGTATAATATTTGGCTTCATGTTTTTGTACACCAACCTTTTTTTTCTCAGGTACGAACACCCAGTTGCCCCCTCCCCCCCCCCCCTTTCCCTCCAATAATCCGAAGTACAGGCCTTTTCAATTAAGAGGTGATTTCACTGGCCGAAAAAGTTTTCGTTGACTCGTCGTGCATCAGGAGGCAGTTACTTCCTGGACACGGCAGTCAGGAATTAACTACTGCGCGCGGCGTTTTTACCGGCGCTCAACTACAGCTAGTGAAAAAAGCGACATTTTCGATCGGTCTTATCAGATCCCCTTCGAAACAGACTAGAAAGGCCGCTCTTGACTCCGCACCACTATTATCCCTGTTCAGGTATCAATTTGCTCTCATCGCTGCTTAAGAGGCAACCATGTATCTAACACTAGAAACATTTCGACCGAACGAGTGTAAGCGGCTCTAACGGCTGGGGGAAAGCCAGTCGAATCCTGGTTATGAATTGCCTATTATTCAAGCTGAAAGTACAACCAAGTACATTCGAGTGCCCACACAGCGGGTGCATTGATGTATCAATCGCACCATGGATGGGTAGTTTACTCCTGCTGTACATGTAAAGTTGTTGATGCATCACACACTAGATGGCGCACAGCTGTGTTGCACGGATGGTTGTTGTATGTACATAGAAACACTTCGTATGACATATTTTTCGATGCTGTACTGTATGTAGGTACCTGTAGCCCTACAAGACGTGTGTGGACGAACCCTGTAATGCCCAAGCCGACATGAATCGTTTCCACGGAACGCCGAGTCTTGCTACTCACTGAATGTTATATCATCATCAACAACAAAAACCCAAGTAGTTTGGGCCGTCCTCGATTTCGCGGAGGCGTTACATACCCGGGTTAGGAGGTACCAGCCCAGTTACGCGTCAAGATAAAACTAAAATACTCTTAAGCTGCGTATTATCTTAAGTCCTACACGTAATTGTAATAGCATGGGCTTGGAAGGCCGGTAATTACCTCAATATAGGTAATTGGTCCGTTTTGGTATTAGTTGGATGGCATTCGTATTCGGGATATTTATAAGAACGAAAGGGACCGAAAGGGCAGTGAGAAACCCTTCCGGGCCAGATCAGGCCAGATGCCATCAGGCTCGAGGGAAATAATAAAAGCTGCTTCTCTTGTACGCTTGATTCCACGATAAAGTGAGTAACACCAAGGATGCTTAATAGACAAACCTGCAAGGAGATACTCTGTGTCTCCTCTATTGTAGTCTTATTACATCATGGCGTCGTCGGCAGGATTGGATATATATATAGAAACATTGACTTTTTCTAGCCAAATACGCACCATGGTACACAGATATGTTTCTATGCAATGTACGTCGTAGTACAAACGACCAGTCGCACCCAAATAGTTACAAGCACTCACTTCGCAGGTGGCTGCCCATATTCTTGTTCACGAGCTGGGCGCCCGTGAAAACTGCGAGGCAGTCAGGGTCGGCGGGGCACTCGGCGACGTAAACCCTCGCGCCGTGGATGGTTTGAAAAGAAAAACCCGTCTCGCTGGGCGTGGAGTCGGGCGGGCGACTGTACTGGGCGGATCCTAGTTTCCTTCCAGCTGACCCCCCCGTTGCCTGTTTGGTCTTGTGCGCTGTTTGGTTCGATAGATTACATGGTGCGAGTGAACAGTGAATAAAACAGAAATAGCTAGATAAACATAAATAACAATGTGTGTGTGCACACTACATCGGCGTATGTATACGGTAGGTGGAGGGAGGAGGGAGGGGTGAGGGGTCGATTGCTTTTAAAGTCGTGTATTTTCAGCCGTTGGGAGACACTCGGCCGAATGACTAACGTATTTCTTGGCAAGTATTAAAAGTAAAGTGTCTTGTCTTCGCGATACGCGCCACCTTGTGAGTATTAATGTTTGCTACTCTGGGACAACAAGGGATTGTTTAGTCTTGTCCTCGCGATACGCGCCACCAAGTGAATATTAATATTTGCTACTCCGGGACAACAAGGGATTTTTTAGGTGGACTCTTGACCGAGGTACAGAGCCACTTGCCCAAGGTGCAAGAACGGTATATTAACAGCGAAACGGAGGGTAGACTTCACCAGTAAAACTAACGACCTGCAGTCAATTACATGCATACAAGGCGCGCGCGCTAACCGAAACCGCACACCGAAAGCCTCAATATCTCTCGCGACCCTGTCCGAGTTACACATTTAAGGCGCGCGTACACCGAGACTCACGCAGGCCGTTCACCCATCCGCGCCCGCTCCTTCGAATCTGTGGCCTCGTGATGTTGAAGGTCGAGCGCAGGCAGATGGGGCGAGTGGCGAGTTCGATGTCCCGCGGAGTCAACGTGCACTTGAGGCCCTTTGCGAGCAACGACTTTCTACGCTCCAAGAGCTCGTCGCTCACTTTCTTGGCACGGGCGACCTCACCATCTCTCTGCGTGGCGATCGACTGGGCGTGTCCGTACACAAGTCGAGAAGCAACAGTAGGAAGGCAGATGGCGGTAGGGGGGCGTTGGCAATGAAACGACCAAAATACTACAACATCATCCTTGGACGACAATGCTCGACTTCGAGCGACGAAACGGAAATCTCGTCTTGTTCTTTATTAACAACGTAGCAGTGATACTTGTGAGTGTTTGTGTTTTGAGGTGATAGTGGAATCAACCAAGATTGTGTCCGACTTGTGCGAGTAAATTATCCCAAAGTTCCCTACAAGATGCGCTGGGGTTAAAGGCATTGCGCAAGGTTTGTTACCGTGTTCCTGTCACGAGCGTTTGTCCAGCGAAGGACGGGCGTGTTTTCGTCTTTTTCACGAGCATTATTAATCCATATTGTGAAAACTGTAAAAACAAGGATCAAATCATTAAGATTAACTCCTACCTGGAAGGACAACATCAGCCTTGGTATGTGGTCGTCAAAAAATCGCTTGAGGCCACCGGGTTCTTTGCTAGCCTCCTCCACCCGCTCGAAGGCGTCCCTCAGGATACTGGGTCTGTCCTTTCGTGCTGGTGTTGCGACGGCTTCCATCGACCACTGCTGTCGCAGAGCCTTTGCGACATCACCCCCGAGCATGCGCTCGGGTTCGATCACAGTGTCATTCAAAAGCCTTTTCGGGAAAAGGGGCAACGGACCAAAAAACACGACGAGTTGAATCAAAGGTATAGTCGGTATTATCGGTAACAAAAAACATAGGCACATATAGGGGGTGAAACCTGTCACTACGGCGGCCGTGAATCAAGCTTGTCCCCAAATATGTGTATAATATGTCCAATTATATGTGAAAGCGAAAGGCGAGAAACGCCGTGACAGCATTCTCTATCGCCAATCGGCTGCAACTAAAACTGTAGTAGTGAGATACGTCGCCTCACCCACCCAGATATAAACCATCGTACCAATACCGAAGGTGCACGTGTTAGGTATTCGATGGCTTGTTAAGCTGGATCACTATTTCCCTCACGTCACCATTCCCTCCACGATGTCCTTCACCGCCTTCGGTTTGACCGGGTCTTTGGCGAACAACTTCTCGGACCGTTCGAAGCAGGATGTCGCCCAACCTGTCAAATAAAACAAATAAAAAACAATCAAGAGCGTAACGATCATCCAACGTCTTGTGCCGTATGCGTTGCCAGGGTTTGCGCTCATTCGATATTTGGCGCGCCTGATACATTCAGATGCGTGGGCGATGGTCGACGCTGACAATAGCTGTATCAACGAAACCAGAAACGGAGACATACAGGGATCAACTAACCCCGCTCTGTGAAGTCGATGCCTTTGACGAAAGGCTCGGGAGACGTTTCGTCCTGATCCTTGTCGACGAGGGCGTCTAGCTTGGCGGCCTCCTCCCTGAAGACGCGTAGAAGCTCCTCTTCCGCCTTCACCACTACAGATAAGCCGGCCATTGCTTCGAGATAGCCGTCCGGGAGCCGGCAGTACCGAGTGTTCCCGGCAAAGGGAACCTGCTTCGAAATGTCGACCTTCAGCAGTTCGTTGACGGGCGTCAGGGTGGAGATGGGTCCCTCCGCGTGCTGCTCTGACACGTCGAGTGACAACCCCTGCGGCGAAGGATGTGGGCGCGGAACGACCGGATAAGAAGTGGTGTTTAGCTAGTATTTAGGAAAGAAATAGTAAACAGTAGGCTAGAAGTGAGTACGGGTTATCTCGTCTGTGATATTTGTGTTTGACGCGGGAGCTAACAGCATAGTGAGTATACTAGATTGATGCTCGCCGTGTAGACAGTAAAAGTCCACAGCATAAACCCCGAACACGCAATGGAACAATCACGTGTTATCTACATAATTAGTGTCCTATCAGAAGCCAAAATGGATAGTTCACTCGACTTAGTTTGCACCTACTGTAGACGAGCGTAGTCGTCCCTTTAAAGAAATAGACATGGGATAATGCAGTCTTGTCGAGGTAGCGTTTTCAACGTTTTCTCGTGACAAAATCGACGGTCGTGGACTGCCCCCCCTCGTCCTTCCTGCATGCAGTCGAGTTGTGCGAGCTGATGGTGCGAGGATTGTCGTGCCCCACGTTACTAACCTCGGGATCCCGGCCGCCCAGTCGGCGGGACGCCCTGTCGTACCACCGTCCGTACGAGTCGGGCGAGATAGCTGCGAGGTGGAGGTGGTAACATAGGAAAGGTGTCGTTTTAAGTTGCATGTTCAAACTTCGGACAGTAGGCTGATGGACGTTTAACAAGTCGAACAGAGACTAAAGCCGCTGTTTTGTTAGGTAAACATAAAAACGTGTGAGTGACCCTAGCGCCTCTCCTTGGCACCTTATATCGTGTACGGAGTCTGTGCCATCGGTCTCGAATATTGTTGCTGTACAATAGTACCGGGTGTATCGGTAATGGGTGTTTTTTTACGAGGCATATTTAGCGATATAACCTGCCAAATTATCAATTTGTTCGGCAAGTATCACTTGCCAAAACAGCCAAAAATAATTACAGGTAGCCACGAGCGTCATTTTAGAATATGTTCGTGCCTCTCCTTCCGGCATGTTTTTAAACCACGTTACATTTGCTATTTCACTTGCCGTTTGCGACCAATCACCCCTATGCACGACCGTACAAACCACACACAGGTCCACTAGACCGCACGAACTTCAGCTATACAGGGAGATATCGAGGGTTAGATTGTGGTCTTGACAACAGATCCTAACCTTATGGAGGAGCTTTGGAGTGGAAGAACAAATGGGGGCCTTCTCGCGCTATCGCCTATCGCTATAAATAAGGCCGCTCGCAGACAGTAGCAACCGTGTAATGCAACACACCTGTCACGTCCAGCCCGACAATCGCGAATATCTTCTTCACCAGCGAAGTGCAGGCGCTTGCGGACTTCGCCTCAGGGAAGGCGAGACCCATGCCAAGCTTGTTGCTGTTGAGGAATGGCCCGTGATCGAGGGGCGTCGTGGTAAAATGGAGAGCGCTCCAGTCAGTAGCGTGTCTGGTGCAACTTATTACGGAAACCAATATCACAACCGGCCTCGAGTTTGTCATTTTGGCAGAGGGCACGCCTCCCGAGGTGGCAAAAACAGGTTTTGTTTTTGAAGGATCGTGCGTCGATCACCGAAGCGTCCATGTAATGTGTTCCTTTTCAAACTTTGTCATCAATATTGTACTAAGTATTATATGAACAGCAATTGGATCTCCCTTTCTTTCTGAAAGAAATTTGAGGTCCATTTACTAAGAATGGTCCTGACGCGATCCACGCCCGTACACCGAGAAACATACCGCAAACAAACAGAGAAACGAAAAAAAAAACAAAAAGTAAATAAAATAACAATAGACTACACATTACTACCGCAGTGCAGAACAACTTCCAAGATATACCGGGTGTTAGCAGCTCGATAGGGAGACACGGGGATAACACTGCTGCTGCTGCCACTTTTCTACTCACGCACATCTAGCCGCGTTGCTTTAAAGGCAAGCTGCCTGTTGAACAGAGCCCACATGGCCAGTATACGGCAGCACCCGCGCGCAATGCATTATGGTATAACCTGGAAAAGGTAAGATAGCAACCACCACCACACGCAAGTCGTCTACGGTTGAAGATACCCTCCAACTGCGAAGTCTTCGAGGCAACTGTACATTAACACATAGTATACTTGACATTATTTGTTGTATAGACAGCACAAATAATAATAGCGGGCGTGATAGGTTCACTCACACCAGCGGTGGGACGTGCGTCAGCTCGTCGTCGATGTGCCCACAAGCATTGCAGAGGATCTTCCTCCCATGTGTGTCAGTCTCGAGTTGGGAGTAGGCGGAATGCCAATTATCGGCGGTCGGCGGGGCCTCATGCCGGTGTTTTTCCGCGTCGCAGGCACAGTCGCGCCCCTGCTTGAAAGGCCTATGCACCAAGAGGAATTCCTCGTTGTCCAAGCAGGTGGCCACGTCCTCCTGAAGTCGACCCGTTGAGTCGAATAGACGAATCACCTGTCACATGGATGGGTGATCACACAAAAAAAGGGATGCATACCAGTTTATCGATGGAGAATGAAAAATTACCCTTGACGAGATAATATTTACCCTTGTAATAGCGCACGCAAGGGAGTGAAACAAATGGACGAGTTGATTGCTTTCTTCGTTGACCCAACACACCGGCGTCCGTGCGTACCTGCAATACCGGATCCGCGGAGGGTGGCATCTCTGGGCACGAGGTCACCGAGAATGTGGTCTTGCGACTATTCGTCCTGTCCTGGCGGTCCATGGACCCGCTTCCAAGTACCCGATCTCGACTGTCTACCACCCCGGGTTTCATGGTCCACCGGTCGATCCTGTTCACACCGTTGCGCAATTATCAGAAGCGGGGTTAAAATATGGTGGTTTCATACAAACAAAGAGAGTGTACGCCACAACAAAATATTACAAACGTTCCCACACCTAACCTAAACTACCTAACCTAACCGCTGTGGAACAGAGATCGTTCGGTGTGTGTCACTGACTAAAACGTTGCTTTATCAACCTGTTCTCCGCATGACTGCAGCCCAGAACAAATATCAGAAGCGTGCCAGTCTTGGGCACACGCGTGTTGGCTAGAACGAGACAAACTGCGGAGATATAGTTTAGTTTAGAAGTCGACAATATTTTGGGAACACAAAGCGGAATCTGGATGTATAACGGTTGAGTTTAGGAATTTGGTGCATGGAAGACATCCATTTCCCGCACATATACGTTATTATGCGGTTACAGCCACCCACTTACCGCAGCCTGACCACCTTGGCGACAACGTCTCGGTTCCCCCGCCGGGGGCGGCCCTAGTCATCTTCTTGCGGATGACATCTAAATGGAAGTCTTCCACGCGCATACCCGTGAAGATACCCGGGTGAAGGCCCCAGCAGCTCAGAAGGCTGACCATGGCGGCTGCCGAACGGATGCTTTCGAGGAAGCGAAACAGATTCGTGAAAAGAAAGAAGTCGAAAAAAGATAATTAAATATAGAGTATCAACCTTCCAAGGTAGATATACGGCGAGGGTCGGGACGCCTCCTTCCTATCCGGACTTAAATTTTGTGCCGGAAAAGAGGCGAAAGAGAGACAACGAAGGCGAACTTGATTTACCCCAAAAAGACCCTCCCAATATAACAAGGGCGATACGAAAGTTTATTTTGAATCTCACCTCTGCTGACTGCTCGTCCAGGTTTCATGGAGTGCGTGGCATCCTTCCTCCTCCCCTACCTCTTTGCGGGCGATTTTATTCTGCGTAACACCTATGTTATCTCGCAGTGACCTCCGGATCGTGACGATCCTTCCAATCTCCACCGCCATGCGCGCATGGTACACTCCTGGAGACATTGATCCCGCGTCCTCTATGTACAATGGCCTCCCCAACGTGGTATTCGCCTAGTGCACAAGCACAAGAAGCGGCGGTAACGAACAGGTTTCGAGTGGTTCCATAAAAGCTGGCTATGTTGGGGTTTGATAAGTGGATATCAATGACATATATACACGACTGCACTAATGGGTTTTCAAGTCCAGACGTGTTACGTATATATAATATATATATCGTCACCACTACTTACAGCTACTCCCTCATGTAATATATCCGACAAAAAACTCACGAAGGACAGTGTCTTCTCCAGACACAAGGACATGGTGTGGAACGCCACCGCCTTGTCGTCGACGCTCGGAATGAACTTCTCGTCCACACTCGACTCCCTCAACCATTCGGTGGCGCTTGGGTCAGTCACCATGCTGCCGACCGACATACAAGCAGAAACAAAACAAAAAACACGAAAAAACGAAAAAAAAAAAAAAAACAGCCGAAAGAAAACGGCGGGGGAGCGCGATGTGATATGGGGAGGGGTTTGGATGAAAAGATGGAACGTTTCACACTCCAAACAACAAAGATCGCTGTGCGTGCTTCCCTGCGTATACAGATAAAAAACGGCCAGTCCCACCTTCGGCGAACATGAATAGGACCCGTGTATAATTTCGAGTGCACGCGTGCTTCCTAATGTTAGCAATGTCAATAATAAAGATAGAGTCCGGTTTCAAAACAACTTGGTTTCCTCACAGTAGAGGACCCCAAAAATATCGAAATGACGTGTACTACAGTAGACTCGAAAGACAAACGAAATATTGTTGCAGTCCCCGGGTTGTCCAGAAAAAAACAAAAGACAGCAATGCAAAGGGAAGGAGTCGTTGATCTGTACCACAACCATACCCTGTAGTGGGGAGGAGGGAGAAGAGCCTGCTTTGTGACCCCGGATCTGAGTTACGACTATGGAGGGACGAAATGAAAGAAAGAAAAAAATCACAGGTCCAGACCAGATCGAGAGTACAGCGGGCCAGGTCAACCCGCCGCCGGGACCGTGCGCGCATAGTGTATCCCTGATGGGAACGGGATTGTTGTAACCTATAAACGGAGGCTACGTTGGTCTTCCAAGAGCTTCCTGTTGTTTGTGTTGTGTTCTCTTCTAACACAAAACCTCTACGTATTTCAGGATCGGCTTTACACTTGCGGAATCACGAGACACGTTTTCACTGTGGATCCTGCGGCTATGCGAGTTTATCCAGAGGCGTTTTTTGTAGATGTCGCAGATCGACACCGACTATAAAATATTCCCAAACGCACAGAACAGCTAGGGGTGGGATACTTTATGTTTGGCGGCGGTTGTCCTGTCTGCGAGTGGGGATTGGTGGGCGAACGGCGGGCCAGTATTCAAGTGGTTTTGCTTTAGTTTGCGTTTCATGCCCGCTTTTTCTTCCCTTCGCCGACAAACGACGACTTGCACAAGTCGCCGGTTGTTATAAAAGCCTTCGTCCTTCCCTTGTCCCTAGCGACAATTGTTCGAACTAACCCATTGACTCGTAATATGCAAACGAATATGTACGAGTTAGCAATAATAGATACTTATGCAGTAAATACAAATGTATACACCCACGAGAACAATTTGAATAGGAAAGGGGATAAGCATGCTCATGTTCGATTCCCGAAATACAACGCCCAGAATGTGAACGAAAAGTGAACCTCTCGTGTTATAAACACCCTATTACGACTACAACAGTGATGCCGAGGCTTTCGTGTCCTCGCCCTGGACCCTGACCTCAGCGGAACTTTGGCTGTGCACAGCACGCCCATGACCAACTCGCACAAATTGACGCTAGGAGGGAAGACATTGATGTCGTTGGTTGTATCTCGCCCTTGACGGTCATTGGGTGCGTGCTCCACGCATAGCTCGCCCGCTCTGACCAATTCGTCAAAGAGGGCCCCGGAGCCGTCCAGTAGCGTCGTGTACTCTCCAAAGTCCATCTGCTCTCCAGCCTCGGTCGTAATCGAGACTGGGGGTGTATATTAAACAGGGTGGGAAGGGGGTGGGGTGTAGCTGTTGAGCCGGCACATCTGTGTTAAAATGCGCAAATTATAGTGTCTGCTAACAACTGCCTTCAGAGTCAATGCTTTGTGCGTTCAAACCTACCCCCGCTTTATCCTGACGTGTGCCTTTCCAACTTTCTATCAGCACACGACAAACGTGGTGGGAACGACTCACCCCGAACACGGCCATGGATGTTGAATTGCCTCTGTAGAGCCGCAACGAGGGACCGGTAGAACAAAACAATGGGCCGGTTGGACTCGACGGCGTCCATCATGGAGCCGAAGAAACATGCTTCTGCGAAACAACTACTTGAAGGCGAACACGGCATCAATTTGAGCGGCAAGCGACGGTGTTGCGACATACATCTGTTAGATATGCTCTCTATAACTCATGGCGCTCGGAAGCAACTCTATATATAGTGATTGATAGCCCAATATACCAGACTGTGCATGCAAGTAGCACAGGAATACTTGCGCCTCGAGCGCTTGAGTCCTCACCTCGGGAGTCGCATCCAAGCGGGTTTGCCAAGTGGTTGAAGACGAGCCGAGACCGACTACATGGCATGGCAGGGCCAGGTTGGATGCGACCAGTGCCCCTGTTTAAAGATGGACGACAGGAAAGTACAACCCCGCGACTAAGTTCGGAGGCGTATAAACCGACATATACATAATTTATGAGGCAATCCTTCCCATGCCAAACAGATACCATCTCAATTCCTTTATCTTGATTGTTTGGGATAGATACGTACAGTAGTAGCATGATACATAGTGTCCGCTGGGCCTGGACCAGTTTGTTGTGGTTTACAGAATCTGCACAATATATAGCATGCCTACCGCATGGGTAAAACAAATGATTGGTACAGCATTCTATACATGTTTTACCATATGAGATCTGTACAAGACTGCTACTTCACACAAACTTTGGATTGGTGGCCTCCACACAATAAGCATCTTGAGTATGGACGTGACCTTGCTCGAACGAATCTAACCTCGCCTACGTGTATAGTAGCAGTTGCTTCACGACCCACAAAAATCGTACCATTTCAAAGGGTGTTTTGTACGAAGACGAAGTAACGGCCTCCGCCACGATACCGAAGCAACGCCCAAAACAGGGTTTATTGGTAAAGAGAATGAAGCTCGTCTGTATCGGGGACTGATATTGAGTATGCTTGATGTTGGGTGATCTGAGGGACCCCCACACAGCCACTCCTTTTGAGAAAGGCACCACGTGCAGGTCAGCGTCCCCACGTCGGGCGCAAGCAAGCACGAGATTCCTGCTGCAAGCGTGAGCAGACGTGAGGTAGTCACTGGGTTGGTCGACCAAGCCAGGAATTATTGCCCTTTTTATGTCGCTCCGCCCTCCCCCGTTTTTCTTTCGAAGGCAAGAGGGGTGGGGGCGGGGGGGGGTCAAAGGTAGCCCGGGTCCCGGAGTACTTTTTTTTCTTCTTTTTTTTCTTCTAATTATGTTAGATCGGAGGAGTCGAATTATACCTCTGTGCTATTCGGAAGGCTCGGTCTACCGAGACAACTTTAAGACGTACTACTTAGGAACCTGGCCGATCTTATAGTGGGGAGAGAGAGAGACGGTAAAGATGGGTGGTAGGGAAACACACAGGCGATTGGAGCAGGTTGCGATACAGGTATCTGGCCGAGGGGAGGAATTTCCCTCGCCCACGACTCAGGAAACGATGATGACAATGCCATTTGAAAGATACTCAGGAAACTTTGATGACAATGCAATTCAAAAGACATACGAAGTACAATGTAGACACACAAAGCGAACACGCATATTACGCGGTGCTGCTGCGTAAAAAGGGGTATTCATACACGAAAAGACAAGAAACTGTCAGATCGGAATGATGTAGGTCATGTATGTATCGATCGATCACGAGAACACGACAGAGATCGAAGGCGGGCCGATGCTCTTCAAGTTACCACCGGTGTACGGTGCGACGCTACTCACTCGCGTTAGGTTTCATATGTATGTTGGTTTCCGACGAAACTCTTGCTTTCACGCATACTTACTGCGCGTGCATTCGAATTTCAGACTGCGCAATGAACATCTCACCCAGAGGCGCCAGAAGAGGCCGTCTCCTTTGGAGCAGACGAGCCAGCACCGGTGGTGTTGGGGGCGCGGACTTGGTCGTCGATCGCTTCCGCGACACTCGCATCCCCGCCGCCAACCGAATTAGCGGCGGTGGGATTTTGGGCGGCTGGGTTTGCTGACGCGACCTCAGCCGCTTGGCGTTCAAGGGCCTCTGCCGTAAGCAACCTATCGACGGCCTCGAACTCCGTGGCCATCGTCTCGGGGCCTGCGTTGACATCGCCCGGAAGGGATAGCGGAAACTCTACCCTCTTGCCCATGGCGGTCACGGTGTGCCCTGGTAGTGTTTTGCGAGCGGGATTCAAAGGGAAGGGCAGAGTTCGAAAGTAAAATGCGGTGCCATTTGCACCATAAATGATACATCATTATGCTATAAAACCAAAGAAAACTTGTCAATAACAATGGTTTCGACAACTCGGTGTGCTTAACGTATCTACTGTACCACAAGTACAAATACCCGTACCCGTTTTTAAAAATATAGTAAAATATTCGAATTTACACATCGAAATACAATAATCAGGGACCCCAACGTATACAAAATTTGTATATATTTACCAAGTATTTATACTGCCTCTACAGTAGGCGGACAAAGAGAAAGAGAGAGAGTGAGAGAAATGCGAGAGAGCGACAGAACAAAAGAGAGAGAGAGAAAAGAGAGAGAAAAAATAGAGTGAGCAAAAGAGAGAGAGAGAGAGAGAGAGAGAGAGAGAGAGAGAGAGAGAGAGACGAGAAGCGCGGGGGCGGGGGAATAGGAATGGGCCTGCCAACTAACCTCGAAGACATATGGCAGCACCATTGGTGCAGCCGGCCGCTGCCAGTTCCGCTGTCAGTCTGGCGTACTGCGGGACGAAATCAACCCCCCTGCTTGAAATCCGCGCTCGCGCGTCTCGCAGATTCGATGAGTAGTCACCCGACCGGGTTGCCGCGGCGCAGAGCCGGGTGATAGCGGGGAACGAACACGGTTCGTCCCATGTGGCCTGGACAAGTTGCTTCAGTTTGTCCGAACAGGGTTCGAAACCGTCGACGAGTGTCCTTTTAACAAACACTGCCAGCACCTTCGCCCCGAGCAGTTGGGACCTTCGAAAACCATGGGTCGACGAGAACGAGTCGTGCACGACATGATCCGTAATTGAGTATGGCGGAGTCGGGGGCGCGGGGTGACGAGGGGGGAGCGAACAGGCTCGCTTGATAGTCATGTGTGTCTCTGAATAGGATAAATCGAGTGGTCACAGACACTGCGTGACAGTCAAAATCAAAAATCAAAACGAAAAGAATGAGCCTGCGAAATGCTACACCTATACTGCTATATACTACGTACTGTTGTAGTGAAATTCGCTATTTATAGTTGAGAGAGCATAACGACAAGAAGGGCTAACTGACTCACATTCATGCATACATACAAGAAAATCAATAATCATATGCAGGTACAGTCATTCGTATGCAGGAGAGTCTGTCTGTATGTATCAGGAAAATCACAATTCGACTGTTTTTCGAGATGTACATCAGTACAGTATGTTAGCATATGGACGTTGAGATCCATACGTATCTATTGTGATGTACAGTCACTAAGCACTGATACGAGTATACGAGCATCTTAGTCTAGATATTCGGGGAATTACAATATGCGGATAGATTACGAGTTTCACAGTACACCTAATAAGCAACAGGAAATCTGGTCCACAGGCTCGATTTCTTATTATTTGAGAGGGGTTGCTTTCTGCACTAATTTCAAGATAACTACTCTGTAAATTCTTATTTTCCTCAAAATATCAGCCTGCCTTTCTTATTACCCTGTTTCTTATTAGGTGTCCTGTACTGTATTTTCGAGATGCATTTTCGATCTGTCGTGTGCGAACGAAAAAAAAAATAAGTCAAAAAGTTTAATATTCTAGTCTCTCCAATCACGACGTATCCTAGCGGTAAAACCCCTCCGTTCCCCACACACGTCACGCCCACCCCTCCCACTTCCCTTTGATTGCAATATGTTGATAGTGGAGATATAATACGTATGATACGTAAGTTTGGTATGTGCGTGTTGCTTGATGCGATATCTTGGTCGCGCACGAGTCAATCAGACCCTCAAGAATCAATCCCAACCGAAACAGAAACATAAATAAATGCATTTTATATACAGCAGTATACGTATATATGTACGAGTGTAATAGCGGTGAAACCCCTTTGTACCCTATATCATATGATATTTATATGTATGCCCCGCCCACCCCTCCCACTTACTTCCCTTTGTTTGCAAAATATCGATAATGGAGATATAATATGTACGTACGTGTATCAAATAGTGTGTGTTTGATATGAAACATCTTGGTCATTCATGCACGACTGGTGAATAGACCCTCAAAAACAGAACCCAACCGAAAAATACACACATTTTAGGCGATCTACATCGCAGTAATTATTATACATGCGTAGCACCGAAAAGGTAGTGCAGTTGGGAGTAGTTATATAGCAAACTAAACATATAAACAACAACTTACTTACCGTAACTGGCCGTCTGCCTCCTGCCCTAGGTCGAAGGTTAGCCGGGAATCTCTGGCCACGGCTAGCTCCTTCAGGCGCCTGGCATCGCCCCCCTCCTTCACGCCATCCAGCACCAGGTCGACCTGAATTCAGGCGGAGGCAGTGCGTCACATTAAAATAATATGCCAGAGTAGGAGAACGATGTGACTCGTAAGTTGGATACCTACTACTACTGTTGAGCAAGTAGAAGCTCGCAACCAAAAACAAAAATCGTCGGGGGAGAGCAAGTCGACAACTGCTGCTGCTGCTGTAAGTACTTATTATATACTTCGAAATATGTGATACCGAAGACATTTAGTCGGAGGAAATGTATCGGCTTCGTTGGGCAGTTTTTTAGCTGAAGAAAAGTGCGCCCTACATAATGATTCCTTCACTCTGCAAACGCAAACTCACACTCGACGGCCAGACGATGTTGTTGTCGGCCAGGCATTGAGCCTGCCTCTGGGGTACGTTGAGGAGTTTCGCGATCCCCCTGACCACCAGCTCGCTCCCGTTCCGATCATGGCGGAAAAAATCCTCTACTCTGTCGTCCTCATCAACACCCGACGAACTCTCTTCGCCGAGGTCGGAGTCGGAGTCGGAGTGTTCGAAGATTCGGTCTGTTTCTTCCTGCTGTCCTCCTCCTGCTGAACCCCCACCTTTCAGGGATGTGCCGCCGTCGTCGGCAGATCCCCCATCGGCGGCAGTACCGGCATCCTCCGGAAACGTTGAGCGATCATCAAGCCCCTCGTGTCCCTCTTCCTCTGACCCCCCGAATTCATCCCCCGAAGACTCGTAGCAGACGAGTCGCTGAGGAGACGGCCCGTCGATGTCTGCTGTCGATCCCAAGCCTCCCCCCCGAATGGGGGGTGGCCTCATCGCCATCTTGGAGGTCAATCGCCAGATATGTATCGCTTTTTCTTCGAAGGGAAGAGGCGCAGCGAGAAGGACCGCCGCGGTGCAAACGCTGCTTGTCCACCGCGATCAATGCCAAGCAAAAAGTACCGATCGATGCTGTATGTTTTCCGAGGTGGTGATGGGTAGAGCCGACAGCAACAACAGCAGAAGGAGCAGTAAGCAGCAGCAGCAGCAGCACCAGCAGCAGCAGCAGCAGCAGCAGCAGCAGCAGCAGCAGCAGCAGCAGCAGCACAGCAGGGGTAGTACGTAGAAGAAGCAGCGGTAGTGCAACAAGTAGAAGTGAGGTTGGGGGGGGGTGGGGCGGGTGCTGGAGAAGAAAATTGTAGTCGGCGGCTCCGAAAAAAAGTGGTTGGTGATGACTGAACGGTTGTCGAAAATAGAATGTAGTCCGCGGCACCGAAAATTTGAAGACATTCATTTTTAGAGTGGCGTGGAGGCCCGGACTCACGTCGACCACTCAATTTATTTAAACGGTTGGTTGTCGAAAATAAACTGTATGATAGTGCACCCAGCTGGGTGGAAATTTATTGCACACCCAGTTTCTGTTATATAGGTTTTACTGTGTACTCGTAGTGCACCAAGAACCGCTGATCCCACGACCGAACTTGGGTGACGGACGGTTCGCGCTTCGCGCTCTCGATTACGGTTCCGCTTCGCGCTCACGGCCTCCGGCGGCTCCTGCGGAGGGCTGATTATATGTCTGCACCTTGTGGGTGGGAGCAGGGTGCCACATGGGACCAGATCCGGGTGGGGTCAGGTCCGGGTGGGAGCAGGGCGCGAAGGGGGAGCAGGGTGTTCACCGTGCTCCCGACCACCACCCGGATCTGATCCCATTTGGCACCCTGCTCCCACCCACAAGGTGCAGGAATATAATCAGCCCTCCGCAGGAGCCGCCGGAGGCCGTGAGCGCGAAGCGCGAACGTAAATCGAGAGCGCGAAGCGCGAACCGTCCTCCCACGTACGGTCGTGGATCAAGTTCTTGGTGCACTACAGTACACAGTAAACTACCGTATATAACAGAAACTGGGTGTGCAATAAATTTCCACCCAACTGGGTGCACGGAAAAATTCGTGGTAGTATGGTCGTCCGCGGCATCGAAAAATTTGAAAGAACAGTGGGGGGGCCTATATAAGGCGGTATAGTGTACCGAGGTTTTTGACCGCCTTATCTCGAAAGACCGCCCTATTGGAGATATGGCGGTTGACCGCCCTATTGGGCTTTTGGTGATATCCCAATAATGCGGTAACCGCCCTATTGAGTGCATACGGCCTTTTAATGTACAGCACAGAGCGCCTCTGACCCAGAAGATGACCCAGAGGGCCTCACGAAGTGTGCTCGGAGAAGGAAGGTACAGCGTTGCAGCAGTACCAGTGCTGAACCCAGTAAATATGTGTGGTGTCAAATACTGTACACACCAATGCACAGCAGATCAGACGGAGTGCACACACACTTTGCATGTTGAGAAGTATAATATTAATTGAGCTGCGGGCGACAGAGCCCGCTGAAGACACACTCCACCCAGAGAAGAATACATACTGCCGTACTCTGTTGTACGGAGAGGACTCTTTGCTCTTGCTACACATTCACAACAGAGCTCCAACCTATTCTACGGCACCGTACTCTGTTTGACTACTGTACTGCACTACAGTGCTCCGCTGTGCCCCCCCCTTGACCTTGTTGAGGCTCACAAAATTGCCTCATGTCATCCTGCTGCACTGGCTTAGAGAGCATGCGCTTTGATGAACGACATCCTGGCCTTCTGCAGATAGAAGGAGGCATCGCCATTGCCGCACGCCTCCGCTGCGCTCTCCAGAGAATGGAGGCGAAAGTGGGCCGTGGATAGGGCTGTATGCCGCTCTGAATAAGGCGGTAGGCGCCCTGAATAGGCGGCTACCGGCCTTATATAGGGCCCGTTGCTATATAAGGCGGTAGCCGCCCTATTCGCATCTTCTGTCGTGTCAAGCCGATTTTGACCGCCTTATCTCGAAGACCGCCTTATTCAGACCGCCTTATATAGGCCCCCCTACTCTGTTATGCTTATTTCTTTTTACGGGCGTGTGGGGCCCAGACTCTCGTCCACCATTCAATTTATTTGTGAAACATAGAAGCTAGATGAAGCATGTACTGTCACTGTATTATATTTCGAAATAAACCAGGGTTTGTCATGGGCCGACGCGGATGGGCCGGCCCGGCCCATCAATTTTCGATATGATGGGCCGCGGCCCGGCCCGGTCCATCAAATTTTAGTTTGGTGGGCCGCGGCCCGGCCCGGCCCGTCAACGTTTCAGAGTATGGGCCACGGCCCGGCCCGGCCCACCAAATTTCAGAGGGTGGGCCGCGGCCCGGCCCAGCCCATCACATTTTCAAACATTAACGGCCCGGCCCGGCCCATCGTTTTTCCAGAAGTCTCGGCCCGGCCCGGCCCGGCCCATCACATGGCAGCGAGGCCCATGAGACACGGGCTCTATATGGGCCGGCCCGACAATTTTCATGGGCCGGCCCGTGAATTTGACGGGCCGCCCCATGGCCCGGCCCATGTCTTGTCCCGTACTAAAAGGTGCATGAGTGTACGCTGATGAGTGTATACGCGGACTGACGTGATTGTGGTACAATTAATTGTTGGTTTTTCGTTGTATTTTCGTATTTTCCCGTCTGGATTTATTTGGAGGGACAGCTGTTTTCGGCCCATGAGACACGCCTAACCAGTACCCACTACGAGTACTCACACAATTATTCTCCATCAACGACTTTGTCCAATGGCTTCCGTCCCGACTCTGGACCACCACCTCCTCGCGCTGCTGCAAAACACCTGTAGTAGCAGCAACAGCAGCAGCACGTGCTGCTACAACACCCGGTACTGTACTGTACTGCTGCGATACAACATGCTACTGCAACACCCGGTACTGCTCCAATAATAGGGCATGCTGCTGCAACACCTGGTACTACTGCTGCAATACATTCCGTCGCCGCGGGACGAAGCAGGGCAAGAGCGCCATGCTGCCTGCGTCGCGGAGACGGCGATAAGTGTCGTCCGTATACACCCACTACAATACCAAGGTTTTCATTCGACATTTGCACAAGGCATCATAGTACCCGAGGCGATTTGCCAGAGATGCATCGTACGAACGTAGCTGTTTTTGGCGGACAGCAACCCAAGTAAACCCAAAACGTCGTAGCTGTAGCAGCATTACACCACATGGCATAGGCCGCGGCCCGGGCGGGCCCGTCAAAACACGTGGGCCACCTCAGGGGTACAGTGAAGGCCGTAGTAGCAGTATCGGTACATGTGCACACCATATCTCATGGGCAGCGGTCCGAGTCGGCCCGTCAAAACACATGGGCCGCTTCATGGGCCGGGCGGAGCGGCCCATGTAAATGCCCACATCGCATCGCATGGGCCGCGACCCGGCCCGGCCCATCAAAATTCGAAAGGATGGGCTGCGGCCCGTCCCGGCCCATCAAATTTTCAGAGGATGGGCCGCGACCCGGCCCGGCCATCAAATTGTCGAGGGGTGGGCCGCGGCCCGGCCCAGCCCATCACATTTTCATATGTTGACGGCCCGGCCCGGCCCGGCCCGGCCAATCATTTTTTCGAAAGTCTTGGCCCAGCCCGGCCCGGCCCATCATTGTTTTTAAAGTCTCGGCCCGGCCCAGCCTGGCCCGTCACAATTTTCAGATCGGCCCGGCCCGGCCCGGCCCGGACAAACGGCCCATGACAAGCCCTGAAATAAATAGAATGAGAAGAAGGTCATGTTAGTCACGTGCGTGCGTGGTGTATTTTTAGAACAAATGAACAAAACAAGGTGGCTTTTCGTACTATCGTTTATTATGAAATAGTCAATAGTCCACGTACTAAACAAGTGTTATTGCAAGGGCGGCGGCGGGGATTTAAATATCATGTAACCCCCCCCCCCGCGGGAGGGATCGAAAAACATATTTTTTACAACGAATATTTTTGGTCCGGTTTGTATCCAGGGTGTATCGGTGTACAGCACTACGGGACACCTAATAAGAAACAGGCCAAAAGAAAGCGAGGCTGAGATTTAGAGGAACTTGTGAAATTCAGGAGTCTTTATCTTGAAATTGGTGTAGAAAGCACCCTCTCTCGAGCAAGAAATCCAGCCTGGACCAGACTTTCTGTTTCTGATTGGGTGTCCTGTACTGTATGTGATTTGTGTGACAGTGGAATACCGGAGAGGCGCAAACCCTCACATCGAGTCGAATAACGTAACATGACACCACATCCCTCGTGCGACATATGATACCTGGTATGGTTGTTCTGCCTTGCTGCTTTGTCGAGGCTTGGTCGCACACTGCATACTCATCATGTGCTTAACGGGCATACCATACTGACATGTTTTAATTCGTACTTTAGTGTATAGTCTTACCGTTTTACGGCTTAGACAAGGCATTCCATGATGTAATATGTGAGTGTCGAGCACTGTTCGCGATATCTCCTACAGTGGCGTACAGGACATAACAGCCGGATTTCCTAATTGAAAATTGCCGTTCCGATGAGAATCAAAATCGATTTTAGTACTTTGTTATTGTTTAAGAGTTGTATTTCGCTCACGATCAAAATTTGACCTAAACAAATATGTTCCTCGATGGTAGGTATCGACCCACGAAAAAAAAATAAAATCAACCTTGACAGGCTCGTCAAATCGAGGATTTAAGGGAATTTGCATTTATGAGCGAGGTACCTCGCCCATAAATCCAGATTTTCTGGGATCTTCGATATCTTGAGACTGCCGATGCCGATTTCGTTTTTTTTTTTTTTGTCATCGACGGGTGTCACAACTGATAATAGTTGACAGTGAAGGAAATGACTGTGAGGGAAGTACATCTCTTACAATTCAAAAAACAATATTTTCGATTTTCGTTATAATCGGAAAGGCAATTATCAATTAGGAAAATCGGCTGTTACATGTACAGAAGCAGGTGGGAAGGTAAGGTGCCAATGACACCAGGCGTGGTCAGCGGTTCGTTCCCTGATGGATTATCGTTGCAAGGGTATACACAGGTGTGGAAGATACCTGGGGTCTATCGATTAATATGCCTGCCAATCCCACGGTTCTCTTCGGGGCCTTCTGGTCCACCTTCGAGCGAGCTCATAGCTTCTTTATACCGCTCACTACTGCTGCAGTCGCTGTCACTACGCAGCTGCGGCATATCGGTCGCAGCTTCGCATCGCCGCCCAGTAGTATTGTAGTACTCTGGAAGGCCTTTTGTATCAAGCAGGGGGGGGGGCGGCTCTCTACCGTCCCCTTTGTTCAGTTTTACAAGCGCTTTCTACCGTCCCCTGTATTCAGTTTTACAAGCCCGGGGGGGGGCGGCTCTCTACCGTCCTCTGTGTTCAGTTTTATATAGGTATTATTCAGGCGTTGAGGGAGGGGACGGTGTCAGGTACCCCATATATGTTATATATTCATGGGTTGGGTTGGCGTCGCCTGGCGACGACGCTGTAAAACATGCCTCTCACTGCGTGAGCTAGACAACCAGGGTACCGTTTTTTTTTTGCGGTTACCCAAGACTGGCGGTCGAGTAGATAATTTGTGCGGGGTCGGGAACCTCAACTCCGCACAAGGGGAATGCTCGTATCACGTAGTGTGTATATGGTAAGGCACCCAGAGGCAGATACATATACTAGTAATACCCATTGCTGCCTCTGGAAGTGACCACACCATAAATTAAATTAAATCATTGGAGGCTGTCGTCCATATGCAAGTCCGCCTCAGAGGTGGTTTTTAGCAGGATGCAGCTCACCCTCCATGCGACTCGCCCAATACATCACGGCGCTTCGCGCTTGGTGCAAGCAATGTCTGCCTGGTTGGTGAAAACCCAACGTGCTCCGTCCCGGCATTGTAGGGATGCGAGGGTCTATGGGCATATGACTACGGCCGTGCACGACATGAGTATACCCGACCCCCCGCCCAGGGTCGAAGTTGAAAAAAGTGACGTGGTGTGCCGGGGAAAACAAAATCGACCACCCTTGATTGTTGAGTTTGTTTGTCGGCCGGCCGCCGTCTGTTGAGTGAAAAGCGGGCAATGCTAACTAAAATTGGAATAGCCCAATATATTATTATTTCAGACCTACACGCGAAATAATCCTTGTAGGCTAATGGATAAGCCTTTCATGGCTAAGGAAGACCCGTCCGTCACTCCGACGGTGATTTCCGCCACCTGGTCGATCAGATCGCTGCCTTCCTTTCGGGAGGGCCATAAAAACAATTCCACCCCGAGGGTGGCGAGTTTATAGCACGCCTTGGTCAGCACTGCCTGCACGAGTGCGGCCCACCGCTTGTGGGTATGCATACGTGGCGTCGAGCAGTACGTATCACTCTATTGCTATATTCCGTATGGTATGTATGCTCGCACTCGTACATACGCGGAGAGCACCTGGTACCGTTGTTATATTACTGTAGTGTTACCCATTCATTACCCAACAGTTACTTCGTCTATACCACCGTCCAACCAACCAATACACAGCGCACTGGGGAACAGCGCGCCCATTGTTAATGTCGTTGACGCTCCACTAAAGCAATACTGTGAAAGCCCATGAATCGGATATCCAATGGAATACCGAAGTTTGCAGGTTTCTCCACTCCGTTGAAGCCCCCTTGCACATAGTAGTAGTATAATGTGGCTTATCCATTAGCCGCACGCTCGCTCTGCAGACTTATCAATTTCGCTGAAGCCTCCTCTTGCATAAACTGTACCTGGTATCTTCCGCGGCGGGCATATTCTCGCCGCTGCTCGACGCATGCCCACAATGGGTAAAATACTAAGTATACTTGCAAGAACGTTGTGTAAAAGCTTCCATAGAATCTGCCTCCATGGGATATTCTACCCCCGCTTGGGATCCTGCTCCCACTTTGTACCTTGACTCCGCTATTCCCATTTGGCCCCCTGCTCCCACCCACAAAGCGCAGACAGACAATTAGCCCTCCGCAGGAACGGCTGGAGGCCCACCAGCCACCCTGATCCTAGGCACCCTACCGGTCGTCCATAGCCACGTCCATGGGAGTAAAATTATACTCCCATGGGAGTAAATGGAAGCAAAACAAACTTCCATAGGAGAAGCCAATATTACGTCCATCATGGAAGTAGAACAAGTAATGGGAGTAACAAAAACTTCTTCTATGGAAGTAAAAAATAACTTTCACATTTTCTATTGAAGTAAGAATGAAGTCTATGGAAGCAGGTGGAAGTAATGGAGGTCGGTGGATTATTCTTGTGGAAGTTAATGTCAGTTGAGGAAGCTTGTGCAAGCGGGTGGAAGCTTCCACTTCCATCAACCGTGAGTGGCAGTTTCCACGTACTCTTACATGGAAGTAAAAAGCTCTTCCCGATAACGGAAGTAACAAAACTTCCATACGCTCGTACTACAGTAGAAGAAGTGTTTTTACGAAACAAAAATATAACACTTCCATGGAAATAGATTATATTTCCATGAAACGACTCCATGGACGTAAATTCACTTCCATGACACGCGATAACTTCCGTGGAAGTGGATCAAAAAAGGAAAATAATGAGCGAGGCGGAGGAAACACGTATGCAGCTAAAGAGAAACGAGAACGCTGGCCCAGGCTGGATTTCATATTTGAGAGAGGGTGCTTTGTACACTAATTCCAAGATAACGACTCTTCGATTCATAGTTTCCACTAACTATCAGTCTGGCTTTCACATCAGCCTGTTTCTTGATAGGTATCCTGTACTGTATATAGACGACCACGGCGCAGGACGTGCTAGACCTGACAACAGTTGCAACGACGCGAGGGGGGGCGGACGCGAACGAGGACGGGAGCGATGCGTCTGCTCCACAACAGAGCACACGAAGGCCATGTGGGGTGTGGGGTGAGAACATGGAGATGCGGGATATGTTCGGCTTCCCGGGATGGGCCGTCCACCCAAGGTGTGCGCTGAACACAGCCGGGGGGGCGAGTAATGTAGGCGATGACAGGTTTGGGACTCACGTAATTGGAGAGACCGATCGGCCCAGGCGAGGCGCTGTTCACTTGGTCGAATTACTGCCGAGACTGCACATGAGGATTGACGGCGCGGTCAGTGGCAGCGGCGGCCAATGGCTCCGCATAGCGCGGCTTTGGGAGGACGTGTCGTCAGGGGTAGGTGATGGGGGGGACGAATGAAATTGAGGATGGCGATTAAGAGGCAGGCCAAGGGTGTGCGCGGATCTGAACCCCATACACCCCACTATATATTGGAGGGGAAAAAAAAAGTTTTTTTTTCCCGTGCGTTTTTTGTTGGTCTCGCACGCCTCTGCAGACGCTGCTCTACGTACGTGTGTCTAGCGTCTACCTACTATACTGCTTGGCTTTGGGTGTACACTGTGTACACAATGGTTTAAACAAACATACTGTACAAGGAATGTGTTGTTACTGTAGGGAGGGTCGGATTTGGGGAACGGCTACCACACTCGCCACACCAGCCACTCGTATCAAGATTGAAAAACAGAAGCACTGGGTGGTGTTGTATTGTCTTGAAGGCCTTGCCTACCCTTGGGAATGCGGGGACGATTCACCCACATCCCCTACTATTGGTTTAAATAGGTTTTAGTATGGAGTTGATTTATATAGGAAATAGTATCGTACTGCGGTTTATGGATGGTCTGATTTCGTTTATAACCCTAGAAGCAGAAACGCTGGGTGGTGTTGTATTGTCTTGAAGGCCTTGCCTACCCTTGGGAATACGGGGACGATTCACCAACATCCCCTGCTATTGGTTTATATAGGTTTTAGAGTGGAGTTGGTTTATATAGGAAATAGTATCGTACTGCGGTTTATGGATGGTCTGATTTCGTTCACAACCTGAGCAGAAACGCTGGGTGGTGTTGTATCGTCTAGAAGCCCTTGCCTACCCTTGGGAATGCGGGGACGATTCACCAACATCCCCTGCTATTGGTTTATATAGTTTTTAGTATGGAGTTGGTTTATATCGGAAATAGTATGGTACTGCGGTTTATGGATGGTCTGATTTCGTTCATAACCCTAACTAAGCAGAAACGCTGGGTGGTGTTGTATCGTCTAGAAGGCCTTGCCTACCCTTGGGAATGCGGGTCCCCTGATATTGGTTTATATAGTTTTCAGTATGGAACTGGTTTATACCAGGTATCGGAAATAGTATGTCTGCGGTTTATGGATGGTCTGATTTCGTTCCTAACCCTAAGCAGAAACGCTGGGTGGTATTGTATTGTCTAGAAGGCCTTGCCTACCCTCGGGAATGCGGGGACGATTCACCAACATCCCTTGCTATTGGTTTATATAGTATTTAGTATGGAGTTGGTTTATATCGGAAATAGTATGGTACTGTGGTTTATGGATGGTCTGATTTCGTTTATAACCTCAAGCAGAAACGCTGGGTGGTGTTGTATTGTCTTGAAGGCCTTGCCTATGCTTGGGAATGCGGGGACGATTCACCAACATCCCCTGCTATTGGTTTATATGATTTTTAGTATGGAGTTGGTTTATATATGAAATAGTATGGTACTGCGGTTTAAGGATGGTCTGATTTAGTTTATATAGGATTTAGTATGGTATGTACCCCCCTATACGCCGGAGGGTGCCTAAACAAAAAAATTGATACCCCCCCCCCTATATTTGGTATCCCAAAAATAAAAATTTGGAGTGTGGTGTCGGTTTTGTTTTTTGTTCGGAGACCCTTGGGCAGGCCGGTATTAAAGGCCGGGGACGTGCCATGCGCTTACTGCGGACGGGCCCTGGATGACTCAATTGACGGTCTGGGCGGCATGAACGCACCGGTATAGGTACCGTGCGACCATAGAGGGCGGGTACACGGCTGTGGCATGTTGAAACGCGCAGATAGTATTGTACGCGGAAGCGCAGACCCGCGGCCTTGCCTCGGGTGTCAATCGGAATGGCCGTTGGGACGACGACTTCTCCACCCAGCGGAACTTGCCCGAGGAATGGACGCGACCGATGAAGAAGCAGGCGGGAGAAGGCCGAGGACGTTCGAGGTCCTACGGCTCTCGACGATAGTCGGTCCGGAACCCTCGCAGCTGGGCCAGACCGAGTACCAAAGCACCGGTGAATACAACACGCTCGAGGACATGTTGCGAGCTCAGGGACACTGCGAAGCAGCTTCGTTCCTCCTGTGTACCCTGTGTTGTGCTTTTTTACGTCTATCTCCAGGGGCTTACATTGAGTGCCCTCGCCCACGAGGTTGGACACAAGTTGTTGGCCGCTACTGCCAACTGATCCGAGCAAACAAAATTCGCGTCCACGACGTTGTGCTGCGCCTTCAGGGAAGACAGCGCTGCATCAGAGTTCCTTGTACACCTGGACCTGGTTTGGGATCAGCGCATGACGAGGTGGTATACCGACTTACGAGAAGCGCTGGGCGGAAGGAGGGCACTTCCTCGGTTCCCGGTCGTCGAGCCTGTCCCAGTAAGCGGGGTTCCTCGAATGAATCAGCAACCAGGTGGGAGAAGGCCCTCGGAATCAAGGAGGAACGACAAGGGGGAGCACGCGAGGCAGTCACGCCGCCGGAGAAGAGGGGGATGCGCAGTTGAAGTTACTGTACGGAGCGCAGGGATCACCCTGG
Organism: Saccharina japonica; assembly: GCA_008828725.1. NCBI lineage: Eukaryota > Phaeophyceae > Laminariales > Laminariaceae > Saccharina > Saccharina japonica. The sequence continues at coordinate 206,085 of MEHQ01003142.1, forward strand.
CGAGAGCTGACACCGCCCCAACAGCACTGAAAACTATGACGTCTGCGTCAGATGGGGAAGGAGGGGGGCGGGTGACCGGGAGGGGAAGGCGAGGTAGACCACGGGGGCGAGGACGACGAGGACGATCAGCCAGAGTCGGGAGAGGGACCGGGAGGGGCGAAGAACGCAACGCTGACGGGGGGGGGTATCGCTCCACCTCCAATGACCAGCAATCAGGACTCTCAGGGTCGAGGACGCCGGAAAAAGGCCTCCGCAGGGAAAGACAGCGGGTCTGACCGCCCGGAGGGGGAACCACCCGGTGGAAGGGTACGTGGAGGAGCGTTAGAGGCTGAAGTGTGAAGCGCGTGGCTGGGAACCTCCCTGGACGGGAACCATGGACGCATAGCATGTGGGGTCTGCACCACAACGGTGAACCAAGGGCACCACATGGTGAGACTACCGTGTGGGGACGGAAACCACGTCACCCATACGAGATGCGTGCTGGTGGCAGTTAGGGCGGGGCACAAAGGGGGACACATGCGCCGCTCTTCTGCGGCGAGCGTAGGTGCGGGGCACGACACGGGAGACGGGAGGCCCTTGATGCCGTTGTACGGGCCGACCCCAGCCTTCGAGAGGCAGCCGTTGCCCTAAGGGGGAGGCCCGAAGAAGACGACGAGGGACGCCGCCAAGGGCTTCACTACCCCTGGAACCAAGATAGTTTGGGGGTGGCACATCCCTTAGACAGAGTGTTCTTGACCGACCTCCAAATGCTGTTCATCACCTTCGTTGAAGTGCAACCGAAACTGGCAACTACTCACGGTAAGCTTATCACCCACTCGCTACGTCTGGTCAACCACGTGCTGGGGGTAAACCGACCGAGCGGGACCCCAAACACACCGAATTCCCTTTTGCGGACGCTCAAGCTGTGGTACATTCTCCCAGCCTTGCTGCACTCTCAGGACGGGAAAATGAGTCGGACCGCAAGGTTCAAGTCTGCCGAACGCGGGGACCTGATCACGATTGTCCCAGTACACCGAAGGCACAGCGACACGCCTCAGAGGGCCAGCACGCGAAGCAACGGACGTGGCCACGTTCGAGAGGGCCGCGTCAGTGTACCTGCACCACGGGGGGGCAACAGTAGCAGCGCGTGGCCTTTTAGCGGAACCGCGCGCGCCCGGCAATGAGATTGCATGTCAATAATAGTAAAGGCGGAATTCCCGGAAAAAGACCGAAACTCCGACCAAGAAGCAGCGGCAGCAGCTAGGGTGGCAAGCTTGACCGAACCAGTGGAAGGGAGTGACCCCACGTGGCACCCACAAAGAGATTATAACCCTCAGGTGGCTTTCGAGGACATCAACTCTCGCAACGCACTATCAGGAGCGCGGAGTGACGGCCTGCACTTTCCGCACCTACAGTCCACCATCAGGATCCAATTTGGCCAAGAACACTTCGGCACCGGCATCGAAGCCTTTTGGAGGAGGAAGGTGGATAAACCTGACGCTTTCCCGCTGGAGTTTTGGGAGCTATTCCTGCAGTCAAACTCCACGGCCCTGGGGGGAAAATGCCGCCCGGATTGTGTGGGGATGACGTGGGGGCGCCTGATTGCGGCAGGGACTATGAGGAAGTGGAGACCGCGTATGGAGGAGCTAAATCTTGACGCAAGGAAGTATAGGATTGGGGTGTCGGGGTGTGTGGAGCATGTAGCATTACGTGCCCGAGTACAGCATGAGGCAGGCAACTGGGTCATCCAGACAGACGCGCCTAACGCCGTCAACCCGGTCCTACGGAAGCCCATGCTCGAGCAGATAGCCACCTGCACGTCAGCATTCACGGGGTTAGTAGCCAAGTGCTATGGCGAGAGGCCCGCCTCCGTGTTCTTCCAGGTGGACTTGGGAGAAAGGGCGAAGCTCGAATGCTTCCGCGGGGTGCAGCAAGGAGACGCTATGGGACCAGATATGTTCTTCCTGCCGCTACGGCCGGTGCTTACGAGGGTTCGGGAGGAATACGAATTGCAGGGGGTCGAAGCCTATGCATACTTCGACGACATCACTATCGCGGCCGTCGAGATATCACCTGGGACGTTGGGAATGGTGCCTTTCCTCGAGCGAAAGCTAACAGCGAGGAGGGTATACCTCAACTAGGGCAAGACGGTTTCCTTGGCCTCGAAAGGACACGTGCCCGCGCTGGAAGATATTATATCACTTTTGGCAGGAGTGGGGGTCCGCAGACCAGACGAGGGAGGGGTAAAGGTGGTTGGGGTACCCGTTGGAATTGGCGAGTTTACGGCAGAGAGCGCCATAGGGGTCGTGCGCGAGGGGGGGGCGGAACAACTCGCGCGGATGCTGCCACGCATGCCGGATAAACAAGCGGTCAACCTCATAGCCACCGGATCTATGGTGCAACGAACGGCATATGTCGAGCGGGTGGTGGAACCGAAGCTGTCCCTGCCAGCTTGTGGACGGGCAGATAATGGCGCAATGTGGATGCTCGAAAACCTTCTCGAGCTTCCTGGAACGCGTGAAGAATCGTCTTTTTTCGAGGAGGGGTGCATGGCGGAACGACTCACGCTACTACCTCACCAACTTGCGCAAGCTATCTCGTCAACGGGAGGAGGTTCGGAATGTCGTCGGCAGAAGCGAGAAGGATGTCCGCAACGATAGGGAGCATGGTGGCAACGCTACCCGCAGTCCTGGCGGACCTCTCTGGCAGTCTGGGAGAGAAAGTGCTGAGGAACCTTCCAGGGTCAGAACTGGTGGCCAGTACGTATATGGGAGGAAGTGCGACGCCTACGAGATGAGGGCGGGGTCACCGAAGAGAAAATGGGTGAAGTAGTGCCGCGGGGCTGGAGGGACAAGGCATTCCGCTCTGAGGAGGTCAGCGCGTCCGGGAATTCGAATCGAGAGGTGTGAGCAGCACACGACGCTGAGATCACCAACTCGCACAAAGCGCAGACAAAACCCGGAAAACAGGTCAACCGGGTGCGGTACGACAGATACGCCACATTTCCGGACGGACTCCCCACCCATGGGCGGCCGCCGGAGGAGGTCGGCTCTTTCGGGGAGAGCGAGACCCGCAAATACGCAAAGGCCAGACAGCGGAGCCAGTCAGGACCAGGAGCTGCCACGTGGTTGCGAGCGAGGCCGGTGGACGCTCAACGCGTCATACCAGCCCAGGGGTTCCTGTACGCAGGGCGGCGACATCTGGGGATCGAAGAGCACTTGGCGACGACGGGCCCTGCCTATGGTGCAGCGGATACCAACACACGACATGCACGTGTGTGCCACCGCGCGGGCGCGCAGGTAAACCAACATCAGCCGCTGGTCCACGCGATCTCCCGCTTCTTGAAGCGGACGTCCGTCCGCCACCAAGTGAAAAGCGATGCGCCCTTTAAAGCCGACAGTGACCTACTACGCATGGATATTGTAATGGAGAGGGGAGGCCTCCGAGACGCTTCGGCATCGGATTTGCGACACAAAAGTATACTCATCGACGTCACCTACGCGGACCCCCAAGCGGGGTAAACCTGTGTGCCGGAAGTGCTGACCAAGATAGATCAACTGCTTCAACTTATGAGGCGCGAAAGCGAAACCACTAAGCTCGCGTTGGACGTGTGTCCTTCGACGAGCGCAGCCATAAACTTATCACCCTTGCGGTGGAAAGCTTCGGGCGTCTCGGAAGGAAAGGCAGCGAATTCATCGACCAGCTGGCAACGAGTGTGGTCGAAGGGAGGGATGGGGGGGCAATGGCCAAGAAAGGCATCTGCAAGGAAAACCTACAGATAATTTCAGTGACCTAGCAGGTTGCGATTTCACGACGAGGTCACCGGTACAAGCTCGCATTACGAGACCGACAAGAGAGGAGAGGGGGGAGGGAAGGTAAGGGGGGGCTGATGCCGATGATGTGGGGTTGGCACATAGATGCCGAATAGGAGATTATAAGAGTTGGGCGGAAGAAGGATCGTAAAGGATTGAGTTTTTCTGCCTAGAGCGAGGATGGAAATGAGGGTGAGGATTTGTTGCTTTGGCATTTTGTAGGCCGGTCGTTGCGAAGCATCTTTAGGTGTGAACTGCTACATATGGCGAAGGCCGACACAGATTTGATTCAAAGGCACAAGTACATGTCGCCCTTTCAGAATTTTGATTGGTGAAACGTCGGTGAGGAGTCGGTAAAGCCATTCATAAGGGGGACTGCATTATTGGTATAAGTTTGTCAAGTATTCAGGGATGTGTTCGTTTGGATCGTGTCAGCAACGACGGTTACAAAAGTTGTAGAGGGTTGCGTATATATTCGCAGGCGTTATTATGGAATTTTGCCTCGTGCGGGACGAGAGTTCGAGCACTCCGCTCTCTCTCCGCTCTCTCTCTCTCGCTCTGTCCTCTAATGCAACGACCTTAAAACATCTCATCAGACTGCTGGGCAGTCAGGGCCTCCAGATTTGCAATCTACCAACACGCTAGTGTGGGTTGTCAAAAGCTTGACGTTTTCAGATCAGGAACAAGAAGTCAAGGATGGCTTCCGGGTCTGCTCCAGACGAGCAAGGTCTTCCCAAAGATGAGGTTCAACAGCTGAGAAGCGAGTTTCAGCTGGTGGTCGAGCATTGGCAAGCGTCAACGATGCATGCCATAAGGAGCATGATGGCCGAGTTCATGACGGACAACGGCCGATCAGAGCCCAGCGGCGCTGAGGGCAGCGTTGCTGTAGGAGACATACCAGCAGGGGCAGGAACCACTGCTGCATTCTCTGCTGTACGAGAAAATTCTGCTGCTGCTGGAGGCGTGGCATAAGATACAGCAGCTGGAAGAGAGACAAGTTTACGTGGGGATGCCTCACGCAATCTCGGAGCGACGGGACGCAGAGAGGCTGCTGTCCCTGTCGAGGCGGGCCCAGCCAGGGGCCAGCCTGACCAGCCAAGGAGGGCTGGCAAATGGGATGAATTATCAGGCGGTGAGTTGGGCGGTGGTTTTGATCTGCCCATCTCGCGCCATGTTTCCTACAAGCACAGCGCTGCTGTAGGGAATAGTCCAAGAATGGCAAAACCCACTCCTGTAAGAGAGACTACTGCTGCTGTTGGAGCATGCATTGGCCAATCGGAGTCCGGCAATGCCGAGAGTAGCGCTGCTGTAGGGAATAGCCCAAGAAGGGCAGGACCCACTCCTTTACGAGAGGCTCTTGCTGCTGTTGGAGCAGCCATTGGCCAATCGGAGTCCGCAGCGCCGAGAAAAGCGCTGCTGTAGGGAAGAGCCCACAAGGGGCAGCACCCATTACTGCTGTACGAGGTACTACGGCAGGAGGAGAGATGATTTTTCGTGATGATGACTCGCGGGATTTCGGATCGACGGGACGCGGGAAAACTGCTTCTTGTCGAGGTTGGCCAGCCAGGGGTCAGCCATACCGGCCAAGGAGGTCTGGAAAGAGGGGTGCAAACCCCAGCGGTGAGTCCCGTGGAGACTCAGCCGCGACTGCCGGTGGCAATGGCAGCAGCGCCAAGGCCACCGAAGGTAGTACTTTCGTAGGGAAGTGCTTCAAGTGTGGCAAGAAAGGCCATATTATCGCAAACTGTAGAGAGACGCGGTGCAGTGGATGCAACGGACTGGGGCACTCTGCTGATGTTTGCCCCACGCCGAAAGAAGAGGCTGTGCTGTCGATGGCGAGCGAGGTTGGAGCAAAGGACGTTGATATTGGTACGGCCCAGGCTTCAGCTTTCAAGGCCGAAGAGACAGGCAAGTGCAGTGATGGTTTGGGCAGAATGGGGGAAGAAGAGTCGGCTTGGCAGGTAGGAGACGAGGCCTGGATCTGCGATAGTGGAGCGTCCACTCACATGACGCCCTCAGCAGATTGCATGCTCAATTACAGAGAATGCAGCTTAAAACTGCGCATCGCCGATGGTTCAACTCGCTCCATCGAAGGATACGGTGATGTTCGTTTTGTCTTTCGGTCCGGAAACGGCCCCGTGCAAGTGTTCATGACTAACGTTGCGCACGTGCCAGACCTCAGGTATCATTTATATTCCCTGCCCACTCTCATCAAGAACGGGCATACGTTCAAGGACGCCCCTCGGGGATTGTAGTCCGGCTCAAGTCAGAGCGTTCGATTGTGTTTCCGTTAAGTGGGACCCTGTACAGCCTTTACGGCTACCGGGTCGACAGCAGTAGTGGGGAAAATGCCTGTGCTGTACTCGCCCCAGGGCAACAACCCAGTAAGCCCGCGATCGACATCAACGACTACCACTGCGCGGCTGGACACTCCCACGAGGTTCTACTCCGCAAGACCGCGGAGCAGCAAGGAATCGTCCTCAAGGGAAACCTGCTGGAATGCAGGGGGTGCTCCATGGCGAAGGGACTTCGCAAGAGCATCAAGCAATCCACGCACACACGAGCGGGTAAGAAGCTCGGGAGGGTGTTTGTGGATTTGAGTGGTCCCAAGGTGGTAGAGTCTCTCGGCAGGAAGCGGTACACTCTCATTGTGCGCGATGACTTTTTACGATATACTTGGGTGTATTGTATACGCCACAAGTCGGACGCCGCGGAATTGTTCGAGCAGTTCCTCGCGGATTCTCGCGCAGACGATGTCCCTTCGAAAGTGGTCATCGTCCGATCGGACGGGGGTGGTGAATTCCGTGGGGGGAAGTTTGGAGACCTGTGTAGAACACGAGGGATCAATCAGGAATTCACGACGGCAGACAGCCCCCAGTTTAATGGGGTAGCAGAGCGCGCGCTAGGCTTGATTGAGACGGCCGCAATGGCGGGCCGAATCCAGGCTCGCGAGCTATACCCCGGCGCGCAACTACCTGCAACTGAGTCGTTGTGGGCTGAAGCGTCGCACTGGGCGTGCGATGCTTTGAACCGTACAGCAACCACCGCTAACCCCGAGAGCAAGTCGCCATACGAGATGTGGTATAGTAGACCCCCCCCGGTAGTACTTCTACCTTTCCTCAAGCCTGGCTACTGCAAGGTGAAGAGGGAGAATAAGTCCCAGGCGAAAACACAGGAGTGTTTTTACCTTGGCCCTGTACCCAACTACCCCCGAGACTCGGTACGAGTGCTGACTAGACACCGTACCGTACTGATCACGCGCAACATAACCTGGCAGCGCGTGTCACCTGCACCACCTGTACC